>JAJGOT010000074.1:797500-1267500 GCA_022457155.1 Cladopsammia gracilis
TCCCGGTCTCCAATTGTTGAGCACTGGGGTACGATGTTAAGTGATCGGTTAACGTTGATTTCAAAGCTCGTTATCTTGCCGTCCCCGGAGTTTTCAATTTCTTTCTTTTGATTGGATGCATTCCTCTTTCCATCGTCTTCGCTTTGTTCTGGAAAGTCATCTTTTTTAACATCACCTTCGGCCCCTTCATTTCGTTGCTTTTTATCTTCTGCATTTCTCTCTTCCATTTTAACTTTTTTCACGTTTTCTTCTGTATTATCTTCCTGATTGATATCCTCCGAAGTCATTTTCGAGCTTCCAAGACCAGCCACACGGTTCTCAATTGAAGGCGGTGTCAGCTCTTCAAAGATACCTCTATCAGTGTTGCTTTTCATCGTTAGCTGTAATTAATTTAAAAAGGACATTAGTGAAAGTAATCATTGGGCAAATATTGCTTAACATTATGCAAGAATTTAGAAGAATATTTTCCTATATAGTATATATAAGGCCATTCTAAAGAATAAATACGATATAATACTATATCGGGAAATGTCAACTCGGAAAGCAGAACTATCGAGCAAGTTAAATTGTTAGTATGGTATACAAGCAAATACTGACCTGTTGCCTTTTGTTCCTAAGCCACTGAAGAAGATCCCCGTGTGGGACATATTCCATGATTAACATGATGGGCTCTGACTTGATCCAGTATCCGAGCATGCTCAGAACATTCCGGTGAGAACCGATCTCCTTCATGAGGTCAATTTCCTGAAGAAATTGCCGTTTGCCTTCCTCTCCGGCTCTTCCTAAAAAAAAGAAAGCAGAATTAATTAATTTTCATGCCTCTATAATTGTTAAATAGCTATTTATTATTAAAATGCATGCTGGAACAGTAACTCATCTCCATGTCGTAATCAGACTTGATTGAAAGACATTATTACTCATGCACGAAGCGGCATGAGGTAAGGTTTCGGCTCCGTTTTTCTTGTTTTTATTATTTTTATTTTTTGTGTCACGATTTTGCATGCAAATTTATGCACGCATATTTTAAATTGTGCACTTCCGGTTGACGTATTTGCCATTTACACTTCCTGTTTAGTGACTTCCGGCTATTCTCACTTCCGGTAAAAGAGCGTTACTTAGGTGTCACGACAGAATCTCCTACAACCCTACATACATTACTATGTTCACGTTCGGTATATATAAGACTTAGAACAATCACTGGCTTCATTGTGGTACAGTCTTCGTGTCCACAACATTCAATAGTAAACAACGTGGTTCGCAGGAACGATGACTGAATGAAAGGAGTTACTCTTCTCCATGTCGGACATCTTCTTATCATGTTTAAAATATATCATAAAATTTTCTAACGCATGCGCATGAGTAAAGGCTGCTTGCAGCCTCTTGTTTGAACATAAATTTGCTTACCAAGTAAAACTTTGATAGCAACAATTCGTCCTTGATTGGTGTCCACTCTTTGCTCCCTGGGTTTTAAGAATACTTCAGCTTTGGGTAATTCCATCAGGACTCCTTTATGAACTTTTCCAAAAGCACCTCGATCGAGTTCCTCCATTATGGTTACTCGCTCGGGCAGTACTTCCCGTAACAGTAAGGGAGCGATGTCGGACTTGGATCTAAATAACAATGTTGAAATATCGATGTAAATAAAAGTGATATCTAATGAAAAGTGCTCTGTGAATAAGCGCACGCGTTTGTGATCACGTGGGGACGAAGGTGAATGAATGAGACAGTCAATCAATCAATAAAGCATTAACAACTGACAAACAACATTACTTTTATCTTGCTTATGGGCAATATTGATCTTGGCTTGATGAGATTTTTGGAGTACATTTTATTTATAGGACGCTCTAGTCAATTAACCTCGTTTCATGGTAGAGGTTCACTTCTGCGACATCGCGCAACAAATCGCACCCAAATCGCACTGAAATCGCTGCCCGTTTACACATGCGATTTGAAGATGCAACTTGCGCGCGACAAAATTGCGTCGAAAGGTGCGACAAAAATTTCACAAAAAAATCGCCTGTGTAAACGGGCCTTAAATTTGCATTTCTTATCCAAAAAGTGTTTACTGAAGGAGGTGTCATCACTTTTATAGTCGAACTTCGTGTTGAAATTCATGTCGCTCAAACTAATATGCATAACATTTTTTTTATAGTTTTTTTTATTGTTTTGTTGTTTTGGGGGAGGGGGGGTACATCAAATGACTGTGGAGGTATTTGAAGTAAATATGAAATGAGAAAAAGCTAAGGATGTACCATAAATTACATTAGAATGTTCCTTCATACGTTTTTGGGACAAGAGTGTGGTGTTTATTCTCCTTTTGTTTCTTCAGGTAGATAAAAGTCCCTACGATTATTGCAGCGATAAGAGCAACAGCAATTCCAGCAGTTATGCCGGCTATCTTTGCAATATTATTTTCACCCAAAGTGATGCCATTTTTACTGACAGTAGGATCACGTTTAACAGAAGCAGTGGTCTTTATAACGGGAGTAGTCGTTTTAACTGAAAGGTAAAAATAACAAAGTCAGTGAATATCGGGTATTTACACGGTCACATGGAATAAAAAGTATCATTTGTATGTTATGCTATGACGTCTGTTACAATTGGGAGTAACTGTTTTGTTTTACGACACTCAAATGAAAACTGCTTCGATCGAAGATTCAATATTCCACTTCTCGGATATTAAAATTAAAACCTTTAACAAATCTCACACGAGGTACATCAGTTACCCAGAGCCCTAGTACATATCAGGCTGTTTCAAAATTCCGCAGTTGCCTGCTGATAAGTCGAGCCTTGAGGGGGAATAAGTGTGTCACAGTTAACAAACATTCGAGCTATCCTAGTTAAGCAATTATTTTTAAATTGTTAAGTAGGTAAAACTGCTTTTCTTTCAATTTCGAGAAAATTTTGAGTTTAATAATTGGTGTTCATGTTTCGGGGAGGGAACTTTCACTCCCACCCTATCGGCACTACTCAATACTAGGTTTATAGTTAATGTTAAGACTATTTTCTGTTACCTAATGGACTTCTGCTGTCGACGAGAATGACATGCGAGCACGCTTTTTCATTAAGACCATACTTTATGGTATATGGGTTTTTTGAAATAAAGCAACTTTTCACAATAGCACCGAGAACTCTCGGGCCACTGTAAGGGACATAAGGAATGACATCACAACACAGTTGCAAATTGACTGAGGGGGGGGGGGGGGGAGGGGGGGGTACTTTGCAAATTTTTGGGCGGGGGTGTGCTGCTGGGACTCTGAGACCCTTAACCTATACTAGACCATTTTAGCTGCATTTTGCAACCATATTCTAGACTAAACACCGCAAATTCCTACCCTATCCTAGACCTTTTCTAGACTCGCTATTTTGCAGAAACTCATTCACTATCACAGTCTAAGATACTAGGGGTCCGTAAAAATGTCATACAGCACACCTTACCGATTATTAAATGTCATTTGCCAGTAAACCTCGTCTAGACTAAATTCTTCATGCAACTGATCAGTTTCGTAGAAAATGATACCCTATTCTAGACCAAAAATCTCTGATTACTATACCCTATCCCAGACTAAACTGCCTGAAAACCATACCCTTCACAGCGGCACATACCTATATAGCTCATAATTATATGGGAGTACCACCCTCCCCCCCCCCACCCCACTGCAAACAGAAATTTTCTGCTTTGTGGTGTCATCCGAATATTTGTGAAATACAACAGTCAAAGCTTGTGACTCTAATAATTTAGCTACTGGCAACTCATCATTCATTACCAGAAATGACTAAAGTAATCATGTGCAAACCAGAAAGGACTTTCAAGTGGACCAAACGACCGGAAATGAACTTTATAAATAATCCCTTATGGACTAGACTTTCAAGTGACTGTAAACCGGAACTGACCTTGTATTATTGTAACCGGAAATGACTAGCTTTAACTCAGGATGCCTTGTAACCGGAAATGACTAGCCTCTCAGGATAATATTGTAAACTTTAGGGATTTGTTATTGATAAATACAACATTTTAAAAGGAAAAAAACACCGTTGTGTTTAGCGGAGAAAACGGTTTGCAAAATCGTTTTTTCCTGCTTTTTTTTCGCGGTTTGCTACTCGAGAGAGGTTTCACATTTCTCAAACAGTGAGCTTTTGTGGAATTTGTGCAGTCTAAATGTTCTGTGCAGACGGTCTCGTAATAACCTTGCTGTTTTTGAGAATTGCTAAAATTGAAAAATAGCCTGTTCATCAATCTTAATTCTAATTTTTCTTGTGCTTCCGACCTTTCACCTAAGTTAAGCTTATCATCATCGTTTCTGTTCAGAGAGCTCCACTGTTAGGCTAAGCCTATCTATATATATTAGAAATTATACCCTTTCACATACAAAAATAAGTAAAAATCAGACGATTATGCCATATGGGGTCATATAAATGCTGTGAAACAGAAAAAAATAGAAAAAGGTATCGACTCAATATTTCTCCAGTGCCATGCACAGTCTTTGCGTGTAATTTCTTCCCTGTTCTTGTCACCCTTTATCATACCCTAATTATCTAAATCGCTACCCTTTCGGTTCCCATTCTATTTTTCTAACCCTTTCAAATTATGTATCCTTTTCAAGAGTGAAAAAAGGCACCTCTTTCGGGACGAGTCTCTCAGCATAGCCCACTATAAGGGTATCCCCCCACACCCCTAAACCGGGTACGAGTTATTTCTAAAGGATCTCGTAGCAAACGTGATATAAGAAAACCTACTGATCTGTGGCCAATGTAATTAACAAATATTTTTATTCAACTGTATACTCATTAGAATTAAAAAATATATATAACGCCTTATTATTTGGACAATGACAGACCAGTGAACTAAAATTAAAAGGAATAATGCATAAAGGCTTAGCGGAGTCCTATGAGTCGTGCATTTCTAGTTCTTTTATTTCAAGAAACACAAGGTAATGTCCGTACCTGAGAACACCGCGGCAGAACGTTTACGCATGCGTAAACTTCAAGCACTTCCGGTCCGGTAAACTACCAGGGCCGGGAGTTTTCCGAATAAATTTGGCAAATAAGTCGTAAATTTCATCGAAAGTTTTAATTTCCTGTCTCTCGTGCTCATATTTCGTGCTGAAATTAATCTCTCTACCGGGTCTGTTCACTATGCCCCTGACGAGAATGACAGACCTTCTGAGCAGATAAATATATTTTCATATTATCAATCTATGTTGTTTATTAATACGTTTTAGTGAGCTCACTGAAGTACATGTTATGAATTTAAAATTATTAATGATCAATATTTTTAGTTTATTTATGTTTATGTTTGGTTTGTTTTGTTTTTTGTTTTGTTTGTTTTTAATCAAAATGCTTACGGCGTTTTTCTAACTCCTTTAATTCATCTTCTTGCGTTTCTACATTTCTCCTTAACTTGGGGACTTATAGTTGCGCTTACATCCCATTCTTTCCCCATTTTCTTCCATGCATTATATAGCTCTCTACTTCCTTAGTCTTCTTGTCTATCCAAGCTCTGTTTCCTCATCTCCATCGTTCATTGGTGCTATGGTTCTATTTTCTCAATGGAATCAGTCTAGTGGGCTTTGGTTTTGTATTGTATGACTGGGACTATGGTCTTGGGGTTCTATCTATGCATTTTGTCCGAAATAAAGCACATTTTCGGTTGCTCTTGTTTTCTTTGGCACATTTTTCAGCACAGGTACCGCACAACAAAACCAACGTGACAACGAGAACTACGTGAAAAAAAAGCTCTTGTCGAGCGCGAGACGTTTCGAAATTTGTTCATATTTCGTTGTTGGTGCAAACACCAAACCCGTTGGTGCAAACGCATGAAACTTGATAAAAAAACTTTTCAACGAAACAAACTTTTTCTCGACCTTTGTTTTATAACTCTTACTTTTTGTTTTCAAACTTCGCGGTACGGGAGTTTTATGTTGTTTACATGGGATTACAGTAAGTCACCGGAAATGCATAATTCACCGGATGCTCAGTTTTCTACTCATGCGCAGTGCGTTTCGCCGCGGTGCCGTACCTGAGTTGGTTTTAACCTGCCAAGAGATTGACCAGCGGCTTTGAGTTTCTCCAAACCAAGAAGATACTGCAATCTCATACACCTTGTCGCAATCAAGTTTCAAGACATGGAAGTTGTTTGTAGGTTTGTTGATATAAATTTCAATCCATTCAGCTAAATAGCCTTGTGACTTTATTTCTCTGTAACGTATTGTCCTCTTCGTAATGGTGCATACTTCTTTGGAACTCCATGTCAGGTTTACACTGCAACCATTTACTTCCACTTCTCTGTTGCTAATGACAGGAGTTGTAGGCTTGCCTTTAATAAATGGAAAAAAGTATTAACGGTTATTTCTGTTTATGTATTTGTCTTGAACTTTGAACCTTCCAATTATTTAACGCCCTGACACATATTGTGTTTTGATATTAATTTTTATTCATGGTAGAGAATGAGAGATTAGTTAATTAAGACACTTTTCACCATTTTAAGCACAAACCACCCATGCTCACGATGAGAGTAGCGCTACATTAATTATTAATATTGGAATTTTCCACACTATACTTATATTATATAAAAATCGGCAAAATATTTGTATGAAAATGCGACAAATACTCCAGGGGGTATTGGAAATTTCTTTGGTGGTTTTCACTTCAGGAGACTAACGATTTCAGTGAACCATCTCACAAAACCACACGCAACGATAAATGCAACCCAGAAAAAATGAAAATCATTCATTCTTCCCCATTTCTGGCAATTAAAGAGTTTTTGCCGCATTTTCATAAATTTCATTACTGCACTGTTCTTATCGTGAGCTCGGCCTGCCTTGCTTTTTCTAGTTCAGGAACTGGGAACGGGTCTATCTATGATTGTCTCTGATTATAGAATGTGGCAACTTTCAGCCCTGATTAAAAATGAGGATCAGACATCATTGTAGGCCAGTGCCTAGAGCCATAAATCATCTATAGTTGGATTCTGGAACCAGTTGCATAAAACAACCATAAGATAAGTTGATGTTTTATGCATCAAATCTCTCCTCAGGCTTGCCAGAGTTTCTTGAGCTCTCTTAGCGTATACAGTGGAACCTTCATTAAGAGGACACCCTCGGGACCATGAGAAGTCCCCTTAATGACCATCGGGACCATGAAAAGTCCCCTTAATGACCCTCGGGTCCATGAGAAGTCCCCTTAATGAGGTGTGGTTTTGCTTGTTTTGTTAATAATTAACTGCCTGAACAAAAATGCCAGTTTTCTTAACTTGGGATGCTGCCATTCATTTCAGCAACTGTAAAATGCATTATTCAAATGTCAACAGTAATTTACTGTAATTAATAATCTCACCTTTCATCAAGTCGGAAATATCATTCAGAGACAATGCCATGCCAATCACATAGAGATCCATAACTGATCCAACAAGAGGTCCATTTATTAGTGGCATCTTAAACATTACCTGATTATTTCCAATCTTATAGTCCGGCTCGCCACGATCTGATGTTAAAAAGAAATACTCGTTCAATTGTTCCTGCAATAATCTTTCTGAGCCATTAACAAACACTCTGATCTTAAACTGCTCACAGGTTACAGCAATATGATTCCAATCATTGTTTTTGAAGTCTGCTTGTTCCAAAGTGTTATACACCGATAGAAATACAATGGATCTCTTGATTCCAATGTAAAATAGCTTTCCGCTCATTGACCAGAGTGTTATTATTGGCCCCTCAAAACCACTGGATTTAATCCAAAATGCAATTGTGAAGTCGCAGTCTGTGATGTTGATGTTAGGTACAGTAGCGTATGAGCCGATTTGACTGAAATACGCGGCTTTGCTGCCAGGACACCAGCCTTCGGTAAAGTTTACAGGACCAAAATACCTACAAGATAAGAAGATCAACGGGTCACATCTAGCCGTTTTGCAACAAATACGAAGTTTCCTAGCAAAATATAATTTTCTTTATTTTCTTTGTGGCAGGGAGAAGAAACATGACTCGCATTCCACTTGAGATCCACCCCAAATATCCTTTATATCCTTTGTAATAATATCCTGTATACTAATAATATTCTTTAAAAATAAAACATTTTTGAAGATGAATGCTTATTCATTTGTCTCACGATGGAGTCACTTTGAGATGTTGATCGCGACGTTTCACGACAGGTACATACGACTTGTTCGTATCCAAACCTCCGCGGTTTCGGAACACGCTAGCAAGACCAAACACCTTCCAATTTGGAACGAGGTTAAGTTTTTTTGACCGTGACCTGTGCTGGTACACCCGTAGGGTAAAAGAGGCCATCCACATAAGACTTAATCCTAATAATATCAATAGAGATAGTGGAATCGAAATTCCTGCAGCATGGATGCCTACAATCAAGAAGCACAACAGCCGATCGATAACAAATCGGACCTATGAGGAAACAACATCTAATAATGAGGATCGAAATGCACCAATAGCAGCGAACTAAAGTTAATCAATCGACCAATTTAACAACGATGAACAATAACCACATTTTTAATAACAAAACATTTTTTTTTTATAAAATAATCTCTTCGCTTTTTTGGATTCTCTTTTTGTTAGTAGCTATAATAGTTAGTATATCACAAATTCCGGACGTGGTGCCGAAAATAAATCTATAGATTCCTGTTACTTTGCGCGGGAACGTGGAATTACGGCTCCAGGGACAGCCGATACTTTATTCGGTAATTTCGATAAGTTCGAACTATTCTGAGTTTGAATGAGTTGCCAATAGCACTATCGACTGGTTTAATTATTAATACTTATGTTAACCCATTGACACCTGAACCGCCCGAAACCGCCCGTACAAGACTCCACTGCTTCAAAAAATTGCAACTTTCTCAATCGTGCGAACATTGCCTTAACTAGCAGTTGTGAGCATTGACTAGAAAGTCCCTCAAATTGAGATACCCAATAAACACAAAAAGTCAGCGATTTTTGCAGAATATCAGCGTTTGAATTTGGACAATAACAAAAATGACCGTTTTTAACGTCATAGAAAAACAACAAAAATCATGTTTTTGCCTTTAGTTTTTTTTTTATTCAAATAATCGTGGCAAACCCAAAAGTCAACATTCACAGCAAAATTCAGTCCTATTCCTAGCTTAGCAGCGAATTTTTTTGCTCTTATTCGTTGCTCGAGCCGAGCTACAGCCTCTCGTTCTAATGCATACTGACCTTCCCTCGATTTTCAACATCACCACCGCACTGCATGCTGGGAAATAACGAGATTTTTTGACAGCGTTCCTTCCGTCCTCCACACATTTTTTATTTATACTAAGTCCACAGCCACTCCGACCCACCGCCGAAATTTCGCGCATGTTGTGTTCTCCTGTGGTCGCAACTTCCAAAATATGCCGCGACAGGTCGAGAAATTCATCCAGAGTCGAGTCCCAAAGCTACTTCGTTTCCTGGCGGCCATTTTGCCACTATGACGAGCAACGAGCCAAATTCGTAAACGAAGTACAACACCTAACTCGCTTCATTGAGAAAGTGGACTCTGAACTACCTTCAAGCTTAATGATGCTCATCAGGCAGCTTCTAAAGATGAAAAATGGCTGTGAACTTACCAAAAATCGTAGATAATTCAGATTGGACCCTTTATTGCAACTCAACCAAGCAAAATGAAAACGTCACAATGACGTTTCCAGTAAACTCGAGCCTTGAGTGTTTTAGAACAGCAGCACTTTCAATGGTAACTTTAAATGTGGAGTCACGAAATCCTATGGGGCGTGTGTATGCAGGAAATAGCTCAAAAACGTAAAAATTCTCAGGTGTCAATGGGTTAAAAAGGAAGTTTTTGTATTCTGTACAGACCTTACATCAGGATCAGAACCATCTAGGAGCCAGTGGCCGACTTTGGGGTTTCCTGAAAAAGGTCACGTGTCAGTTAATGCTTAGATTGACTTAATAGTTTTTCCTTTTGAAGTTACATAGTTTATGTTAATAATGCATGGGAGCCTCTCATGTGCTATCCAAACCTTTCGTTTAAAGGTACCTCACGAAATATGAAAACTATTTGTCTGTCCGGAGTCAGTGTAACCATCCGATTTGTGTAGTTCTGAATAATACTGTTGTGGGTGACATTGACTGACTTTCAGAATCATGTGGAATGGTACACCGTCATTGGAGACCATAATGTTGCTGGCTGTTGAGAATCAAGTCAGGAATTGGTCCGTTTCAATCCGTCTATTGTAAGTGTAGCTTTCGTCTCTTATTTGCTAGTCAAATTTGTGTGTGAGTCCAGTCTATTGGTTGTCTGTTTTGAAAATGTCGTTGATAATTCGTTTATAAGCTGCAGGTAGTTGTTGGCATCGCTTCAGTTGTGTTCACTCTATAAATTGGTGAGCCACCTTTCCAGATCAGAGTAAGTCGTTTGTAGTAGTCCGTACTGTGAGTAACGCAATCTGAAGAGTCCCAGTCGATTATGTGGTTAGTTTGTAAATGGTGCTCGATCTGTTCAGCGATGTGATTGTTTATATAGTGATATCGTTATTTGTTGTCACCTAATTCTATTGTGTCATTCCTATGTTTAAATTGCTGCCTGTCTCAGCGATGTAGGTGGTCTGGCAGTCACAACATTTGATTTTGTATACTGATCTTTGTCTTTTCATGTCGCTAGTTTCTTCTCTGCCCTTAACATTAGCAAGAAGCTCTTGTAAAGTAGTGATCGGTTTGTAAGCGACACGGATATTGCAAGGCTGTAGGATCCGTGTGATGGCCTCAGATGTGTTCTTGATGTAGTGTATTGTCGCTGTGGTAACAGGTGTCAGGTTGGTTTTCGCTGTGTTAAGTTCGTTTTTCTTGCAAGTGCCAAGTCTAATAAAGTCTAGGATGTAGCTGTTCAACGATTTATCAACGAAATTAACAGAGCAATAAACAATAGCCTGAACTCACTTACATTGAAAACACACGGATGGAAACTGATCAAGCACTGACAGGATTCAAGGCCCAACTGACCAATGACAGGAAGAACCAGATGAATTTTAAACCATGAAATGACAGTGGACATTTCACACGACTCTTAAAATGATTATCGCTCAGGTTGTCGAATCATCAGTCCTTGTCAACAACAACAACAGTTTTTTTCAGAACTACACTAACTCGGAGAATCACACTTGATAGACTACTTGAGCTCAATACTTATTTACTATGTGGAAATTATGTTATAATTTTCCAGTTTTGGGGGGATTTCGAAAGTATTCCATAACGATAGAGAATCACCGATAAGTTATCGAAACGACGAAAGGGAGCTACAAATTGCTAAAAAAGGAAAAGAACCTGTGATAAACCTAAGGTTACATTTGGCTTGATATTCTACGATTCTGGTTTGAATAGGTTAAAACATTTATTAAGTGCAAAGTTTATTTTTACTCTATCTAGACACTCCATTTCTTTCTTCTTTTTATCGTCCTGTTGTATATAAGCAAGATTTTGATACTGAAGAAAAACAAACTGATAAAACTATAAACAATTTTTTATAATAGGAAACCTTTAGTACTGCAGTTATAGAGTTCCACCCTCATCGATATGTGGTTATGCCAAGCTTCTGGTTGGAAACGGATATAACGTGCCCTGATTGGTGGATTTAGTTTATGATAAAGAATAGTATCCTGGTCTGTGTTTCCATCAAACACCTGTGATAAGCAGATAAGAAGCCATTAAGAATGGGTAAAGTTCAAGAAGTTATCAAATCCGTCATTGTCATCCTGGCTAACTTCTATATTATCATCTGTTTTCTTTAGAGACTGATACAAAAGCAAAAATGAAAGATTAGCGTCTTGTCAGCACCGGTTCTCAAGTTCAGGAAATTTTTCTTTTCTATTTATTATTCTTGAGACGTGGACTATATAACACTGTCTGTCATAACAGCTTTTAAAGTAAGTATACATTAAAGTTAACAACATGATTAATTTTTTATGATGAAATTAAGTTTTTTTAGCTTGTCACTTTCCGTTGAAGATAATGTACCCTACCTTGCTTTCATTTTGTCCTTGTTCCTTGTAGAAATGGAAGTTAATACCATCGTCACTGTATCCCAGTGTGTAATTGGTGACCCACTGGCTGTGAGTATTTCCTCCCTGTGTTGCTATACGTGTCACAGTGCTGTGCGGATTACCCAGATCAACCTGGAGCCATTGATCAACGTCACTAGTGAAAGCGGACCATGAAGTTGCTTGGGAGTTTAGTCTGCCCTGGATGGCCGCATGGTTGGCATCCAACTGTGAAGAGGCACTAATTTGTCCGTTTAAGATCGAACCGTCTTCCATACCAAGAGATCCTTGACATTCTATAGATAATCACACAAATACAAGTTAATGCAGTTTTAAAGAGAATCTACAGGTTCCTTTCCGTGGCCCAGCACTGCAACCTCGTAACACTCACTGTTTGCAAATTCCTACAGGTGAGGTCTCATTAGCTAAATTCTCTACATTGGTTGAGCGGACCTGTGGGCGTTGGTATGGTGCAGAAATTGTTATTATTGGAAAGCTGTTAGTTACTTTGACTGTACTGAACGGTTTCACTTTGAGAACCTACAAAAGTCAGTTCTTTAGAGTCAAGTAAGTAGTGTATTGTCAAATAATGGCCTCGCTTCTCTGGTTCATAACCGCATTGGTCTTTCGTTATCAATTTTGGCCAATGAGACTATGACAAGTGATTGGTAAGTTTTTATCATGTTCAAACCACTATTTTTTAACTGGTTTATTAAATTAAAGCAACTTCACTAAACCAATGGCAACAACTAACTACCTGCACCAAACCAATTCCTTATCCAAGACGTCAAAACAACCGCACATGACGATGGTAAGTGATCAGGTGATGTGATGGGAGCAGGGGTGGTTTAGTGGTGAGAGCACTCGCTTCCTACCAATATGACCCATATTCGATTCCCGGTGCCGGCGTTATATGTGGGTTAAGTTTGTTGTTGGTTCTCATCCTTGCTCCGAGGGTTTTTCTCCGGGCACTCCGGTTTTCCTCCCTCCACAAAAACATGTTACCCTCGTTAAACAAAGTCGATTTTTTTATTTAGCTCCATAACGTCATTTTTCTATGGTCACTGGCTGTACAAAAACCGGATATCTGTTATTTTAAACTGGCTGCGTGAAAAGCGGTGGTCTCGGACAAATAACCCTGGAATAATGGGCACTGTAAGCACAAATTCACTTGTTTAAAGACTTTATTCCTCCAGGTTTCAACAATGTCGATCCGCCTGGTTGCAACAATAAAGATCTCGGCCAATTTCGATCTATTTTAGTCAATTTAGCAACTTCGATATAGAAAGTAAGTATAAACGTGAGTAAAACGGCGGTAAGAACAAAACAGGAAACCCAGTCGTAACAGGCACTTGCCATCTATGACAACGGTCCACTCATTAAGAGTAAAAATCAAATACAAACCATAACAGCTGTCTGTTTTAACATCCTCGCTCCAGATTCCCCCAATTCCGCACCGAATAGATGAAGGACCATGGAGTTGGTAACCGAGAGCACAGGAAAAGAAACAAGTTGATCCGTAATCTTGATTGGACGAGAGACAGTTTGAAGGAGAGACACGTACATCACTCCTCGGAGAAATCGTTTGGCACGTGGATCCTTGTAGCCAATTAATAAAAAAAAAGTAGTTAATAAAAAAGTGACAAGAAGTTTGAAATAGAGAAAAAAGCTAAATAATGGTGACCAAATCCTGCTAGGGTTGCGAACGTTTTGTTCCCTACTTTTGTATTTTTTCCTTTTATTCCTTAGAAAGCGTTCTACTTGTTCTTCATGTTTTAGTACAGTCTCCATTTCAAATGTTACTAAACAAAACACTAATCGTATTAAAATATGATGTCCCCTGACTTACCCGCAAAGATTTCGCAAGCGTAATGAAGATAATTGCTACAATTTCTGTCGTTCAATTTTCCTGCCGTTCTCATTTCCACGCAATCTTCAATGCCTTTCCAATTGTCAGGTTGATTTTGTAACCAGTTGAAGTCAGTGATAATAGCTTGCGAACCATCAATCCAAAGCCAGCTTGTGTTTTCCTTGGCATCCCTGTGTAAGCCTATCCATGTGTTCGTTCCCACATTTGGACCAAGTACTTGTTGTTCCTCTTGTGCGTTCACCACTGTCAGGTTAGATCCCAGTGCTTCACAGGTGAATTTTGCAGCGCTCCAATCCAAGATATTGGACGAGAACCAGTAGCAAGAACCCTGCAGATGAATCCAGTTTTGGGGGCACGCTTTCGGAAGATAATTGTTGAAATAGAAATTTACACCGGCTTTCTTACCAGGAAGGAAGGTTATTTATACTTTTAAAACAATTTTGCTGTATGAGGTCGTAGCATTTTATCCCTCTCCGACCCACATGTTTATTTTGGGTTATCGAGTTCTTTATAAAGACGAACACACCATAAACATTTAAGATGCCAGAAGAATAGACCTTTCTTCACAAATTAACATATTATGTATAAAAAAGGTTGAACAATCTCCGGTTAATATATCGCATATGCTAGCAGAGTTATTTATAAATGAAACCTTGAAATAATTATTCTCCAATCAGGGGATACCTCGGTTGAATCGACGAGTTTCGGTTTTTTACGAGTCCGCTAAAAACAATTTTCGGGTGTGTTATTAGAGAATATAAATCAATAGCTTTAAAAAGGGGATCAAAACAGATAAAAATATGAAATCAGTCAAAATCCTGCGGTGGGTATAAATATTTGACAGCGCATCACAAAAATCCTGTTAGAAAATTGTATAACTTACCACTTGTCTCACAAACGTAATGGCGAGATTTAATACAATTTAAGTCATTCCATTTTCCAGAGCTGTTGTATATTTCTACACAATTCTCGACATCTCCGCCGTTTGGTTCCTGAACATTCCAGTAAGTGAAAGTACGGCGTAACCCATCAACCCACAGCCAGCTTGACTTTTTCTTGGCATCCTTGTGCAAACCAATCCATGTGTTGCCTGCTGCATTTTGGGAAACTCTCTGAACGTCAGCTACCGAATTCATCACTGCAAGCTTTGATCCTAGTGCTTCACAGGCCGATTTTGCTGAGTTCCAATCCAGTTTGTTGTTAGAGAATTTGTAGCAAGAACCGTAAAAACTTGGTACCCAGTTTTCTGGACAAGGCACTGAAAAATACGAAAGTTAAGGGTAACTTACATTGCTGGCATTGTTGTTTTAGTGAAAGTAACAACCAAACTTTGCCTTTGCGCGAAATGTACCGCCAGGTGTGCAGAGTACGACTTTGTCTCCATTATCTTTAAAAAAGTGGCCATCTGCTATGAACCTCTAAATTCAGATCGAGAAAACTATCGTAGTATTGCAAAGGTGCAACACTACCGTATACCAATGGTATTTTTACATCAGCCCCTTCGCATATCTGAAGCGACATCCATGCAAAGTCCACTCGAATAATTACATGGACCGGCCTTTTTCTTTCCCGTGAGTTAGACCAATGAGGAATAATTCCCTGTGTCCGGCATGTTTTGACAAATTGAAACGAGCCCGGATCCCCTTTGAAACAAAACCTTAAAGCGTAAAGACTAACTAAAAGTAACATAAATTAAGTTAAATTGATTTCGGGTAATGGACATTAAAACTACTGTTTTGTTTAATGTCTTTGTTCTGCTTTCAGTAAGGGACGTACTTCATATAATTTTGGCTAGTTTGTAGCTTGTAGTTTGTCGAGCTGCTTTCCCATTTCAAGCCCGCAGCAAGGCTAAAATAACTGGGGGGCTGGATAAAACTGCCTCCCGTCAAAAAATAGACATTAGAGAGCTTAAGCAACGACGACGGTGACGGCAACGGAAACGTAAAAAAAAAACCAAGAAGTTCAGTAAGCAAAACAACAACTCTGCATCTATTTGCCGTCTCTGCACGACTATAACGTGAAATGTCCTAATTTCCGCACGTTTTATGGAGGGCGTAAACACACGACGACGAATTTTTCTGTGTCTTTTTAAACTTGGAACTGGTCCTTAAGGTTACAGTGTACCTTCAGATCGAAAATTTATTGAAAATTTTTTTTTGGCGTTAAAGTAAAGTTTACAGAATGAACTTTCATCCAAAAAAAAATTATCGAAAAATAGTGAAAATTGACGGAGAAATGACGGTATAACTTTTGCGGGCGGAGTTTGTTTATTAAGCGATATGTTTTTTTAAGCGCCGTTTTCTCAAAGTTAATTTTTCGCTTGTTGGGGACACTTTAAAGAGCTACAACTCAAAGGGAATTTGTTCGATTTTCCTTAAATTTGGACAGAAGCTAGGCTAACATATAATCAACAAAAATGTGTCGGCGAATTTCTTAATTCCGAAAACTTTTTCGTCAAGAGCCATTTCCGTGCGATCATTCCAATTTTTTTTCTCCCCTTTTCGAAAATATTCTGTAACTTTTCACTGCAATTGAATATGGGAAATCGCCGACACGTTTTTTAAGCGCTTCGTGTCCGGAAACCCGAGAACAAATCAAATTAGCAAAATATAATAATCGCTTTGAGTTATAGCGTTTTAAAGCTGATTCGGACGTTTGAATTAAGACGTCGTAAAAAATTCGACAATTCATTTTATTAGCAAATGGTTTCGATATTTAGATAGCCAGCTCTATAAGCTTTAATTTGATATCTGGGTTTAGGTATATTAAGTGTAATCTTAAGACGCTAGAGATGTTATGCTGGAGACACCCCCGAAGGTACACTGTAACCTTAAGGTTACAGTGTACCTTCAGATCGAAAATTTATCGAAATTTTTTTTTTTGGCGTCAAAATAAAATTTACAGAATGAACTTTCATCCAAAAAAAAAATATCGAAAAATAGTGAAAATTGACGGAGAAATGACAGTATAACTTTTGTGGGCGGAGTTTGTTTATGAAGCGATATGTTTTGTTAAGCGCTGTTTTCTCAAAGTTAATTTTTCGCTTGTTGGGGACACTTTAAAGAGCTACAACTCAAAGGGAATTTGTTCGATTTTCCTCAAATTTGGACAGAAGCTAGGCTAACATATAATCAACAAAAAATTGTCGGCGAATTTCTTATTTCCAAAAACTTTTTCGTCAAGAGCCATTTCCGTGCGATCATTCCAATTTTTTTCTCCCTTTTTCGAAAATATTCTGTAACTTTTCACTGCAATTGAATATGGGAAATCGCCGACACGTTTTTTTAGCGCTTCGTGCCCGGAAGTCCGAGAACAATTCAAATTAGCAAAATGCAATAATCGCTTTGAGTTATAGCGTTTTAAAGCTGATTCGAATTTAGACGTCGTAAAAAATTCGACAATTCATTTTATTACCAAATGGTTTCCATATTTAGATAGCCAGCTCTATAAGCTTTAATTTGATGCCTGGGTTTAGGTATATTAAGTAATCTTAAGACGCTAGTAGATAATAATCGCGGGTTCTGGTGCAATCCTCGGCCACGTTAATTTTAACGTAAACATCATTGATTTTTCTCTTCAATCCAGCACAACATTCTCAACTTCCTTCCCCTCATTTCTCACGTAACATCATCCCCCAAAAGTCCACACGTTTCACTTCTAACTTTTTCCCATGATTTCCTACACAACTTCCAGTCTCTCACATCCCCTCAATCCTCCACGTTTCACATCCCCTCAATTCTCCACAAACATTTCCAACGTTTCACTTCTCCATTGTTCCCCTCAATTCCCCACAATTTCACCAATCAACATGTTTCACCAATTGCAACATGTTTTTCATCAATTCAAACACATTCGAATTAAGGTGGCCTCGGATCCCACCAGAACCCGCGATTATTATCTACTATTCCCTGGAGGAAAAATTTTATTTCTCAAGGAAAGAAAATGTCTGATTCCGAAGAAGAAATCGATTTCACTCCTGAAATTATTCGAGAAACCCACACAACATGCCATTCTCCCAAAAATCCCAGGCTGGAACATTTCAAAGATATCATCCGCAAAAATCAGGGGAAAAATCAAATTCCACTCAAAGATCTCGAATTTTATCAAGAAGAAATTCTCTCCCAAATTCCCCGTGACGAAATCACAAGAAAAAAAGTCAGGGATTTCGTCAAAGCTTCCAAGTGGAAAAAAGTCAATGGCAACGACCACTCAATTTATAATCACATAACAGATCACGACGGCAATGACTATGAACACCTGGAAAAGTTCCTCATCGACGATTTTAAATATTTTTCACTGGCATATGATGACTTTCATCTCAACAGAAAAAAGTTTCTCAATTGCCACCAAGTTCTTTTCGCCCTGTTGAAGAAGAACGGTTTCAATCCAAATGAAGATGATTTCAAACTGCTTATTCTCCCATCAAGACGGGGGGAACAAGAAAAAATAATTCAAACAATCTTCAAAAAATGTCATTGGAAAGAAAATGGATCTTGAAAAAGCATTTTCCAATGAAGCCGAGCGAAGCGAAGCGACCGGAGGGAGCCTCAGTGCGAGTGACCATGAAGATTGTTCCACATGCTCAGAGGAAGAAACAAGAAGCGCGGATGAGACTCCGACAACATCGGATGATGAATTTATTGTGTCTGATTCAGAGATGGAGGAAGCTGAGCGAAGCGACGAAATCGAAGACTCAATTGAACTTCTCTTTGAATCATTCGTCAATCTCCAGGAGGAACACAAAATTCTCAGAAATGAACTCCAAAAGCAAAGTTGCCTCCTGTGGGAAATCCACCGGGAATTGAAAGAAAACAAAGCGAAGCAAAACGGGCCAAGCGAAGCGAAACGAAAGCGATGCTAAGCGGTGTTTTGAAATAACAGACTTTGTGAATATTAATGTAAAACATTCATATTCTGACATTGCCCAGCTGCCCGGTTATTGACATATGGCGGCCAATCAAAATCTCAAATTGTGGCTAACGCGTTAGCCAGTTTTTCGGGAGAATAAATTAGCTAACGCGTTAGCCAGTTTTTCGGGGAATCAATTTTGTGGCTAACGCGTTAGCCAGTTTTTCGGGGGAATAAATTGGATTAATTTTTGGCTAACGCGTTAGCCAGTTTTTTTTTTTTGGGGGGGAAGAAATGAAAATTTTGCCTAACGCGTTAGACAGTTTTTCAGGGGGAGAAAATTGGAATTTTGTCTAACGCGTTAGACAGTTTTTCAGGGGAGAAATTCAATAAATTTCCCCCAGATTTTAGCGGAATATTTTCCAGAATTTTTCAGCGGAATATTTTTTCAGTCAAGAAAAAATATTTTCCAGAATTTTTCACCAGATTTTTCCAGAATTTTTCAGCGGAACGGGAAATCCTTTCCATTTCATGAAAGCTTTCTTTTTCTTCTGGGCATCACTCAGTGGAACCTGGGCCACTTATTTTTTTGAGATAAGTTCTGAAATGCATCACATCTTCACATGCTTGTTTATATTTTTTGATTGTGAGAAAATTCTCGCATGTTCTTTTTATTTCTTCCAAATAAGATGTCACTGGTTGCTTTTGGAGAATTGAGTTGAAATAATTCATCGTTGCTGTTTCAATCTCTTTCGTTTTTTCATAATTCTCAGAAAGTTGGTCTTCATCCCAGCGATGAAACCCATAAGGCTCGATGTCGTGTTCGACATTCATTATTTTAGAAGAAAACATTAAATAATTTTAATTTCAATGATTGACTTTTTTAGCCAAGCTTTTCCACATCGCTCAATGGAACCCAAGAATTAAATTTGTCGGAATAACTTTTCCATTTTACAAGCGCGAGTTTTCGCTTATTATCGCGGCGAATAACCTTTTCAATTCGAAACACATCTTGCGTTGTTCTTTGAAGTTCCGCCTCGTAAAATGATCCGGTGATTGATTCTCCCAACAGATCAACTAATTTATACGTTACAGGGTTTGTATTCTTTATTTCGTCAATCACAAATATCTCCTCTGTCCAGTTCGGCGTGAAACCTTTGTCAAATATCTTTCGTTTAAACTTTGAAATTCTCACCCTGTCACCAACCCTGAATTTTGCCGGGTTGTGTTTAGCATAAATTAAATCTCCGTATAAATTAACGAAAACCTTTTTCTCATTTTCCTGTTTACTCGCCTCTGCGGGGGTCATTCGAATGCTCGAATGAAAACGGTGGTTATATTGATCCACTAATTTGCCCAGTTTATCCCAGTATATTGTATTATTGTTAGCAGAAAACATTTTAAAGAGTTTCTCCTTGAAAGATCTGTTCCAGCGCTCAACAACAGATGATTTCTCTTCATTTTCTGTTGTATACAATTTTACCCCATTCTTATCAAGTAGATTTTTCATTGTTGCGTTGAAAAATTCACTCCCCTTATCCGACCAAAGCATCTTGGGTTTTCGCTCCTTGAATATGTCTCGGAAAGCATCAGCCACTGTTTGACCTCGCTTGTCTTTCAGGGGACGAATCCAACCGAACTTTGAGAAAACATCGATCACCATCAGGAGATATCTGATCCCTTTATTCCACCTCGAAAATTTCCCCATCTCGACCAGATCAGCCGCCCAGATGTTGTCAATCCCATATGAAATAACTCTCCTCTTTGGAAAGCGCCGCCTGATTGGCCGGTGTAATTCGTTTGCCAGATTTTGAGTCCACTGGCCTTCACTCAAAATCTTTTCCCGTTTTTTTGGAGCGCCGAGGCCAAGTTTCTGTTTTGCTTGAATTGTGTTTCGCGCCAAAGCATGACCCCACTGTCTTTCTTTCCAGGGAATGGCATCCAAAGCGGCAACCATTTTCCTGTCGGCTTTGTTTTTACATTTGTGTGGATTCTTTTCCTTCGCGCAGACTGAATAATCCACATCGTGCTGCATAGCAACTGCGTCTGTTTTTCCTGTGGGCTGCTGCATAATTTCGAGAATTTTTCCATTTTCATCGAATCTGACTTGCTTATCCAATGGGTTCCAGGGCCCGGTGAAGTTATGCCCAGGCAAAGTGAAACCTTTCTTTGGCCTTGGCAGCTTCCCAATCAGGGAATGAACTTCTAAAGCACCCCCATCCAAATCTGCTCGATCTGTTTTATATTTTCTGTTTGGTCGAATCGCCGTGGACAGCTCATTCATCATATCAGCAGAGGTTTTGGCAAGAAATGGTTTCATCTTGTCCAGGGCAAAATCCAATGCTTTTTTCTGAGTGTTTTTGTTCCGCAACAATTCACTAGCTCCATAACGGCCCATTTCAACTGTTTTTTTCCCGAGCCAGGGAAGAGCATGCGCGACGCCAGTCAGCGCAAGTTCACCAAAGCCCCCACCTTGTGAGGGCAGACTCAGTTTCCCGGCACCGCTCCGCTCGCTTTCACAAATCTTGTCTTTTTTATTCCGCAGGAAGCGCAATGGCAAAACCACATTTTTCTGCCATTTTTTGCAGTCATGTATCCAGACGGTTCCACGCATCCCGTCCTGCGTTTCTCCTTCACGCAATATGATTCCATTTTCAATCGAAATATTCTTTTATGAATTTCTCATTCTTTTCTGGGTCACTCAATGAAAAAACCTTCAACGTGTCATAGAAGGATTTTCGTCGAATCTCATTCAAGAAATATAAGCAATAATATCCACATCGGACAGATTCCAAAGCTTGAATTGGATGGCCATAGTTGTAAATTATTTCTTTCCCAATTTTATCTGCATATTTTACCAATTCAATTGGAGGTGATATTGAGAATGAATCAAAGTAATAGACAATATGTGTCTTGATGAATGTGGCAACCCAGTGCGTTCCGTTCCCAATAGAATCATCTAGATTAATTATGCAGGAGCCAGTTTTATGTAAATGATCTTTTGAATCTCTTGCAAAGATTCCTTTGAAATTGGGAATTTTAAGAAACCTCGCCCACTCAAGAATATCAAAGTTTGAAATCGGAATATCTTTCCAAGCTGGCCTCAAAGGATGGCCCCTTCTAGCGGTATGTTTTGAAAGGGACTGTTTGGCCCCAGCAGAATTCCGCTTCCTCGCTTCCCAGATTTTTTTTTTGTCCGCGACCGCGTTGTCCCCATGTTCCAAAAAATGGCGGCGGTTGATAGGGATAAAGCCCCGGTTTTGGAGCCACTTGCAGCCCGGCAGCTTTCCTCGGAACTTGCAATCCTGAGCCGAATAATTTCGATGCCAGCTCAATAGCCATCGGGATTCCTATCGCGGCTAGTGTTCCAAGAAGCCCACCATTAATTTGCCGCTGTGTGGGTTTGAAATTTATTCCACTGCCCAACTAAAGTCCTCTTTTAACAGAATCTGATTGGCTTTTAGTTAACTCTTTGACTCTCCCAAGTTGTGGAAGAAAGTTGAATGGCACGGCAATACCTTTTCCAAATATTTTATCAATCCCCAAGCTCCCCAAAGCACTCAATGCTCCAGTCACAAGATGCGGGGCAACTTTTGAAACCCCTTTTGTTGCAAATGGAAGCAGCTTCGATCCCAGGGAAATCAACGAAGTCCAAAGACTCCCACCCACAACTTTTCTGATTTGTGTTTTAGAGATTGCCAATTCAACTCCCCGTCCCAAACTGATGGCTTTTTGAACTTTGTTTATTTGTGTCTTTGTCAACAAGAGTTCATCTGGCCCTTTCAATTCATTTCGCGAAAGTCTCAATGTTATGGAAGAGTTATTTTCCACAGCTTTTGCAAGCTTTGTTTTTTGCCCATCTGATAATTGCACACCATATGGAATATACGACGTCATTTCAATATTTTCAATATCGAAATAAGTTTTCAGGCTTTGATCAGAAGTTTGTTTGATGCAGTATACAGTTCAATTTCT
Source organism: Cladopsammia gracilis (assembly GCA_022457155.1). Taxonomy (NCBI): domain Eukaryota; kingdom Metazoa; phylum Cnidaria; class Anthozoa; order Scleractinia; family Dendrophylliidae; genus Cladopsammia; species Cladopsammia gracilis. The sequence continues at coordinate 820,192 of JAJGOT010000074.1, forward strand.
TTTTCATGCAACACCAAGGCGTTCAATGTGTACTGGGTTGGGTTGGCACCATTCAACTCATATCGGAAAGTCAGAGACACAACCCCATCTTTCACATCATCTTCTTGGTTTCGGAGATCGAAGTAAAGCATTCCATAAAGATTCTTGAAATTTGCTCGGGTAATCAATGGCCCGCTTAAAACGTCATTATAAGCGGAATTGAATGACATCAAAGCTCGATAAAGCCTAGATTCCTCATCAGTTGTCAGTTCCAATTGAGGGTAATAAATTGAGTTGTTCAACTCCAGTTGGGCTCGACTGAAGTGCCGGTTGTTTGCTCCAATGCTGAATGTCGTGAATTTGAAGATATCATGTGTCTGGCTATTGTAAGATGCTGTTGGAACAACCCAAATCAACACATGTCGCGGTCTTCGAAGCCCCGTGGAAATGCGAAAGTAGCTATTCACAGCTGCTGTTTGCGCTATTTCATGGTGTTCTTTCAAATATGTCCAATTTTTCGGTTTCAGATAACCTTCAAGATATTGTTTCAGCCCTTTTCCGTTGAAAATGATTTTGGGGCACCACAATCTGAGTTTAGTGAGAATTACTTTTGAATCTGGCGCAGCGCCTTTTTTGAAAATCAGATTGTTGTCATTTTCAAGTTCCAACACTAAAGTTGTCTTTATATTTGGGTGAAGGTTATTTTTGAAAGCAGCGAAATAACTGTATAAATTCAGGGGAATTGATATTTTGTTGATATTTGCCGCATCCGTCAGGATCTTTCGTCTGGCAAAACCCTCATTATACAGCGCCTGAGCTGGCCGTGCTTCTGTTGTTCCCGTTGATGTATCGGGATAGAAGAACTGATCTTTCCCAACCGAATCGGCATAGGTTTTCGTGTATTTCAAGAGCGTCAATGCATTTGCCGATTCATTTGCTCTTGTGTTGTTATAAATTGATTGCCCGTTACATTGAACTTCGATTTTTTTGATGAATGTCAAACCATTAGTTGTCGTGCAATCTTGGTTACCATTATTTGGCCCCGCGGTTATTCCAGTTGCACTGTCAGCCGTTGTAACAAGCTTAAAGTCAACCTCCAGATATGCATTATACCAATCAATTGGGTTTGCTTCTGAGGAATTATCCACGTTGAAGCGATAATTAGTTTTTTCCTGCCTGTTGTCATTTGCAATGTTGTCATTGAGTGGTGTTGCTAGATCATAATATGTATATTCGTATCTTTTTACGAATTCCGGGTTTCTAAAATTCACTGCCATTTTATTAGATAGTTTTTCTTTTCAGAGGAGGCCCTTATAAACATCTTTCACATATTGAAATTTGTCAGTGTCTTCTTGGAAGCGGACTTTCTTCAGTATTTCCCCAATTTCTTTTCCTTTTGTTTCCGGGGCCGCTGGTTTCGCGTGGGCTTCGCTTTCGCTCGCTTCGCTCGGTTTCTTTGTTGTGAATTTATCATAAATTTTTTCACCAATGAGTTGTCCAGTCTTTTCTCCAACTTTCTCTGCTCCTTTTTCAACTAATTTTTCTGCTGCCTTTGAAGCTAATTTTGAAGCTGTTTTTCCTGTTAATTTAGCTGCGAGTTTCGAGAAAACGTCAGAAAAACCACCTCCATATCTTATTTCACCTGTATCAGGATCTCTTTCTCTTCTTTCATCCATTTTTAATTACCACAGTCAAAGAAATATCAATATCATTCAAATCAACTTCTCGGTCTTCATCATCAGTAATGTAGAAGGTGACCTCAGAAATATGCGGGGAGTTTATTTTATTCCACAAGTAATTTATTGGTTGAATTTCGAATGGCAATGATCTGGTTTTAGTGTTGGTTGAGAACGTGTAAAGCGCATTTGACCTTTTCCCGGAGACAATTGAATCGCTCAAAAGACTGCATCTGAGATAGAGATTGTCAACACTGTTTGATATATTTGGAAAATTCGTTCCATAAGCACTAGCTGTCAGTTTAGCCGCATCAAATCCCACCAAGATGTGAAAGTTTCCACTGTTTGCAAAATCAATTTGAAAGTTCTCTTGAAGTTGAATGAAAACTTTGAAAGTGGTCAAATCAAACAACATATTTATACCATAAGCATCCCCTGTGGAGGTCGCTTCGCTCCTTTTTCCAATGCTTTTGTGAATGAATTCGTTGATGTCTTCATAGTCATAAATTCCCGCAGGAAAGGTGATTGTTTCCCATGTCTTGCCCTTGTCTTTCGAAATCACCAACTTGTTGTTGTGGTATTTAGGCCTTATATTATGCCAGCTTGCCGTCATGGAAAGATGATCCAAAGCCATATAGTGCGGTTTATTATCTTCCAGCTGCAACTCTGGAGAAAACCTCGTTGTGAAATTCCCTGGTTTATTTTGTGGGTTTTGTTTTCTTGCATCAATTGATTTAAAGACAAGTACTCGATTTACATCCATTATTTTAAATATTTCTGATAAAGTTTTTCATGCATTGTTCTATCGATTGCTCCAATTCTCAAGAGTTCATCATTTATTTGGGACAGATCATTCCTCAAGACAGGAGAATTATTGCCAGCAGCCATTGAGCCAATCAAAATTTTCATCCGATCTGCCAGCTCTTCTGGCTTTTGATAGAAGACAACGCTGGATCCCACCATCCTTGATTTACCTGAGGATTTGTGAGGTGGCACATTTGACAGTGTGTTCAAATCATTGAAAATCCTCACGGCATTCAACGAATATTTTCTTTTTGGGTTGAATCTCTTTGTCCACAAATCGATGAGTGATTTGTCTGCATCTGCTTGATAGATCAATTTGCCACCTCGGAAGGCATTCAGTTTCATTTCATTGAAAAGTTTGGGGACATCAACGAGGAGCCCACCATAGTGATCATTTTGGATCTTAAAGGCATTTCTGCGAGGTTGTTTGTATTTCCTGAGCCCCTCTCCTTTCAGTCGAGGTCGCTGCGCTCCCGTTCCTTTTTGTGGTGTTACCAATACTTCTTTTTTCCCCTTGAGTATAGCATCAAGTTTCTGTTTATATTTATCGAAACTGGCGACTTCAGCTTTTAATGTCTCCAATCTATCCGTCTCTTGGGCATTTAAACCTTTTTTGGTTTCTTTCTTTTTCAACGTATATATTTTGTTAGTCAACTTGTTTTTTCTAATCTCGCTATAAACCTCTTTAGCCTTTTCAACCTGGTCACTTGGTAACCATAAAAGGGAGTCTAACTTCGTTAACTTATATTGTCGATAGATATCTTTATCGCCCTCCGAAATATCTTTATAGACATCCACGCGTAATGGTGATTTTTCTGGCAAGGCTGCTGCCCCTTCATCTTCAGCACCTTCAAGCGGCAATTCTTTATTCAGCGTGACGATGTCTTGGATGCCTTCAGTCAAAGCAGGTTGATTTTGCCTGATTTGCTCAATCACCGCGTCTTGTTTTTCATCTGTCTTCTTCTGTTGCTCAAGCAAGGGTTCTCTGAGGGTTTTGAAAACGTCGCTCATAACGATATTACGCCCTTTTTCTCGGTCTTTCATTTCATTTTTCACTTCTGTGACGGCTTTCGCGATTTGATACCCTTCAAATTCTCTACCGACAAACTTTCGTATGTTGTTAAGATCCATTTTTAAGTGACAAAACAACATTTATCTTTGGAGATAAGTGTTATCTCAACACTTAAAATGAAGATTCCAAATTATGATCGAAACGCGAGCGGAGCGAAGCCAGCGAACCGAAAATATTGTGATTTCCTTGATGAAGATTTCCGAATGCTCATTGCGGGTCAAACCCGTTGCGGAAAAACAAACACTTTGATGCACATGTTGCGACAACCTCTCGTCTTCTATGATAAAATTTATTTCTACTCTCCCAATCAACATCAAGACAAAATCGTTGATCTACAAAAGTTGATGGAAGGTGTCAGCCAAAAAGTCGGATATCCAGTTCTCGAAATTCTGGGGCCAGATGACATCATGAATACCTCAGATTATCCAAGCAACAATCGGAAAGTCGTCGTGTTTGATGACCTCATGAACTCATCCGATCGAATTCAAAAACAAATCGCCAATCATTGGACAGATGGAAGGCATCACGGAATCAGTCCCATTTATCTTTCCCAGTCCTATTATGATGTTCCACAAAAGATTCGTTTGAATTGTTCACACATGCTGCTTTATCCACCAGCAACAAAAACTCACCTCGATCTCATTGCAAAGGAGAATTTGATTGACCCCCATCTTTTCAACAGATTGAACCCATTCGAATTTATTTTCCTTGACAAAGAAAAGAAAAGTGTTGCCAAAAACTTTGATGAAACCTTTTAAAATGGGCATATTCAACAATGTAGGACGATACACAGGTGTTGACATGAGGGAATACATAAAAAAATTTCAACAAACAAGTTCAACAAGGCGGTTTGAAATTAGACACCAACAATAATTATGATATCCAACAAAAACGACTGGCTAATGTTGCCGAAGGAGTTGACAATGATGACGCAATCACAAAGCTACAAGTTGACACGCTTGCAACGCAATTGCGGGCAGATTCACTTCAAGTGGATGGTTCCTCGCATATGACTGGGGATCTTGATCTCAGGTGGCAAAAACTCATCAACCCCGGGGAAATAGAAATGAATCGCAAATTGATCGTCAATCTGGACACTGATGAAAACCAGGATTTGTCAGCGGTGAATATGATCACATTGAAGAAATTCCACCCCAATGTATCAACACAGGAAGTCACGAAGGACCTGGATTTGAAAGGGCTTTTCAATGTGGAAAACTCAAAACAACAAACATGGCATGATTTGGGAGCGCATTATAACAATCTGGTTTCTTATAATGACGTCAAAAATATCTTTCTCAGCCGCAAAGAGCCGTTTCCAATGGAGACGGCTTTGGATTTGGGAAATCACACCATTTTTAACGTGAAAGATCCCGAAGTTGCTGACCAAGGCGCAAATATGCGATATGTGGACAGCCAATCCGCGAAAAATCTTTCGTTGGAAGGTGGAACAATGACCGGAAACCTGGATATGAACTCGCAACAAATCAACAATATTGCAACGCCAACTCTGGAGCGACAACCCACGCCAAAATCTTATGTGGATAATGCGATAGGGGATGTGGTAGCCCACGCGAAAGAATTAGAAAAGAATCTTAAAGAATATGTCAATGAATCGCATATCACGTCAATCTCTCACCCAAAGGACGCATTCCGCTATCTGATGGAAAATGTGGATGAATCCAGCTCTGAACATGATATGGAAGTAACGGCGATCAGTGATTTTGCAAGTTCGCCGCATCATTTCAACAAGAAGGCCTATGACTTGCAAATAACTAAAGATCATTCCAATGAATACTCTGGGAGACTCGGATTCAATATGTTCAAACTCCCAGAGGGGGAATACACGATTTGCATTGAATTCTTCCCCGCGTCAATGGATGGTGTGAGCGTTGACGTTGTGAGCGCCAGTCTGAATATCAATCAACAATCAACAAAGAAGTTTTCGGGGTACAGCAGATCCATTATCCACATGCATAAATGGAGGATTTCCCCACCTGAATTTATTTTCCTGGATCTGAAATGGCGGGGAACTGCCGAATCAGCCGAAAAAGGAAATGCAAAGCTGATCATATATGGAGTTGCTGGCTCGCAGTCGGATGTTGAAAGCAGCGTCTTTGACGCACCTTTTGTTTTCCAAGCGGGGAAGATGGTCATGGAGACTGACTTGGATATGAATGGCCATCAAATCCTCAATTCAAATTTGAAGAATAATTTCATGCTGATTGGAAGATTTAGAAAATCATCTGGAGTCGAGATAAATATACTTTTCGATAATTTTTTTAATGATATAGTCATCCCCATCCGATGCAAATTAATTAAAGCATATGCTCAAATTTTATCGAAAACGTCTTCTTTTCCACAACTAAGTTTATTTCTCCCAGATAAAGAATCACAAAGTGGAACGAGGGTTAGCAGAGATAATAGAATGCAATTATTTTTTTTTTCAAATGTTGTTTATAAAGAAATATATCTTATTGGACGGTTTAGTGTGTAGTATCGTGGGATATTTTTACGAGTCTCGCTGTATTTTGGCGAGCCCGTAGGGCGAGTCAAAATACAAGAGACGAGTAAAAATATCCCACGATATTACACACTAAACCGTCCAATAAGAGATTTATTATTCAACTTAGTTATCAACGCCGTTTAAATCTTTCTTACTTTTTCAAGTTTGTCGTGCGCGCGCTATTTGAACTTGTTTGTCAGCTCGCGCGCGCTTTATTCAAAAAAATGATGACGAATTGTAAGTCGTGTAGTTGTTTGGTCGCGTGTACTTTTTGTACAGCGAAGAAAGACTATGTGTGATTAAACGCATAATTATTTGGATTTTTTTGGGTTAAAACGTCAATAGATCCCGTCAGTTTTTCTTAGATTTTCTCAGTTTTGAAGGTTCTAGTTTGGGAACAATTTCAGCCATTTTTTCACCGCTTACGTAAGACTTATGCTCAAAGTGACGTTTGTGAAAAACTGGTCAAACCGGTCTTTTGGAGTACAAATACCGTGAGATATTTGTACTCGTTTTGGGTGTTATTTGTACTCTACTGAAGTGCAGTTGAATAATAAGGAGAGTTATTTTCAGCAAGAATAGATGATCGATCATTAAATATTGACAAGGCCCAAATCACATTTCTTTTTGAAATTATCTAGAAAATGAGAGCGAGAGCGAGAGAAGCGAGCCGAGCGAAGCGAGCGAAGCGAAAACAAAGCATCTTTGCTTTCAATCACATCAACCCCGCAATTCGGGAAGAAGAACTGGAAGAGATAAAAAAACTTTTTCGATTTTATCACAAAAGATTTTGGTGTCTCAAACGAGCGCATGGTCGATTCAAGAAAATGAATCTGCTCATGAATTTGACCTCTTCCGGTTTGGTTGCAATCGGGACGATTGCTGGGGCAGCAACAATGAATCCAATCGTTTTGGGAGTGATTTCCGGAGCGGGATTAGTCTTGAAAACAGCAAATGAAATGAAGAACCTGAAAAGCAAAATCGAAATGGCGAAGTTCGCGTTCACCACCTATGAAAAAACATTGAGTGATTTGCGCTTCGCTTTGCGGGGAGGAAATTTTGATCGAGCTGAATTTTTGTTTTCAATGGAAGCAATTGATGGGATTGTGATTGATTTGGGGTTGGATTTGGAGCGGTTTGAGAAAAAGTATGATTTGTTGTTTGAATGATTCATCACCTTCGGTGAGGAAACATCACTTCCCTTCATTCGCTCACTCCCAGTTCCCTTCGTTTCCTTCGCTCCTTCTCACTCCGATTCTTTCGTGCGGCTCTCCTTCGTTGACTTTCCCTCTTATTCCAAAATCTGAAAGTTGCAATGTTTTCCTCGACTGAGTGGTCTCTTGGATTCCAGTTTTCTTGTTCCATCATGTGGATGTGCCATTGCCCATCAAAATTTTCCCCCATCTCCACCAAGATTTCATATGCATCCAGGGGATGAACGCCAGCTTCATTGAGCCAGATCGAGTCATCATCATCTGGTGTTTTTTTTTTCTTCCACATTTGCCAGTGAACTGAAGAACGGATCTTTGATCATTTCAACAAGTTCCCAAGGTGTGACATCTTGTCCTTTCAACCCCCAACGTTTTAAACTCAAACAAAAGTCCCAGATCGCTTCCTCATCCCAGTTAAGAGCCACCAAAAGTTCTCTCGAAAAATCAGAATCGAAACCGCACTTTTGCAGATTTTTCAAAGACTCTTCAAAGTTTTCTTCGTTTTGCTCCACTTCCATTTTTTTTGCGGTGAAAAAACTTTTTTTTCTTACCACCTAAAAAATGGATGTGGAAGTGAAAGAAATCAAAACTGAAGAACCGAAAATGAAAACTGGAAACCATCCCCCATTTGTGGAAATTCCCATCCGGTTCAAAGAAAGACCTATCACACTTGAACTGAAGAAATGTTGTTTCAAAATCTTCAAGAATGAAAACGGATTTTCCCTGGGAATCAATCTGGATGAATCTCCTCCACAAATCAAGGAAAAGTTTCAGGAGATCCAAGAGCAAATCAGAAAGTTGGCGATGGAAAACAAATCAAAAGTTACCAAACTGAGTTGGCGAGTTGGGCAATTCTCATCCACTGATTTCAACCTGATCAAAACGGATCGAAGTGAGATGGAAAAAGTTTGGGGAAAGTTGTGGACTGACCAAAAAGGAAACATCAGCGTGCCATTCTCAAAATTTGATGAAGGAGAAGTTGGAACAAGAAAATCCATTCGCTTTGATCCCCATGATCACATTGGAGAAAAACTGACAGGGCATGTGATCTTTCGAATTTCTCGCATCTTTTGCGGAAATTGCCAATCCATTTCATGTTCAATCAATTGTTGTTTTGTGACCAAATTCCATGGAAACGTTTCAGCGTTTGACAACTTTGAGGACACGGAGGAAGACTGGTAAGTTTTTCATTTCCAAGAAATGAAAAATTCAAACTTTTTGAATGAGGCCCACCAAGTCTTTGTGATTTCTGGTTATTTTTGGTCTTGATTTCTTTTTGTTCTTTTGAATGATTTTTTCAGTCCTTTGATTTTCCCTCAATTTATCAATGAACAAATCAAATTCAGGAGATTTCCATGTGATAAAGTGAGTGATTTCCTCCGAATCAAGAAAATGTTTTTTCTTCTTGAGGATTTGGTTGAGGAAAACTTGGCTTGAAATTCCAAACTTTTCTATTTCATCATAATCAAAAATATCTTCTCCATCAACTTGGAGAAAAGGTTCATCTGTCATTTCTTCCTGAATGAAAAAAATTTTTCCATCTTTCCTTTTAAATTTTTTGTTTTCTCTTTTGAGAACTCGCCAAATGTTGGAGATGGGGATGTTTGTTTCTTGACTGGCTTCCTTGAATGTGAAAAAAAATCTGTTTTTCTTTTCCTTCTTCCTGAATTGAAAATTTCATTTTATTTGGGAAAATATTTTTTTTATTTTTTCCAAATAAAATGAATCTGCAAGATTTGCGAAATTGGGCTCGTGAAGAAGGAATTGTTGGGTTCTCCCGAATGTCCAAAGCCAAATTGATGGAACTTTGGGAAGAATCGCAACCCGAAAGGCCGAGCAAAAAAGGAAATGTCAGCGCCCCAATGATTTTCAAAGCCCCGAAAACCCTCCTAGATTCGAGAAATAAAAAAATTTCAGCGCCTATTTTAGTTCCGGAAAGAAGAGATTTTCCTTCCAGAACCATTCCCAGAGCGATTGAACAAGATGTGGAAACTGTTGTCGATTGGTTGAATTGGTTGGAAAGTGTGGATGATGTTGATGTTCGGAGGAGATCGAATCCCGCGATTGAAAGATTGAAGCGGCAGATTGAGAATTTGTGGGATCGCCAATTTGTTGTTGAAGAAAGACAATCCGCTTTGAGAGGATTTGCAAGACAATTGGTCATTCAAGGAGATGATTCCCCAACTCCTCAAGATTTTCTCCGGCGAGTGAGAGGTGATGTGGTTGAGTTGATCAAGCAAAATCGACAAACCAGAATCAAATGCGTGCTGGTGTGTCTGCTGGTGAAGCCTGACTTGGACGATGAAGCAATGATTGAAGACACGCCATTCTTCCATTCACGCATGAAAAGAAATTTGGAAGGAACTGACGCTGGCGAGTTGTTTGATGAAATGGGGAGAGAAATGAGGGTCAACTTGGAGAATTTCAATCGAAGAGGAAGTAATTGGGCGTTTGAAAGAGTTATCAGATTGGAAATTCATTTGGTTCGATGGAACCCATTGGGTGGATCTTCATGGATTCCTCTTCCAAAAGAAGTGGCAAATAAGAACGCTGTGGTGAATATGCAAAACGAAGATGAGATGTGTTTCAAATGGTGCATGGCAAGAGCAACACATATGGTGACACAGAATCCTGAAAGAATCACACGTTTGCTGAGAACACAAGCTGAAGAGCTTGATTGGAGTGGAATTGGGTTTCCAACGACTTTAGCAGATATTGGGAAATTTGAAAGAAGAAATGACATTTCAGTGAATGTTTTTGGGTGGGATGGAAAGCTTTTCCCCCTGAGAGTGACGGATGAAGAAAAGGAGAAACATGTTGACTTGTTGCTGTTGAAAAAAGAGTTTAAAAGCCATTTCTGCATCGTGAAAAACTTTTCTCGCTTGGCTGGGTCGCAAGTGTCGAAAACGCATCGACAAAGATTCTTCTGCAAGAGATGTATCTATTCATTTCCCAGTGAAGAAAGCCTGAGAAAACACCAAAGCAACTGCGTTGAATTTGAAGCAACAAAGATTGTGATGCCTGAAGGTGATTGTTCTTTCCGCAACTTCTCAAAGATGATTCATGTTCCAGTTGTGGGTTATGCTGATTTTGAATCGATTTTGAAACCTGTGGAGGATGAGGGAAGGAAGAAAGCGAAGCCTGCCAAGACCCAAAAAATGCAGGAGCATCTCCCCTGTGGATTTGCGTTTCATTTGGTTTCCCCGTTCTTGGAAATAGAGCCTGTGTTGAAACGAGCTGGAAATGAAAAAGAATCAAAAGAACTTCCCAAAGAATTCATTCGAAAACTCATTGAGGAAGTGAAAAAGGCACAGCAGGAATTGAAACAGAAGAAAATGATTCCTCTCTCCAAAGAAGAATGGAAAAGTTTCAATCAGGCAACATGTTGCTGGTTGTGCCGAGGAGAATTTGAAAGCGAGGGAGAAAAGATGAAAGTGCGAGATCACTGCCATTTCACAGGAAATTCAGAGGAGCTGCTCACCGCTCTTGCAATCGAGCATTTCAAAGACCAAAATTCACCCCCGTATTTTTCCACAACCTAGCAAACTATGACTCACATCTTTTCGTGCGAGCTTTGGGGACATTGGAGGAAGTCTTGGATGTTCAATGCATCCCCAACAATGAGGAGAAATATATCTCCTTCTCCCTGAAGTTTGAATTGAAACGGGACACGACTTGGGACGGAAAAGAAATTGTTGTCAAGCATGAAATCCGTTTTCTGGATTCATTCAAGTTCATGGCGTCTTCCCTGGGGAATTTGGTGGGGAATCTCCCCAAGTCAGATTTGGCAGAAACTGCCAGGTTTTTCCAGGGAGAAAAGTTTGACTTGATGACAAGGAAAGGAGTTTATCCCTATGAATTCATGGATTCATTTGAAAAGTTTGATGGGATCTTGCCAGAGAAAGAAGCATTTTTCTCCAGATTGAATGACGCAGGAATTGAGGATGACGATTTTGAGCATGCAAGGAATGTCTGGGAGAAATGGCAGATGAAAAACATGGGGGAATTCCATGATCTCTATCTGAAAACGGATGTTTTGTTGTTGGCAGATGTGGTTGAAAATTTCAGAAAACTTTGTGAAGCAAATTATGAATTGGATCCTGCCCAGTTCTTCACGACCCCTGGGATGGCGTGGAATGCGATGTTGAAAATGACGGGAGTTTCATTGCAACTGTTGAATGATGTGAACATGCTGCTGATGGTTGAACGGGGAATGAGAGGTGGAAATTCCAATGCATTCAAGAGATATGCAAAGGCAAATAACAAGTGCATGGAAGATTTTGATGCAAGCCAACCGTCAAAGTTTTTGGTTTATTTGGATGCAAATAACCTTTATGGATGGGCAATGTCAAAGCCCCTTCCAGTTGGGGGCTTCAGATGGATGAAGAAAGATGAATTGTCGGATTGGAAAACATTTGTGGATGGAAAAGGCGTTGGATGCATTCTGGAAGTTGATTTGGAATATCCAGAGGAATTGCATGATACACACAATGATTTCCCCCTGGCTCCAGAAAGTTTGAAACTGGGCGGAGTGTGGAAGTTGACTCAAAATCTGAGAGACAAGAAGAACATGGTTCTGCATGGAGAAAATCTGAAACTCTTCCTTTCCCTGGGGATGAAACTGAAAAAGGTGAGAAGAGGGATTGCATTTCGGGAAGAAGCCTTCATGAAATCTTATATTGATAAAAACACGAAATTGAGAATGGGCGCCAAGAATGCATTTGAAAAAGATTTCTTCAAGTTAATGAACAATTGAGTTTTCGGGAAGACAATGGAGAATGTGCGAAAGAGAGTTTGCATTGAACTGGTGAAAGATGTTGAAAGAGCAGAGAAACTGGTGAATAAATCAAACTTTGCTGATTTGCAAATTTTCGATGAATTTCTGATTGCGATGAAGATGAGGAAAACTCAGATTGTCATGAATAAACCAGTTTATGTGGGAATGTCCATCCTAGATTTGTCGAAAACCTTGATGTATGACTTTCACTATAATTATGCGAAGAAAAAGTGGAAAGATCTCCAAGTTCTTTACACAGACACAGATTCGCTGGTTTATGAAATTGGAACAGATGATTTCTTTGCTGACATTGCAGAGGATGTGAAAGAGCGTTTCGACACAAATGACTTCCCCAAAGATCACCCCGCTGTTTTGAATGGATTGCCAATTGTGAAAGAAAACAAGAAAAAGATTGGGTTGATGAAAGATGAATGTGGTGGGAAAATGATGAAAGAGTTTGTGGCATTGAGACCAAAACTTTATGCTTTCCTGCTGGATGAAGGAAAGGAAAAAAAGAAAGCAAAAGGAGTGAAGAAATGCGTGATCAAAAAGCAGTTGCGGTTTGAAAACTTTGTGAAATGCTTGAAAGGAGAAGGAAATGAAATTCGAAAGCAAAATGTGATTCGAAGCAGACAACATCATCTTTTCACAGAAACAATGGAGAAGATTGCGTTGTCTTCCAATGACGACAAGTTGGTGGTGTTGGAGAATGGAATTAACACGTTCGCAAGGGGGCATTGGAGATTGGGTGAAAGAAAGGAAGTGGAAGTGGAAGTGGAAGTGGAAGTTGAAAAAGAAAAGATTGAATTGAAAATGGGAAGAACGGAAGAAGATATTAAAGCAGAGCGGCTGGAGAAGAAACGAAAACAAATTGTTCGCTTCCTGAAAAAGAAGGAGAAATGCGGAGAACGTGTTGAGTTGTTCATTCTGGAGCACAAATTTCATGTGAAAGAAGATGTTCTGTTGGGAATGGGAATGAAAATTTTGAAAGGATGGCCAAGATATGTGGTGCAGGAAGAGGAATAGATTTTCCGAAATTCATTTTCCGGGAGAGATTTTGAAAATTATTTTCCGGAGTGGATTTAAAATTATTTTCCGGAGTGGATTTTCCGGAATAGATTTTTCACCCTAATAGTAGATAATAATCGCTGGTTCTGGTGGGATCCGAGGCCACCTTAATTCAAACGTATTCGAAATTGATGAAAAACATGTTGCAATTGGTGAAACATGTTGATTGGTAAAATTGTGGGGAATTGAAGGGAACAATGGAGAAGTGAAACGTTGGAAATGTTTGTGGAGAATTGAGGGGATGTGAAACGTGGAGGATTGAGGGGATGTGAGAGACTGGAAGTTGTGTAGGAAATCATGGAAAAAAGTTAGAAGTGAAACGTGTGGACTTTTGGGGATGATGTTACGTGAGAAATGAGGGGAAGAAAGTTGAGAATGTTGTGCTGGATTGAAGAGAAAAATCAATGATTTTTACGTTAAAATTAACGTGGCCGAGGATTGCACCAGAACCAGCGATTATTATCTACTGACGCTAGAGCTGTTATACTGGATGCACCCCCGAAGGTACACTGTAACCTTAAGAACAAACAACTGTTAGCTGGGGGAACTGACAGGTAATAACAGACTATAGTGGAATCTTTGTTTACCATGTTTGCCTCATTAGCATATGCGTCTCGTTCTCTAACCTACCTATAAAAAAATCAACTCTGCATATTGAAAGAGCATAGCACAATAAGCTTTCTCTGAAAATTTTAGCCCAATATACTAGATACTATTCATGCAATGCTGTATTAATATATATATATATATATATATATATATATATATATATATATATATATATATATATATATATATAACTACAGGTGAGTTCCACACTGATGTATCCAGAATAGTGCTCGACAATAATGGAGCGGTTATAACAATGTATGATTACTCACAGTTGTTTCATATAGACTTTAATACAGTTCTGTTTCGTGGACCGATGTTGCGTCGGTCTACTCATCAGTTAAATTCTATATACACTGTAGCATAAAAGAGGTTTTATACATCAGTAATATGATCTAGACCGAAGCCGTTACAAAATTTAAACAAAAGTGACAACAGAGAGAGATACATATGATTGGTCCTGAAAAATACGAAATAGACAGTAATATGATGCTGACCAAAAACGTTAAAAAATTAAAACTAGGGGTACAATACATATAATTGGTTCTAAATGATGCGGTATAAACGATCAAAGCAAACCCAAAGAACAATAGAAACCTATATAAGTGTGGGATATTTCTAAAGGATTCAATTAAATTTAAGGAGAAACTTTCGCTTGTGCCTACAAGTGGATACAAGTTCATTGCGTTTATTAAGCGTTGCCATGTCTGGTTTATATAAAATAAAGAATTTCTCAGTGTTACAAAGGTTACACCGTTTTGTAAGGTTACTATAGGATTTGGCCTTGGCAAGGATTCTCCAGGAGATTGTAAAGTCTTTGTTTTGATCTTTCAGCTCCCAAAGATGTTTACTTAGTTCAGTGTCATTTCTTTTGCTTGTGTGCCTGAAAGATGCTTGATGGTTACGCCATCTCGTCTTGAACTCAGTGGCGGTAAGCCCGACGTACGTCTCTGAGTGTTCAGCGGTAGTGACGGTGGCTTGATAAACTACGTCCTTTACTAGGCATTCTCCGTTAAGAGGGCACTTGCTTAGGTCTCTGCAGTTGCAGGCTTTGGGAGGGTTTCGCTCATCTGGAGTTGCATTTCGTTTTAGAATAGCTTTGTTGTGGCCATCAATGATATGCTTAATGTTAAGGGAACAACTGTAGCTGAGTTTGAGATTATTTCTGTTGAAAATTTTCCTTAATTTGTGGTTTGGTGGGAAATGTTTTTTGATCAAATTAAGAAATTCTTTTCCTATGTTTGTTTGTACGTTTCTGCTGAATGGTGGGTTGAACCATATAATGTTTCTCTGCCTTTTTCTCTTTACTGTGTTTGTCAGTTCTGGCGATTGTTGCGGTGGTATGAATCGGAGGGTATGTGAATAGCCGCTTTTTCGGAGTGCCTCTTGGTAGGGTGGTGCTGCTTCATTGAAGGCTTCTTCATCTGAGGAGATTTCCGAGAGCCTCTTGTTAATTGCCTTAGGGATATTCTTTATTATGCATGGGGGGTGGTTAGATTTGCTGTGGACATAGAGCGGTGTAGTAGATGGCTTTGAGTACGGTTTGTACTTTCCGGTGGCTAAATCAAGAGTGACGTCAAGGAAATTTACGGTTTTTTTGTTGGCTTCAATGGTGATGCGGAGGTTGTTGTTGGCGAACACTTTGCAGATGTCTTTTTTGATTTTCTCAATTTTTTGTGGGGGTTCGTCAAGGACAGCTAAACCGTCATCCCTGTAGAGCCCGATATTCATGCTGCAATTGATTTCTTTAAGCTGCGATAAGATGTATGTACCGACTAATTCACAGGTTTCTGCTCCGTCATAGCTGCCCATGGTAACGTCGAACAGAGAGTCGCTGTTTATTTTCTGCCAAGGTTCACCGTGGTTGAAAAGTAAGGATTGTTTGGCCTGGAGGATTGTGTGACGATCATCGTCGGAGATGGTCACATAATTCGCTGCGAAGTCAAGGGCACGCTCGAGTAGTTTCTCAGATATTGAAGGGTAAAATTCTACCACATCGAAGGCTATGAATGCATACCTTTGCTTGTTAGGCAAGTGCTTGAACCAATTTAGTACCGAGGAGGTGTTTTTGTCCACGAAACAGAACTGTATTAAAGTCTATATGAAACAACTGTGAGTAATCATACATTGTTATATATATATATATATATATATATATATATATATATATATATATATATATATATATAGGCTGGGCCTAACAGCGTCGCTCTCTAAGGTGAAAGGTCGGAAGTACAAGAATTAAGATTGACGACCCGGCTATTTTTTCAATTTTAGCAATTCTCAAAAACAGAATTACGCGAGGCTTACGCGACCGTCTGCACAGTACACCTAGACCGTACAAAAGTTTACAGAAACAACTTTTTCTGGGTCTAGAACAACTAGTATGACTACTTTCCAAATAAGATACACCTGTTACGTATCAGAAATTGAACGAGAAACTGATTTGGAAATCAAAATTGCAAAAAAATACACAGACATACTTGCATAAGGCGACGCGAGTGAAGTTAGAACAGCTTTGGTTACTATAAAATCCAAGTCTTGTTTTGTTTACATAAAATCGCGTTTCAACCTATGTAATGAATGAACAAACACATAAAATTGCACAAGACAATCTTCTTTCGAAAACTTTTATTCAAATCTCCATGGGCCGTATTCACGAAAGAGACTCCTAAGATATAACTTAGGAGTTAACTGGTATTCACGAAGACCTCCTACTTTAAGACATGTCTTATTTTTTTCTTCTAAACTTAGGACCTCCTAACTTTTTAAAAGATGTCTAAACTGGTATTCACGAAGACCTCCTAACTTAAGATATGTCTTAACTTTTGTTCTAAACTTATGAGGTCAAAATATTAAAACATGTCTTGACGGGGGCTAAATTCGATTGTTGGCGAGTTTTATGTCTGTTTTCAGCGTGATTATTGTGTATCACAATAGTTACCGATTAAATAAACATTTTAAAGCATTATATTGCTTTCCTAAGAAAAAGTATATATTTTCCAGTAATGCCAAACACGGTTAGTTACATGTAGGCCTTCGTGTCATTAACGGGTTCCACATTTCTTTCTCATTGCAGTGTTATATTTCCGTTTTTCGTGAAAATAAGCCCTTGTACAAGAAATATCGAAGTAGACCCTATTAAAATGATGATGGATTTGTTTGTTGCTTTCGCTACTGACCATAAACGAAGATATTTATTACCAGTTTTGCTATTCACAACACTCATAATGATATGCAAAGTTGAAATATGTAATAATAATGCAGTTTTCTCGACTAGGTGATTCCTCGCACTGATTACTTAAGAGCTCTACAATAAATACCAAGACAATTCGTTCACTCCACTCACACTCAGTTTTTTCCAGCGGAGCGCGGAGAAGGTCACTAAAGTTTTTATGGCGGTACAACCCACGCGATGGCAGATATCCAGCCTTGGTTCAAGTGGACCAACAAGAATTTGAGGTGATTGTTTGATCGCATTGTGTTTCGCTTTCCAGTCACGCTTTTGGTCTTGTTGTCTCTTATAGATTCCTTTAAACCGCCAAGGACTGAGTGGAAGTGAATTGTTACAGGACTGGAAAATCACTAGATTGCTGAAAACCGCACACGTAACCTGAAATTAAGATCATGCTTTGTTCGTAAAATGATCTCTTCGACTTGAGAATCGAAGGTTGATTAAGAACGGGAAAAAGCGCAGGCGCCTTTAGGCGCGGTAAAAAGTCCAGTTGTTTGAACTGGCGGCAGAGCGAAATATCGCTGGAATGCTTTGTTCGTAAACTGAGTACGAACGGGAAAAAGCATGGGCGCCTTTAGGCGCGGTAAAACGTCCAGTTGTTTGAACTGGCGGCAGAGCGAAATATCGCTGGAATGCTTTGTTCGTAAACTGATTACGAACGGGAAAAAGCATGGGCGCCTTTAGGCGCGGTAAAACGTCCAGTTGTTTGAACTGGCGGCAGAGCGAAATATCGCTGGAATGCTTTGTTCGTAAACTGATTACGAACGGGAAAAAGCATGGGCGCCTTTAGGCGCGGTAAAACGTCCAGTTGTTTGAACTGGCGGCAGAGCGAAATATCGCTGGAATGCTTTGTTCGTAAAATGATTACGAACGGGAAAAAGCATGGGCGCCTGTAGGCGCGGTAAAACGTCCAGTTGTTTGAACTGGCGGCAGAGCGAAATATCGCTGGTAGGCTTTGTTGGTAAAAACATTTCTTCGATGGGAATCGAGAATTCATCACGGACGGGGAAAAAGTATGGGCGCCTGTAGGCCTAGTAAAAAGTCCAGTTATTTGAACTGGCGGCAGCGCCAAATAAGGCTGGAATGCTTTGCCAGTAAAATTATTTTTTCTTCAATGAGAATCGAGGGTCGATTACGAACGCCCGTTGGCGTGTTAAAAAGTCTATTTGTTTGAACTGGGGGCAGAGCGAGATAACGCTGGAAGGCTTTGTTCTTAAAATGATTCCTTCGATGAGAATCGAGAGTTGATTACGAACTGGAAAAACTATGGGCGCCTGTAGACACGGTAAAACGTCTAGTTGTTTGAACTGACGGCAGAGCGAAATAACGCTGGAAGGCTTTCTTGGTAAAATGATTTTTTCGATGAGAATCGAGAATTCATTACGGACGGGAAAAAAGCATGGGCGCCTGTAGGCGTGATTAAAAGTCTAGTTGTCTGAAATGGCTGAAGAGTGAAATATCGCTGGAAGGCTTTGTTTCTAAAATGGTTTTCTCAATGACAATCGGGAGTTGATTACGGACGGAAAATATCCTATTGTTTGAACTGGCGGCAGTCCGAAATATCGATGGAATGTTTTCTTCGTAAAATGATTTCTTAGATGCAAATCAAGCGTTGCATGTGCCCTGCTGGCGCGGTAAAACGTCCAACGCCTAGTCATCTCAACTAGCGGCAAAGCGGGAAAATGCTGGAATGCATTGTTCGTAAAATAACTTATCCATGCAGAGAAAAGCCATGGCGACGTGATGAATAACTAATCAGAGGGGTTCGTAGTTAAGTGAAATCACTACAAGGTGAAATGTTCTATTACAGTGCAGTGCTGCCTGCTTTAATTTCGCAAACAAAAAAGTCTGTTTTTCTATGAAACAGTGTGAATGATCAACTTACATGAATAGTGATGACAGTAATATGGATTGCGAGCTGCATTTACTTGTAAACGATGTCGACAACAGGACGTCTTTTTGAAGTATTCTAGCGTACACGACTCGTCCGTTGGCTGAGTTCGACAAGTACGAAGTATTTGAAATGCTTGAGACACTGCAAAACCTGGCCAGTGCAGTCAACATGAGAAGAGCAATTTCTATCGACTGTTCCATCAAACAGCACGGGAAAACATTGACGTACCAAAGCCGCACTTCCACAGCCTTCTAATGCGTCTGATTGATGACACTATCATGGAAAAATTCTTGATGTACAAAGAAAGGTTGCCAAGGCTTACCGCCTGCAGGTCTCGCGCCAGCGCCACTGTCACCTCAATACCTTACAGGAGGGGGGCTGTGCAGTACTCACGTGCTAACACTATAAGGTGTTATGCGTGGGGCAGGCCTGGTCTCTTCAGAGCCACATGCCCTGATTGAGAATCGGTGACGGGAAAGCCAGGTACAAAAGATGCCAAAAGTAGGAGGGAATGATAAGTCAGTTAAACTGAGATCTTTATTATTCTAGCCTTGTGTATGACATAAATGGAAGTGTTATCATGGAACCTCTCCGAGCCTGTACTTAGCCTTGTATTACTGATAGTAACCCTAACAGTTTCGGGTGGTAAAGCAAAACGGCGTAGAATATGCTTCGCCTCGGCTGTTTACTTATTACAACTGTTCAAATTGATAAGATTTTGTTGTCTTTGAATAAGTCGCATTGTCATAACGGTTTTGAATGAGAGTTATCTAAATCAACCCCTCTCGGCAATATGCTGAGTCAAAGCTGTTATTTCATTGTCGACTTGGCGGGGTTTAGCTTTTTCCCCCGTTACTCCACTATTAGTAATTCCATTGGGACTCTGGATTGGGACATTCCATTGGGACTCTGTTTTGTTTTGCCCTGTTAAAGAAAATACCATGGATCTGAGAGAAAAGTAACGCATTTCACTGCTGGATCGAACTTCTGTAAACTGCGCCGGAACACATTGCCACCATGGGTCGATTATTATGGAAACCCCGCTAAGGTCGCCAATGAGATAACAGCACGTAATCTCAGCGGAACGGCTGAACTCGTAGGATAGGGGGAAGCCTGTGGTACCTTAAGATATTTGGTCTTCTGTGATCCAAACAACATCAAGGCGGAAGAACTTTACAGGCTTTTTCAATATTGGGAAGAAACAAGAATCGTACCACATTTCTGGCACTTTTCTCCGCATATATTAACCGGTTCAAGTGTGGTGCAATATCCGTAATTAAAAGGGTGAGTGTGGCGAACCCACCCCATATTGCCTTATCATTGACTGTCGAGCCCACAAAACCAAGACTATGCCACGACGCACGCTATTTAAGTTTATGGATGTGTGATATGCCCCGTTCTCTGGATTCCGCCGCAGCCTTCCCCGCTATGTACAGAAAGGTACTTATCAGATGGTATTAGATGATAAGTCCGGCTACGACTGTATTTTGCTCATGGACGAAAGTCGCACCTTCTTTGCAATTCAGTGGGGAGGATGGTACTTCATGTATAACACCCCCTTTGGATGGAAAATCAGATAACGGAGAAACACATATTCGAGGTAATTGTTCGTTCTTCCATTGACAACGATGAACGATGAAGACCGAGACCTCTCTCTCGACGCCGTTGATTATGTTCTGTGAGTCCGGCTTCTATATAGGCTTCCTTGTCACTACCACATTAAACATTTTGTAGTCTGTCGTCTTTTAAGTTATTATAAATTTCTAGTGTGTTGTATTATTATTATAATTGTTATTATTATTATTATTATTATTATTATTATTAGTATTATATATACATATATATATATATATATATATATATATATATATATATATATATTTATTTATTTAGTGTGGTTAATGGCAAAATAAATAAAATGGAAAAATGGAAAAGTGGCTGAAGAGGCCAATCCGGACACGAAAGCGTCTGCCACATAATTTTAACAAACAAGAGGCTCCTAGCAGCCTATACTCATGCGTATGCGTAAGTTAGTTTCATAATATATTTTAAACATGATAAGAAGATGTCCGACATGGCGAAGAGTACTCCTTTCATTCAGTCATTGTTCCTGCAAACCACGTTGTTTACTATTGATTGTTTTGGAAATGAAGGCTGTACCACAATGAAGGGAATGATTCTTCTATGTCTTATATATACCAAACATGAACATTGCTAATGTTAGTAGGGTTGCAAGAGATGCTGTCGTGACACTTGAGTAACGCTCTTTTACCGGAAGTGAGAGTAGCCGGAAGTCACTTAACAGGAAGTGTAGTGGCAAAGCTATGAACCGGAAGTGTACAATTTAAAATATGCGTGCATAAATTTGCATGCAAATTTGCATGCTTTTCGATCTCCTGTTCCACAGTTAATGTCGCCACATGTGTTTTTCTCAGCTGTTTTTCTTTGCTTTGGGACGGGGAAGCAAGTCGATGACATCAACATAAGCGTCGATTTAAACAGATTTAAGCACGGTGCCTAAGTTTGGAAGACTGGAGCCACTGTTGAGGCTAATTTGTTGTTGCTCGTCAGGCTGAATAGGGGAGCTGTTGTTGGTGCAATCGGACGTTTGTTGGGTTGGAGCAACGCCCCCAATTTTCGGTCTTGGCTTCTGTTAGTTTGCTCACTGAGTCGCGCAGTGTGTCTCGTTCGAGCTGCAGGGCTCCAACTTGGCTCGACAAAGCTCGGATGGCTTGCAGCAAAGCATCATGTTTGTCGGCAGGAACAGGATCGGGTCATTCTTCCGTTTTGTTTTTCATCTTGGTTGGTCTCGCAATCAGGATCTGGTTCTTCCTCGGCTCCATCGCAGTTTTTTGCCCATGACGGCAAAGTCGTGTTGCTCTTTCGGTGTTCCGCAACCCGGGCATTAATTCTTACGTTTTGCTTTGTTTTTAGAAGATATCTCGAAGAGAACAAGCAGCAAAAATCAAAAGTCAACGATAACAGACGAAACGATCGAACTAGAACGGCGATTAAACGAATGTACAATGTTACGGTAATGTGACGCCAAGCACGTGCTGGCTTCATTAAACTATATTAACAATATTAACATCACTAAACCGTGAGACATTGTATGAACCCGGCCTCTGATTCTTAGTGGTTAAGTTTTTGGAGTTTGGGAGAATGGGTGAATAAGATTGGGGGCTCCAAAAACTGAAAATGTCCATCGCATGGGAAATGTGACCCTTGAAAAAGGAGACAGATAGGCGGTGCGCTGGTCAGTCATTATTCCCATACCTTATTTCAACTGAGTATGAATGGGAGTGTTGTGAAATAGTATACTATTCACAACACTCATAATGATATGCAAAGTTGAAATATGTAATAATAATGCAGTTTTCTCGACTAGGTGAGCATTCCTCGCACTGATTACGTAAGAGCTCTACAATAAATACCAAGACAATTCGTTCACTCCACTCACACTCAGTTTTTTCCAGCGGAGCGCGGAGAAGGGAACGGCCCACCCTCCCACCCTCATCGCGTGGGTCGTACCGCTAGACTCGACCTCCCCTAAGCCAAACTGTTCCAGCTTGGCTTAGTCCGCTGGTCAATCATTATTCCCATACCTTATTTCAACTGAGCATGAATGGGAATGTTGTGAAATAGTATACTAGCTTAAATTCGAGATGAAATAAAGATGGTATTGTCATTGTATTGTCAACAATTTACACAATCACGTAATTTTCATAACTTATTATTCATAAGATCGCGCCATATAAACTAACTCTGATTGGTTTACTTTTACTAATCGATAACTGCCCCCGACCATTAAACTTAGGAGACTGCTAAGATACGGTTACCTTAGGATAGTCATAAGATATCGTTCCTGAATAGCACTTAGGACATACAGTCAAACCCCTATTAGGCGGCCACCTATTAAGCGGCCACCCCCAGTTAAGCGGCCGGTTATCAAAGTCCCGAATTTATTATCAGTATAATACTGTAAATAAAACCCCTATTAAGCGACCACCCCTGTTAAGCGACCGCGGCCACCTTTTGGCCGGTCCCGATGAGGGTTTTCCTATTGTTTTTACCCCTATTAAGCGGCCACCAAAAATTTAATACACGTAGCTGGCATCGTTTTGAATAACCCGATGACAGATGAGAGTCCGAAATAGAACGTGACGAATCTTGGCGTGATTTTGTTGTTAAGTAATGTACTACATTTTGATATGTATAAACAACATATGATAATCAGCATATAAATAAAGTTTACAGCGTGTAAAATTTGAACGTCGATAACTGTCCATTAGACTGATGTGAGTTCAAATCCTTCCTTTTCAAGCTTTGATTCCAACCATTCAATGGAAAATTTCTCATGTAAAGTGGTATTGACATGGAACTGCCAAGCCATAGCCGCCGCCTCTGTTAATACGTTTGCCCTTAACAATCGCTGTGCCGTTATTTGTTGCTCTCTGGAGAAATTTAGTGAGCCATATTGCCATTAGTTTCGGGACATGTCCAAGAATTTCAAAATCATTTCCTAGTTCATTCTGGTGGCATTTTTGTGGAGCACATTCCTCACGAGATCTCCCACGTGGAACTGTAAATACCACGCAAGCGGAAAATAAATTGGATCACGTTTGAGTTAAAACTGCGAGTTGTGGTTTTGTGTGGGACTCTTTTGTTGTTCTTTTTAGCACACAAACTTCGAAATTACAAACTTGGATTTACAGTCCGAACACAGGCTGTATTACGCTTTTGCTACCCAACAATTTTGCAGTTTTTGGTAGCAGATATTTCCTTAAATACTGCATGAAAACGGATGAAAATTGCATAGATTACTAAGTTTAACAAGCTCTTTCAACTTTTGAAGTCAATTCGTATTTAGCATGATGCCTTCTCAATGCATACATACATACATACATACATACATACTTATTTAACGTGGATATACACTTAGCTTGAGAGCTAGTTATATCTAATTAACCCTCGGACGTGCACGCAAACTTATACCCCAACCGTGGTACACGGGGGGGGGGGTGGTTGTTGCACCCCCCCTTGGGTTTTTGAGATGTTGCAATATTTCGGTAATATTTTACATCTAATAGATAGCCCGCGATGTGCTCTACAAGATAAGGTAAATATTATAGGTTGGGCGTTGCTTGGGGTTTCGTGACGTCATCCAAAATGGCCGCCAAGATAGCCGCCATCTTGGATTTTACTAAAAATTCAAATTCATCGGAAAAATGCGAAAACATACAATTAAACATTTTGATGCTTTTGGTAGCATTTGATGTTTTTTTTTTCGCCGAAAAAAGAGGAAAAACACGCATTTTTCTTCAAAAATGGGTTGACTACATGTTACTTATGACGTCATATCTCGTGACCATAGCAACCGGTTGGCGCCAAACTTTACCAAAATGTGTCTCAAGGAGAAATGAACAGCAGTTAATTATATTAACTTCCAAACATTCTGGGGGACTCGAGCCCTCCTTGCCCCTGCCACCCCCCCACCTGCTACGACCTGTTAATTTGCACTTACCAGGCATGTTAACATCACTGAAAAGTATCTGAAATCCTTTCTTTTTCTCACTGTATACTCGGTACTTCGAGTGGAATGTTATCACTGCGAAGTCTCCAGGAACAAAAACGTCAATTCCAGTGAGGTCACCACAGTATTGACCGACTTGCACGTTGTTATCATCTGCAATCTTCAAATAATTGTGCCTGCAACAAAATTTAGTGGCTGTTTACATGATACTGGTAGGACTTTCGTACCAGTATGACGTCATACCGCGTTAACATGAAGGGACTGTAAAGGGACACGATATACCGATATACCGATCGACATACCGCATTATGCGTAATACTTATATATGTAATATTATGCGTAATATTACGCATGCGTTATCCGTTCCAGTCTTCCAAGATAGTGATTTCATACCGAAACAAGTGTTGGTACCGTGTTTACATGGTACAGGTATAAGTTCTCATACCAGTATGAGAATCTTGATCCGGTACAGCTGCCGGGATGAACTCGTACCGGTATGGAAGTCATACCGTCATCATACAAACAGTCCCTTATATTTTGATATGCCTCTAACGAAGCATTTTTCCCTTGGCGATTTACATGAACAAGTCTGCTTTGTTTTGTTGTAAAGCAGTCTTAGATAATAGGACTAATCAAAGGCTCCAATGAGCTAACCAGTGAATATGGAATCTTCTTTGTATACGGAGTGGATGGCGGACCGCAAGCAAATTTTGTTTAAAAAACGATGAAAAAATCTTAGCTTGACATAAATATGCAATGTGTAATAATCAAAGGGCTCTTAAAGCCATCTCGTTAATGCGTTACAACGTGATGTTAATAAAAAAAAAATAGAATTGATAGTGAATATGGTAAAGATGCCATTGTAGCGCACCATTAGAATAAGTCTACTGAAAATACGTACATGAAAACATCACATGATGCAAATCAGCCAATAGAAATTTATGTTCACGAAATGGGCGTAGTTTTATATTAGTAGCCATTTGGGGTATTAAAACCAGGGAATCACTAATTTTCGATTACAAAGTTTACATTTTCACGCTAGTGACTAAATTGGGGTCTATAATTTGGTTATACCATAGACGTGTTTAGAAAATGTTATAGGCTGGGCCTTATCATCATTATTTTTTTTTTGCAAAACTTTTCTGTACAGCATTCGGGGATCTGTTCTCATTAGTGCTCCACTTTTTCAAGGCCAAAAGCCAGAATAGTCTTCAACTTCGACCACTAAGGAGAGCTTTTTATCTCGTTAATGCGCATGCGCATAAAACGAGATTTCGGAATCAGTACGAAAAAAGGGACAAAAGTTGTTAACAAAGGTTTTTGTTAAATTTCGTGGACTTTTGTCCGGGGGGGGGGGGGTTTCTTCCTTCTTTATAGACGCTATATTAGGGCATTGAGGATATGGTTGGTTAAAGCGGTTAGGAGTTCAAGAAGGGCGTCACATACCGTCACTAAAATTTTTGAGGAACACCCCCGGTTCTATTATTAATTTCCCTCATGCCTTACGTTACGTCACCACAAAGTTTCGATATCTCACGTTAGGTATCAATCTTTCAAATTTGTTTTTAAGTTTATGTGTCCTAGACGTTCTACGCTGTTTGCGTTTTATGCTTTTTGTTTCCTGTGTGGATGTGTCGGAGACGTTCTACGCTCTTTGCGTCTTATGCTTTAGAAATTTCACGTTGTATCTTTGTCCGCTTTTTTAGGTTTATAGCAGAGTTGTAGTTTTAAGCACAGATGAAATGTACACATGTTAAATAAAAAAAGACATTTTTCGCGCTCGACGAAGCTAAGAAATTTCACCCTGTATCTTTGTTCGCTTTTTGAGTTTTATAGCTGACATTGTGCGCTACGAACGCGCTCGACGAAGCTAAGAAATTTCACCCTGTATCTTTGTCTGCTTTTTGAGGTTTATAGGAGAGTTGTTTTTCAATTGTTTTAGAGCTATGAGGTCATCGCCATAGATTGTTTGTTATCTAGGATTTATTGTTTCTGTGGTTTTAACCACAGATAAAATCTACACATGTTAAATAAAAAAACACGCGACGTTTTGCACGGGAAAGTTTGTTATGAGTGGTTTTAACGAGGTCCACGCAGCTGTAAAGCGTAGCGAATACAAGCTAAAAACTACTGATCCTATAGTTCATATAACGTACACACGAACGTTGGAGGAAATGTTGTTTTCAAGTTATATTTTCCCAACTACTTCCCTTACATGTATTTAAGCTAAAATTAAAGCTTTATCCTTGTTGTTTCCTGTGTGGATGTGTCAGAGACGTTCTACGCTCGTTGCGTCTTATGCTTTAGAAATTTCACGTTCAGACGCTGTATCTTTGTCCGCTTTTTGAGGTTTACAGCTGACATTTTTCGCCCTCGACGAAGCTAAGAAATTTCACCCTGTATCTTTGTGCGCTTTTTGAGGTTTATAGCAGAGTTGTTTTTCAACTGTTTTAGAGGTATGGCCTGACAGATTGTTTCTTATCTAGGATTTATTGTTTCTGTGGTTTTAAGTACAGATAAAATGTACAATGGATTTACTTTTCCGCAAAAATTATTTACGGTTGATAATTGAAGACTTATTTCGATTTTGAATGGTTATTAAATGTTGAGGTGTCATGATTATGCAATAGTATGCAAGAGAGGTGAGATTTTGCCTATTCAGCTAACTAAAAATGTTTCGGTTTGATTATGCAAGAGTATGGATTTGGCTTTTGTGCTATTTTAGAACAATTAATCATTGCCATTACGGTTTGATTATGCAAAAGTACGCAAAAGACGTAATAATTTTGCTAGTGATTTTGCTAACAAAAGTTTATCAAGCAAGCATTTTAAGAAGCATTTTATAAGCGATTTCAGCGTGTTGATTTTTTTCAAGAGAGATTTTGTCTCCATTCGACAAAAAGACAACCCCTGCAAGAACGGCAGAAAATCCGCATGTCTTGCAAGACACGTACGCCGACGAAAAATACTGTCTTCCAATCTCGAAGACCATCCTTCAAACTGCTGCACATTTTGTAGGAAAATATTCTGCATTTAGCCGTTTGCAACGACGATTTTAGTTTAGACTGAGTTTTAAAACCTTTCAAAAGCAGCGTCCAATGGACTCCCGGGTGGGAGGACTCCCATATATGAGCTATATAGGTATGTGCCGCTGTGAAGAGTATGGTTTTCAGGCGGTTTAGTCTAGGATAGGGTATGGTAATCAGAGATTTTTGGTCTAGAATAGGGTATCATTTTAAGCGAAACTGATCAGTTGCGTGAACAATTTAGTCTAGACAACGTTTACTGGCAAATGGCATTTAAAAATTGGTACGGCGGGCAGTACGGCATTTTTACTGACCCCTGTTAACTAATAACTGTGATAGTGAACCAGTTTCTGAAAAATAGCGAGTCTGGAATAGGTCTAGAATACGGTAGGGTTTTTCGGTGTTTAGTCTAGAATAGGGAAGCAAAATGCAGCCAAAATGGTCTCATACTCATACTCATAGTCTAGTATAGGTTAAGGGTCTCAGAGTCCCAGCCGCACACCCACACCCAAACATTTGCAGAGTACCCCGCCCCCCGGGAATGGACTCACGTCAAGTCTGTCACTTGTGGTTTCCGGTAGTGTTGCGCTCCGTTGATTTTGACCTCACTTTAGCGCCCTTTTTTCCTCGCATTTGATGTGTTCTTTTAGCCATTAGAGTCACGCTGGGTCCAGCTATTTTAGTTTTGTCTTTACAGAATTTTAATTTTCAGAATCCAAGCTTTATAGCAGACAGACTTGTAGCTTAATAAGCTATTCAACTTGTACAAAATTGAAGTTTCTCTCATTCTAGGCTATAATTTTACCTTCTATTCGCTACGCTTTACAGCTGCGTAAACCTCGCCGTTTAGACTAAAACCTCCGTTGCCAATTTTAACAGTGTAGCGACTGCTTCCTTCAGGGACCGCGAAGACCATTTTAAAGTGGTACGACTAAAAAATCTGGCAATACAAAGAAATATTAAAGGAGCGTTTTCAACAGTTTAGAAAAGTAGCGGATATATTTCTGAAAGCACCGGACATCAATTTTTTCTTTACGCCGAACGCGCAAGTTACCTAGTCTGGCGGCATGTCACCACAGGAAATTTTTAAAATAGAAGACTCACAAACGCCGTTTCAAAGACGAATCTAGGGCGGGAGGTGCAAGAGGTGCGCACCCCCCCCCCCCCCCCCCCTGAGATGACCTGCATCTTTCTAATATAACTAGTATTCTGCAAAGAAAAGAAAAAAACTATGCGGTTTATTCATTCCTCAGAGGTGCACCCCCTCCTAAGAAAAATCCTGGATCCGCCCCTGCGTTTCAAGCGTTTCTGGAACCCAGGAATCAGTTTCCCAAGCAAGGCTGCAGTTCAATCAAATTATCTTTAAAAGTAAAATATTGAATGAAAATCGACAGTTGGCAGGGGAGGGAGAATGGCAACAATAGAATTTTCAGTTGTTTATCATTACGAATTTATTTGATTTTCAAAAAACATAAGGCAACTGAGGTTGTAGTCCATTCATCAACAGTGTAGTCTGTTCATCAAGGCCACTCCAAAGCTAGCGAGAACATCACTGAAATTCAAACTACTGATTATTCTTCCAAATTTTTTCCTTAAAAAACATCATAAGCCTAACACAAATTCTGCTCGTCACTAAAACCATTTTAACCTATCTTTAGAATATTCAATAAGTCTACCCCAACTACGTCCCTCATAGACTTTTCTCACCACCCTAGACGCAATAAGACCGCCGCCACCTAATACCTTTGACTATCGACATTCTTTGTTTTATTAACCTCACATTCTAACGCATTAACGAGATGGCTTTAAGAGCCCTTTGATTTTCACAAGATTTGGTGCCGTTTATTCACCACAAGCAAGAAAGCGTCTGGTAACCATCTGTCTTCGCTTTGGTGAGTGCGTGCTTTTCAATTTTGTGATTTTGGTTTTGGTCTCGCGAGTTTTCTCGCCCTTGCGTTACGTGGAGATGGCCGCGCGTCCTGCGCACCAGCCGTTCGCCCACACTAGAACTGTCCGCTTGATAGCGGAGGAAAACCTGGCTCTTGACGCGCTCAGTATAGCGCAGTCGTTACCGGACTTAAGGAAGAAATCGTTGGGATTGTACCCCTCTACGGAGGAAAGTGCTTCGACATCACCCTCCGATCTACAGAATCGGCCACGCGGTTGGCGGCATCGGGCTTTGACTACAAAAGCGGCGTTATCCCTTTACGCCTTTTAGGGCAAAAAGCACTGCACGTGTCATGCTTCGTTCCCGTTGAATTCCCCGATGAAAACCTGCTACAACTCGTAGAACAATATGGCGACCTCAAAGCGCGAGCAGTCCGCCGGCTTTGCTTCAAAGCCTCGGGCTACGAGCACATCGAGAACGGCATCCGCTGATTGAATGTTAGTGATCGCGTCCGCCGTACGATATATCGTACGCTGGGCGTCAAAGGGTTAAAGTTTACATTTTGAATTAGGATCAGGATTAGAATAGTTGTACCTAGTGATACAGCGTTAGTGCAGTGTTTGCCCAGGATCACTACAGAAGCAATAGTAGTAAAGACCACTGAACAAACAAACAAACAAAGGAACGAGATAAAAAAATGAAAGAAACACACATACATATAATGCGATGCTATAAATAATTTGAAATCTCACTAGAATAGTCAACTGATCTGATCTAGCCTTAAGAAAAAAGAGCTCGTAGAACCTATTCCAAATGTATATTATTCTCAGAAGAAAGGTGAAATTAACAAGATCACTATTCTGACTCACGTCCGCTTACTATTTTTAGTGAAGTTTAACATTCGCGGCGCGTAAGCTTTATTCACGAAATTCGAATGGAAAGGCTATAGCCTTATGGAAAGTGTTTTGCTGAACTAGTTCAACAACTAAACTGAGAAAGTAAAAACTATTTTCCTTGCTAGCAAAGCGTGAAAAGCATCCACTGCCAAAAGGATGATGTTTGAGATTTATTTCGTTAAATCGCCGAGCAAAAATTGTTCAGTTACATATACGGATAAACCACATTCTTTTGCCAAAACACGCGAATTAAAACACAAAGTGAAAATCGGTTTATTTTACCAGAAAATAATTCACCCAAGACGATGTCTTAATGCCAAAAGTAAGCTAAAATTAAAATTTGACAAATACTGAAGGTGAGAGAAGCGGTTTAAGCTTTACATAAATCGTGTAACAACGCGCCGAAACTAACACGAAACAAAGCGGTTCGGCTTAATGTAAAACCAAAACGCCATTACTTACTAATAGAGTTATAACAAAAACAGTTACAGAGTCTAACAGCATAACATAAAAATGAAAACACTTACATAATTTTTGGTTTGACTCCGCTCGCGGAAAAACGAACCATAATATGTTTTCTGGCGCTTTTCAAAGTCACGCAAAGTAACGTGACGCCGCTTATAGAAGCTACGATCTCCTACATTTCGTCTCGGGTAAAGGGTAAAAAGACGTTCCTTTCGCTGGAGACGAGCAATATACTTTATAGCTCAGACTATTGCCTTTCCTGTCTCTTCGTTTTTATCGCAAGCTTCTCAGACAGCAGAATTAAAGAACGCAACAGATACCGCAATGAATTATGGGATACACCTGAGTTCAACGAACGCGGAATGGCCTCTAACTGATTTTTCACAAAATTTGTTAAGTCTAACAGCACCTCATCAATTCCAAACTTCGGTCACGGCAAGTTGCCACAAATGGGCTGCAACTCACGATCATACAGTTGTTAGACAAGACGTGCTTTTAGACTCCGTCTGGATCGGCTTGCCTGCCGACTGTGAACACCCGCAAGACTGAGTGCCAACGTTCAGAGTCCACAATAGGGTTCTCAGATCCCGCCTTCCCACCCATTTTTTCCTGTTAATCCCGCCATCCCGCCCTTTTTTGCCTGGAAATCCCGATCCCGCCCATTTTTCAAATACGCTTCTGCGTTAATTATTAATTTACTAAGTTAATATTTAACACAGAAACTTAAGATAAACATCACATAAAATATCCAGACTACGAGCAGTCTCTTTTTCCCAGCTTCGTCCGTTGAGCGAGAAACGAAAAGACATCAGCGAGCGGATAATGGCCAAGCGAAACTGGGGGCGAGCCTGTCTCGCACTTCTTTGTTAGACTGCTCACACTACAGCTGACACTATCCCTGCCCAATACTCCCTATCATCAAACCGTGAAATAACGTGCATGCAGATTCCCGCGAGACATTTATTTTCCACTGAATATGTCTAAATATGCGTACAACGACGCCCAAGTATACGCTCCCATGTCAGCGTCTTGTTACCTATATTTCATTACTGTGTACCGGCTTCGAATCTGTAATTTGATGTGACTCACACACCATGGTTGGGCTCACAATAGGACTCACAGACCTCACACGGTCTAACACTATCGCAGACTACTGCAGGATAAGCGATAATGGATACTTTTGACAGGACCTGACAAGGTTCTGGGGTTCCTGTGGGAAAACGCTTTTTGATGAGCTTGAAAGACCTCCCTTGAAAAGATACACGTGCGCGCTGCGAAGATTATTTATAACTTGGATTGGTACATACCAAGTAATGAGGTCCCCACACGTACAAAATGGAGAACATTTAAATCCTCATACGAGCAAAAGTTATTATTACTGGCCCATAATTGCTTTTACGACCTTTCTCCCGTTCCAATCCTGAACCTTTTTACAAAATACGACCGTAAATATAATCAAGAAAAATGTCATTCGCAATTTCTAAGCTCAACACTGACTTTTATCGTAAATCTGTATACTACCAAGCAGCATCTCTATGGAACTCTCTCGACAACACAACTAGAGCCATAGCTGACAAGTTCCTTTTAAAAAAATCGCTTAGTTAATTTCTATTTTTATTTATTAATGTACATAGTATAAGTGGCTTAGTTAACTTGCATTTGTATTCATTGCTGTAAATATATATTGATGTAAATAGTATTTATATTAATTCTTAGTGTTTTAATATACGACCACATCAGCTCCGCTGTAATTTTTATCGTGTTTAAATAAATGCTATTATTATTATTATTATTATTATTATTATTATTATTATTTGCTCAGTATTCATTACTTGAAACCTGACACAGCTAGCGCACAAAAGTTCCTTTGTACCAGTTTGCGGTTTTTGCGCTGGTCAATTTGTGAAGTCACGTAAAAATTGAAATCTCATATCCCGCTCTGTTCTCCTTGAGAATCTCGCATCCCGACCCCATAAAAACACGAAATACCGCTCCCGCTCGTAATTAAAATTCCCGCTTCCCGCCCCTGTTTTCAGCTCGCATCCCGAATATCACCGCGAAAAAAAGCCAAATCCCGCGTCCCGCCAAACCTATTGTGGACCCTCAACGTTAGCACTATTCAACAGTCGAAAAAGCAAAACACCAGTCGTTTCTTTGAAAGGTGCTAGTGACTTACGGGTTTCCGGACTTAATGATGTCCTTCAACCACCAGACGGGCGCAGATGTGGCGAACAAAGAAAATAAATTCATTGACTACAGGAGCTACTTTCCCGCTTTGATTTGAATATTACGACGTCATGGACACGTAATAATTCCTATGAAAAAGACTCTTTTCCAGATCTCTTCTGTAGTTAGCGCGAAAGTGGATTCTGCTAACGTTAACCCCTTTTTAACTGGGTTCTTAAAATACCCCCTTTTTTAACTGGCTCGTCGCTTCGACGAGTCAGTTCTTAAAAAACCCTCTTTTTTTTAACTGGCTCGTCGCTCTGCGACGAGTCAGTTCTTAAAATACCCTCTTTTTTTTTAGCTGGCTCGTCGCTTCGACGAGTCAGTTCTTAAAATACCCTCTTTTTTTTTTCCCTGTCGGGTCACCTGCCCCGGGAATCGATTTTGCTGCGGCCAACACCGTACCTAGTTTACTTCCGGTTTTCAGAATCAGTGATGTCATGGAAACGACAATTTACAATTGAAATATTTACCGTTCTAATTTCGGCGGAATTGTTACTCGTGGCGAAGCACACGAGGTATAAATCCGGCGTTGACTTTTCTTGTTTTTTTTCGTGTCACATTAGCGCATGCAAATTTATGCACGCATATTTAAGTCTATATAGACGACTATATGGCTTTCGGCCATGAAATACATACCGTAAAATCTCTCCGTTTG
The DNA here is from genome assembly GCA_022457155.1 of Cladopsammia gracilis. Lineage (NCBI taxonomy): Eukaryota > Metazoa > Cnidaria > Anthozoa > Scleractinia > Dendrophylliidae > Cladopsammia > Cladopsammia gracilis. The sequence continues at coordinate 853,715 of JAJGOT010000074.1, forward strand.
TGTAATCCAGAAGCAAGATAAAGAACTACTGCGTACAACTGCACACTTTCAAGACAATTCAAGGCGTTCATGGATGGATAGGACCGTTTGAAATTGTGTTCGCCGCTTATTCCTGTGGGATTTTTGCTCTGGCAAGTTTTGTGTTTTATATATTAAACTTGCCATTTGCCTAGCGATCGAGCTCCGGGTCGAGCTTAAGTGTCAGCTACTGAATCTAGTGAATGCAGTGTAGTCTTACTTTTAAACCCGTGTATACGTGGAAGCATGATGAACAGGTTATCGGCAAGGGTGTTTAAATAAAATTCATTCTCTCAGTAGTATATAAGGAGTCAGTCAAAAACCATTTTTTCTGAAGGCCCAAAATAAGCCTCCAAACGCCCGAGTTACCGGCCCCCAGGGCTCATGCATTCACCCTGGGGGCCCGGTAACTCGGGCGTTTGGAGGCTTATTTTGGGCCTTCAGAAAAAATGGTTTTTGAGCTGACTCCTTATATACTACTCCGGGGTCGGGGGTTCTCTTATATTTTTAAGCTGTTACAGACCCTAATAAACCGTTATTTGAACAACTGGGGCCGCGTTATTACCAATTGAACAAAGGGGTCCCCTGTGTATCTAAAACCCATATATATGGCGAGACCCATGAACAACGAGCGTGACGTTTTCGATAATATCCCTCAGCGCGAGCTTATCGCTTGGCTCGATTCTCAAGAAAGAAAACCCCTTTTGAAGGTTCCTCGCAACGAGAACCTCGCAGGGTTTGACCCTTTAGATCGAGAGCGTATGGGTGACTTTCTGATGCCTAGTCGGATTGTTGAACTATATGATCGCGGTGAACAGGGTGAACAAGGCAGACCGGGACGAAGACAGAGAACCATAAACTGGCGCTTTACTCAGGGTCTAACAAGACCTCTTGTACCCCAAATGATGAACAGAATCAAACAAGCTGTTCGCAGAAGGCATAAAGTTAAACTTACCTGGGCCTACAAGCTGCGAAACATCGAAACTGGTGAATCCATTGTTTACTATACAAACACCAGCAGCCCTTGGTTTTCTAAACTATCGCAAACGAAACGATGGTTGCAACAACAAGAAGAGCTTCGTCTTCAAGGTGAAAAAATCAACAGACCTGATACGAAATGGGTTTTCGAAAGCACTGTCTTTGTTGAGGTCAAAGCGATTTTAGATCGACAACCTTTGCAAATCGGTCTTGGCGAGTTGCCCGACTGGCTTCGTAACAAAAGAGAAGTCATCTCTCTTGACATCTACAACGACGATCTTTGCCTCTTTCGGTGTTTGGCTGTTCATCAAGGTACCCGTATAGACAGGAGTACTCGCAGAGCCAGAGCATTAGCGCAAAGCTTCTTTGCTCTTCACCGTAGAGGTCGCCCTAATGGCAATGTTGTTACTTTACAAAAGTTTCACTTGCTTGAAAGGCACTTTAGACAAGGGATTGCCGCTTACACTGTTACAGATGACGGCAACTTTGTTTTGAGTTACACACCTTCGCGCTACGACAAAGTCGGCACCCCTACGATGACTATCGGTATCTACAACGCTCATGCCTTCTTAATTACTGACATAAACAAAGTCACAAACAATTACACTTGTGGCGATTGTTTGGCAAGGTTTACAAAAGCCTGTAACCTAGCGCGCCACGCCAAGACGTGCACTCGCGGGCAAACTAATATTGCCTGTCCGGGAAATCAGATCCTTGCTCCTGAGTCAGCTTTTGAAAAGGCGTTTTATCCAGAAGGCAGTTTCGGCATTCGGGCAACTTGCTGGCTAGAGTATGAGGCTCGACAGCGGGGCATCCACATCCACCACCACAGATGTGGCCATGGAGGCGAGCGCTCCATTTGGCGCTACAAAGTTGATGGCTATCACCCAGAAAGCAAAACTGTGTTTCAGTATCACGGCTGCCACTGGCACGGTTGTCGAGAGTGCTTTCCTGCACCTGAACAAAGAAACGAAGTGATCACGACTGACCGTCAAGGTAACACAATCACAAGGGAGCAAGCCTTCGTAAGAACTGTGCATATCAATCAGATCTTCAAGACACTTGGCTACAACTTGGTTGAAAGGTGGGAGCACGAGATGCCCCGGCCCTGGTGGCACGATCGAATCCCTCCTAAAAGAAACGAAACATATCCACACGCTATCGTCTACGACTTTGAAGCCTATCAAGACAAGACCAAGGCAAGTCAGCCGACCAGGGATCTCTCTTACGAAAGCGAGCACGTGCCTATCTCAGTCTCCATTGCAGACACGTTGGAGCCTGAGCCAGAGTACATTTGCTCTAAAGATCCCCAAGAGCTTATCCGACTGTTTTATCAATCTCTGGAGCGCCGTGGCAACGCGATCCGAGATGATATAGCTCAAAAATACATGCCGCAGGATCTTGAGGGGTTAACGGAAGATCAACAAAAACTCATCAAGCAATGGTGTGACCAGGTCCCAGTGGTCGGCTTCAATTCAGGCCGATACGATCTGCACCTTATCAGAAAACACTTTGTTTCTTATCTCGGACAAGAACACGGCGTCTTTGCAGGGGAGAAACAGAGACAAATCATGTTCATCAACACGCCCTCCTTCAAGTTCCTCGATGTCACAAACTATCTGTCCCCAGGCATCAATTACGACAAATAGGTAAAGACGTATGGGGCGAAACAGACAAAGTCCTGGCTCCCATATGAATGGTTTGACAGCGCTGACAAACTTGACTACAAGGGGCTTCCACCATACTGGTGCTGGTATTCACAACTTCGAAACTCCTTTGTTCTTTCTCCAGAGGAGTACAAACAATGCGAGCGGGTTTTCAAAGAGCGCGGCATGAAGACCTTCGGAGACTGGCTGGAGTATTACAACAACCTCGATGTTACTCCCTTTCTTGAAACCCTCGAGAAAATGAAAGCGTTTTACACCAAGCTCGGGGTTGACATTTTCAAAGACGCTGTTTCGTTGCCTGGGGTTTCGATGCAATACATCCTGAGAGGAACCCTGAGAGGCCGTAACCGACCCCAACTATTCGCCCCAAGTGCCGAAGCCTATGCAATGCTGAAAGAGGCTGTTGTTGGTGGACCTAGCTTGGTGTTCACACGTAAACACGTGCGTGGCGAAACCCGCATCCGCTCACACAAATACGACTTAGCTCGTATCGTCAAGCGTATTCTAGAATTCGATGCGAACTCCCTTTACCCTAGCACCATGTTGCAGGAAATGCCCTGTGGTAAAGAGAAAGTCGTGCAGTACGAAGATCCAGTAGAGGCCGCAAGAGACTTTTGGCTCAAGTTGATTACGAAGCAGTGGTTCGGCTTTGCCGAGGTCGACATCGAAGTCCCTCAGGCCTTGTGGGAGCACTTCGAAGAGTTTCCTCCGCTCTTTGTAAACCGCAGCGTGGGCGAAGAGGACGTCCCTCAGCACATGAAGGATTACCTTGCTAAAAGCAACAGAACCCACTTGCTCGGGCAAAAGAAGCTGCTAGGCGTGCTTCAAGCAAAAAAGATTCTGCTTTACGCCCCAGTGCTAGAGTGGCTTTACAACCACGGACTCCACATAACCGCTGTTTACCGCACGATCGACTATACACCCATCAAGATCTTCGACTGGTTCGTCCATGAGGTTGCAAACAACCGAAGGAAAGGCGATGCTGACAAAGAAAAAGCCTTGCTCGCAGAAGTGTTCAAGCTTTTGGGCAACAGCGCTTACGGCAAGTTCATCGAAGCTGTTGAGCGACAGACAAGAGTTGTGTACACCAACGACGAAGACACTGTCGACAAACACCTGCGCTCAGCCTGGTTCGAAGATCTCGAGGAGATCGGGAGATCATACAAGATCGAGTTACGCAAAAACAAGGTCACCATAAACCGGCCTTTTCAAGTCGGCATCGTTGTCTATCAACTTGCTAAGTTGCGCATGCTGCAGTTCTACTACGATTTCCTCGATCACTATCTCGACAGGCGTGACTTCGAGCTTATCCAGATGGACACGGACAGCATGTACTTCGCCCTTTCATACGACACTCTCGAAGAAGCAGTTCGACCAGAACTTCGCACCCAGTTCGAAAGGGAGAAAAAGAACTGGCTCTCCTGGGACAAGTGGAGCAGCAGAGAACCCGGTTTGTTCAAGCTTGAAAAGGAAGGCACTCGAGCCATCGCTCTATGCAGCAAGTGCTATTACGTAGAAGACGAGGAAAGCGGCGAAGCCAAGATGTCCTCCAAGGGCGTCAACAAGGGGCAAAATGAGCTTCGGCGGGAAAGATACGAGCGGGCCCTTGAAGGCTACAAGGACATGGCAACAAACAGAGGCTTTCGAATGCACAACGGGGCCATGTACACTTACGAACAGCGCAAGCTAGGTCTCAGTGCCTACTATGACAAGCGCTGGGTGCTGCCAGACGGCATCCACACAGAACCAATCGAGTTTCACAGCCCAGCGGGTGGCAACCGAGTACCCGGCGGCACAACCATCAACTCCTCACGCACAAACCCACGCTTGGGTCCGTCGTACAGATAATACACGACAGGCGCATCTGGTTTGGTGACAACCTTCTCGATGTTGTAGACCTTCAAAGACCAGATCGGATCAGTTGCCCGTCGACTACCGCCCTCAAGCTCACCGGGGTAATACAGATATCTCACGTGGGCTCCATGAGGGAGCTTCTTTTCGGAGAAGCCCACAGGCCTAGCATATGAGGTTGCGGGCTTGGCCGAGGTTGCCTTCTCTTTGATTGCTTGAGCAGGCTTCTTTCCAGTTAATCTTGTTACTTCATTGTTCAAGGCAGAGACAACATCTGGCAATCTTTTAACCCAAGCAGTCGAACGGCCAGAGGGTAGATTCATCTCAACTGCGTACTGGTAACCAAACAATCGTTCAGCCAGGGTTCTGTTGAATCTTTCAACAATCCCTTGGTCTCTGTGGATATCAACACGTCCACGACGAATGGTTGTTTTATGAGCCCCAGTCTCTTTAGTCACAGCTCCCATAAACTCTGTCCCCGGATCGACTTGCAATAGTTGTGGCCATTTCAAAGGCCCGCGTCTGTAAATACGTGTAAGCGCCTTCGAAACTTCATCAGACTCTTTCGAAGTCAAGGGCTCTGCTGCTTTGTAACGGCTTGCTACATCAACAACTGTCAAAGCATATTTGTAAACCTTTCGCCCATGAGGCAGTTTGTCGTGAGGTAAAAAAAGTAGATCCGCTTGATGCACAGCATTAGGAGTCTGGACATCAAACTTGGGCCGAGGGATATGGCGTGGTGCGGGGAGGTAAACTTGCCAAAGGGCTTGTTTGACAAGCCATTTCTTTGCCGCCTCTTCAGAGACCTTGGCTGCTGCAGCTAGCTTTTTAACAGCAGCAAGGCCTTTCCAATAGCCTTTGGGGCCGTAATAGACCTTTGAGAGTTTAGCCTCCATATACATATATGTATTTATAAAAAGCGAAACGCTGCATAGCCAAGAGCAAGGGCGCCAGTGCCGATAAACAAGAGTTCGCCTTGTTTCTGCTGTGGGCCTGGTTTATAAAAGTCAGAGAACTCGGGCTCTTTGGGGAGTGTTTGAATTCGTTCCTCTGTAGGATGTGTTTGGTTGTAGAGCACTAGAGCTTGGTCAGTGTCTTGAAAGTTGTGTTTCGCTTGATCTTTGATCCGATCATTGCTGGCAATCCAGTCGAGGAGCTTTGTGCGGTCTTTCTGATATTTAGCGTAGGCCGCTTGATAGGCCTCTAACGCCTTGTCGTGTCTGATCTTCTCATCCAGAGCGGCTTGGCCACTGTCGCCAGACAAGTATTTTGCGAGATAGTTGCCCCCAGTGAAAGCAGCTGCGTTTAGAATTGCTCCACCAACCATAATAGCGATTGAGGCCATCCCTGTATATACATATATGATTTACATTGAGGCAGGGAGGATCTTCTGGTCCTCGAGGTATTTCTTGAGAGCTATGCTCCCAGCCATGGCAGCAGTGAACTTCACGTAGTTCATGAGACTCGAGCTGGGGTCGGCTGTGAGATTTTCCTTGACGACCTTTTTGCCAACCCAGCCAATAGTTGCAACAAGGCCAGTTATTGTGGCCGCATCAAGAACAGCTTTCACGAGCTTGTTGTCAGACATGGTGTATATTTATGGTTTTTATTTCTCGTCTTCACTCTCGTCTTCACAGAATTTTTTGTAAAACTCAAGTGCCTGCTGTCTCATCTTTTCATCGTGTGCAGCAAGTTTCCTTTGTCTTCGCTCCTCCCTATTCTTAGCAAATGCCCTTTCTCTTTTCTCCTCCATATACTTAGCAAGTTTACTTTCTCTTTGCTCCTCCACACGCTCAGAAAGTCCCTTATGTCTTTGCTCTTCCCTACACTCAGCAAGTCCCTTATGTCTTTGCTCTTCCTCTTCATAGCGTTTCTTACATGCATTGTTAATTGTGCTGAAGAGGGTGTAGGTACTGCAAGCCCAAAGATAACCGGCGATAGCCCAGCCAATAAAGTCCACAAAGTCGTGAGTCCGCATGGTATATATATATATATTTTTTTTTTTTACTCCATTTCTCGAATTCTTCGTCTTGGTGGCCTCTGTGTTGGTGGAGGGACCTCTGCTGCTGCTGGTGGTGGTGTCTCGTTGCGCCTAAGTGTATTCATAATGGCCTCGCGTTGGTAATATAGGCCCCAAGCGGATATAATTACCCCGACAACACCAAGAATGAGAAATGCTGAGTTGCTGGTAGCTTCTTCATTTGCCGAGTTTGGGGCAGGCTCGTTTGTTGCTTTAGCAGCTTGTTCTTGTGCTTGTGCTTGTTTTTTTGCCTCTCTTGCCCGGCGGTTGTACTCAGCAACTCTTTTGCCAGCAGCAACACGACCAGGGTTTTTGGCTGGAGCAGTCTTTGGGGTATCAGAGGTAACGTGCGTGTTGGTTGTGGGTGCTGCTGGCGCGACTGTTTCTTCAGGCACCGTCTCGAGTGGTTGAGCCATCATGTGTGTATATATATATATATATATATATGTATATTTTTTATTTCAAACCTTCGTGGTTTCTGCCAGGTTCCTGCCAGGTTCCTGCCGGGTTCCTGCCAGGTTCCTGCCAGGTTCCTGCCAGGTTCCTGCCAGGTTCCTGTCAGATTATGTGTCAAAAACTTCATCAAAACATGTGTCAACTTCATCAAAACCCTCGAGTGGATAACCTTCACCGTCTCTGCTTGGGTGTACAGGTGGAGAAGGTAAGTCTTCTGGCTCCTTTTTGAAGTCGATGTGTTTTGTAGTGATCAAAACAGCATTGGCCAAGGCCAAGAAGCGCCCACAACGCAGTGCAAGGTTTCCAGCAAGAGATGAAAGTTCCTGGTTAATCATGTAGTCATTTTTGAGTTCTTTCTGCAGTGCCTCCACATCGTCAATCTTAACAACCATGCCGGCGCCTTTGGTTGCGAACATTATAACGCTGTCAATCAGAGACTCTGTCGTCTTGTTACCGACATAGGCTTCATACCTTTTGTAGTACTTTTCAACCTCTTTATCCGTCAGGCGTTTCACCTGCTCGTGTGTGAGCTGGGTACCGATGGCCTCTTTTGATTTGCCGGTTGAAACAAGGACTGCCAGTTTCTCGCGTTGAGCCGGAGTGTCTGGACCTGTTAAGACTTCAGGAATCGCTGATGGCAAGGTGCTATCAGGGGTTGCCTCTAGCAGCTGCATGATTTCATTATCAAATGCGGCCATGTCTGGGTTTGTTGCCATTGCGTATGCGTGTATATATGTGTTTTTTTTATTTTTCAATTATTCTCTTGATGTCAGGCAAAAGACTTTCAACCTCACGTATAAGCCCCGTCATGGTGGCTGGGCACACAGTGACTTTCAAAGGATAGCGGTTAAGAAGCATGAGGCGCAGATCGTCCTCGCCAGCGGTTTTGATTATCTGTATTTGCATCTCCTCCACATGACTCTGTAATTCACCAAGAAGCTGTGAAAAGACCGTGAGCTTGTGGATACTGGTTGAGGTGTTCATGGTTCAGCGTATATATATGTGTGTTATGTATTTATTTTTTTCACTTCAACCCCATAGGGATGTCGCAGAGAGAAGACTAGGTGAGAAAACTTGTGCCCCTTTAATTTTGCAATCAACTCTTTGTACTCCTCGTGTGAGAGCTCACCGGCATAGTCGTCGAAGATGGCCTTCGTTGTTTTGCTTGATGGGGTGTAAAAAAGCACAATCGCTGCAACGTTTTCCCTAAAGGGTTTCGCAATGCTGGTTAACTGTTGGGTTAGCACCCACACTGACAAGCCGCTGTGGCGAGCACTGAACCCTAGTTTCACAAGTTGACTCGTGCGACCTTTCACATCCTTCGAAGCAGCACAGTCATCGAGCACAAAGAGTGTGTTTGTCCCGTCGAAGAAATAACTGGCTAAAGTTAACCATGTTTCAATCTCATGCTGCTGACAATCTATCACGAAAATGCGTGGCTCCTGGTCCACGAAACCGTCGTAGGTCTTGTTGTGGACAAATGTTGGGCAGAAGAGAACAATATAGTCAAACTTGCCCCTGAAGGGGCCACGCAGCTGATTCAGAAGATATTGTGTTTTGCCAGAGTTAGTCGGCCCAATAATTAGTGCATTGAATGGCAGCTTTCGTGGGTCCATTCTCTATATATTTTTATGTGTATATATGTGTTTAGTACTGAACCGCCTGCAGCTGCTTGTCCATGATGTTCATCTGTGAGTCGCTGATCGTGTAGATGTGGCAGTGCACGTTTCCCGAGCCGGAGGTTGTCCTTTCGATCTCAAGATGTACGCCGTCCTTTGTGTTGACGAGGCGTTGACCGTTGCCATGTAGGGTTGTATCAGCCATTGATCTAAGGTCGATAAGGAGGCCGAACTTGTTGCCCGTTAGATATTTAGTCAGATTCATGTTTGGCCTGCCATCACCCCTCTTTTTGAAGAGGCGACTGACTTCCCTCCACATGTCGGTCCCGTTGATGCCTTCGTTGTAAATCCTGTTGGGGGAGCCGTTTATGGTGACATTAACTTTGGTTATGTCTGGGTTGAAGTATTTTTCTGAGTCCCTGGCCCCTGCCGTGTAGGGTTCGATGAATAGCAGAAGGATGGCTTTCAGTGACCTGCGCTGCGGGTTCACCCTGAGATTCAGCCGTGCGTCTGAACCCTTCGAGAAGGGGACCACTTTCTCTCGCATGATATGGTCGTAGGCAAACTCCTTTCCGCTAGAGTATACACTTGTTGCAGCGTCAGCCAGCTGCTGACTTCGGATTGTCTCGTACTCAAGCTGGATATTTGTCAACTTGTAGACAAGCTTGCTTGTATCTGAACCCCTGACAACTTGGGAAGCCTGGGCGAGCGTTATCTCGAATGTCAAATCGTTGTAGAGTGCTTGTGGGTACATGACACCATGGTCTGTTATAATCTGGTGGTCAAGATTGATGCGGTATTTGTTTTTGTAAATGGTCTCCAGTTTGTTTTCCACATCCACGCCAGAGGTCTTCTTGTCGCCGGCACTAGAGCGAATCTTGCTCAAGTCTACACTCTGGATGCCCTCGGGGAGCATGTTGTCTCTCTTATCAACAGAGAGGAAAAGGTCCTCAAAGATTTTGTAAATATCGTACCCAACGGTGTCCTGGACAGTGGTGGCAGCAAACTTCACAACAAGCCTGTCAACTAGTGCTCTGGAGACATTTTGTACAAGATAGTTGTTTGCGTGGCCGCCGGCAAGGTCGATGTTAAAGAGCAAGGCAAGCGAGCCCGACACGATAACCTCATGTTCGTTGAGCTTGGGCACAGTAACATACAGGGTCTCGCTGGGATTGGCTGAAGTGCGTTCAAAGGTGATGCGTTTTACGGTGCGTTCTGCTTTCATAGCACCAAAAATCTTCTCTTCGTTCGTTGGGAGGAGGTTTGGTTGCACGGCCATAGCCAGAGTATATATATAAATTTATATTTATATATATACTCTGGGCTATGGCAGAAGGTGGATATGATATACCTGGCGAGAACGAGGACCAGGGGCTTGACTGGCGGCTTGACCACGATGATGACGACGAAGAAGAAGAAGTTGACACAACCACCCCCTTTCAACCGGAAGCTGCATCCACCCCATATCATGGCGGTGAAGAGCATGAAATGCATACACTGCCTCGCGAACAGAGCGGTTTTGATTCTGAAGACATCCCTCTGTTTACTGAGTTCACACATCAGAACGACAGAGAAGGAATGGTTGCTAAAGCTAGGGACTGGATCAGAAGGCTCCGGCCGAGAGCGGATTTCAGCCGATTAGACCCTATTGGTTTTGGTAAAAAAAACAGAAAATGCAAACAAATTTGTTACCTTTGGACCAAGGGGTGGCGAGAAGCCCATTTTCAAACAAGATGGTTCAGGGCTTCTTAAATCATTTACAGACAGGTTCAAAGAGGCTCTTGGCCCAAGTGCTGAAGAGATCGTCTCTGAAGACAATACAGCTATAAGAGAAGAAAGACAAAGGTTGAAGGAGGCAGAGAAACAACTAAAGGAGGCGGAAAGGGTTTCTGTAGCACGTCAACAAGCAGCAAGTGAGGTTCAAAATCTCAGGGGAAGAATCGAAGAAACTCAAGCGAGGATTGACGCTCTGGATCAGGAACACGGTTCAAGCGTTGAGAGTCAAACCGAGCTAGATCGGTTAAAACAACTAAAGAAAAATCTTCAAGGCGATCTTGAAAACCAGAAAAAAGAATTAGGCGCCATTCAAAAAATACAAAAACAACGAGACCAAGAGCAGGCAAAGGTTGACAAACTCAGAACACAACTTTCTGCGAAAACAAAAGAAAGAAATGCTGTCGAAGCAAGACTGAACTCCACCAAGCCGCTGGATGAGTTAAACGAACAAGAGGCCGATCTTGTACGACAAAACGAGGAAGACCGACGCGTGATAGAGGATGAGAACACTTCTCCCTCTGACAGAGAAGCCGCGGAAGCCCGAGTTGCTGAGCGAGAAGAAGAACTGGCAAGACTAAGAACACAGGTTCAGGAAAGAGAAGAAGCCTTGCCTTTGAGAGAAAGGGTCAAAAATATCTTCAAGAAATATGGCTGGACCCTTCAAGCAGTTGTTCTGGCTGCAGGTCTAGTAATAGGCGCTGTGACGATTGCCGCAATGAATGGCTTAAAGGCCGGCACCAAGGCTATTGGCAATGGGCTCAAAGCCCTAGGAAATAAGGTTGCCTCCATCTTGCCAGGCTTGATCGGTTCGATCGTGAGCTTTATCTTCAAAACAGCCGGCCAGGTTATATCCTTTCTTGGCGAGAACGCCTGGCTACTGATCCTTGCCGTTGTAGGCTTTATGATTGAAAGGATCAGCAAGCGCAGGAGATAATTATCTCATCCAGACAAACAAACCTGCTAAAGCAAGCGCACCCACGCCAATGAGCGCCTTGTTTACATGATGCGGCTCGATCTTAGTCTCTTGCGTTGTGACTGGTTTTGGTGTTGGTGTGGAGGCTAGTTGTGGTGTGGGTACGGGGGCTGGTTTTGGTGTGGCCTTTGCGATACCCTGTGCCTGTGTCGCCTGTTTGTGAATCGGGTTCGATGGGTGGCTGTTTGGTGGATTAATCTTTGTCGGTCCTCCGTCCATGGGGCGAAGGGAGGCTTTTTTTGTGGTAAGATTGACATCATTGTTAACACCAAGCTTCATCCCTTGCGTTGCCTGCATAAGATTGTTGTTGTACCCCACCACGCTCTCTGTGTTGATAACCATGCGTGACGGCATCAGCCAGCTACCAGGGGCAACTACAAAGTTTAGCCACACTTTCGTTGCTTGGATGGCCTGCTGATAATGCTGTACGCTCTTAGATATGTCGTTTAGTCTTATAGCGTCCTCTAAGAGTGTGAGGAATACTCTCTGCGTTTCGTATGCTCGGCCTCCATTCCCAAGAATGCTGCTGCGAGTGTTTGCTTGTGCACCCAGGATGCAGTACACAAAGGCCTCGATTGACTGATTCATACGCGCGAGCCCTGGCTGTGTTAGCCCTTGCGCATAATTCGGCACAAAGTGCTCGAACTGACTAACAGCGCCCTGGTCGTTACGAACGAAGTATATGCCGTTTGCTCGATAGTTTGGGTCTTTTCTGTCTGTGACGCGCTCGTCATCAAACAGGGCTAGATCGGGATCAGGATAGTCGTAATCAGTAGAACTGGGCCCATCATATGCAACCCAAATGTACACATTGCCAAGACCGTGGTTTTTGCCGTATGTGAAACGGAAGTCAGAATTGGGGTCGACACCAAACTCTTGGCAAATCTTCTTGTACGCGTCGATGTTGAACTTGTTGTCTTTCTGGTTGAATGTGGGGTCGTCTGGCAAAGCACTCACGCTCTGTTCCCCACCCAGCTTGTAGAGTATTCGTCTTGTTGTGAAATAGACGTGAAATCTGTAAAATGACCTTAACTGTGGTGTTAGGGAGAGAGTCGAGTTCTTATCAAACAGAAGGTCGCGCGAGATCCCGCAGCCGGTTGTTGCACACCACAGAGCAAAGTTTAGTTGTTGTGGCCAGAAACTCATATGCGGGCCGCCGAGCCACTTTCTCCCATATTTCGAGGTTGTGAACGAAATTTGTGTGTCTCTGAAAATGTTTCTGTATTTCGTTGTGAAATAATCAGTTGGCGTGACATAGATCTTTTGCGCTTCGTCGTTCAAGACAGAACCAATCATCATGTCTTTATCGATTGAGGTGGTGAATTCAACAGCCGGGATTGGTTTTTGTGTGTTTCGGTTTAACGTTAACTGATAAGGGAAACCGCCAATATACTCTAAGCCAAGGGCGTCTTTCAGGGCTTGTGTCCAATTCTTGTGCGGTATGTCTGAGGGCATAGCCCAGGAGCCATGCCCCTCTGAGAAAAGAACTACTGCTGTGGCTTTGTGCTTTTCGTCGAAAGAAACTTCTGTTGTAAATCTTGACATATCAGCGTGCGGGAAACGCCTTTTGAAGTCTGAAATAGCCTTAGCCTTGGCGGCTGTAGAGAGTTTTTCAGCCTCCGGAGAACTCAGCCAAGCAAGTTGCGGATTTACTGTGGGTGGTGTTGGCTGTTTTTTGCTAATATACCTGCTCTGTTGGGGATAGAGGGGATTTTGGGGACGAGGAAAAAACGGGGGCGGAGGTCCGTAATCGTGGCCGCCAATGTTTAGACCGAGATTTGAACCAGGATTAAAACCACCAGGGCGTCTGCCAAACATGATTGAATATATATATTTAAATTTAAAATATATATATATTCAATCATGGTTGTGTTAACAATCGTCGCACCTTCGAACCCTCACACCATCTACTTCGACCACCCGCTTCAGAAACCGAGCTACATAAGGCTAGTCTCTTGTTCAATTTTCAATTCGTGGCATAATTTGAAACAAAGTGGGGGTGTTAACTACAAGGCTGAAGGAAAAATGTTTCATGGTAAAACAATCGATCCAGGGCACTACAACCTGGATAATCTACAAACTATTTTGCTTGACTCCTTTCAAGACAAAAAACCTCTGAGAATATCAAAGAATACGCCTTCACATGCATTTATAATTAGAAAAAACCATGGCACCGAAAGCTTTTCTTTGACAAACAGCTTGAATGAGCTTCTAGGCCTTAATGGAAAGGCTGCAACGGAAATTGAAGCTCTTTATGTTAATCGCCTAAACTCGCCAAGCACTTACTTTATCCACTGTGATCTGGTCGATAAAGAACAAAACCTACTCAATGGTAAGCCTTCTACAGTTTTGGCTAAATTTGCTCTTCGTGGGAAGGCCTATGAGAGAGTTTTCTATTAATCAACGCAGCAGAACATCTTGCGTGACGTCTCGTCTGGTGATTATGTAAACAGCATAACACTGTCTGTAAGGGATGAACACAATGCCCTTTTTGACTTCAATAACATGCCCCTTGAATTTGAACTTGAGATCAATTAAAAAATATATTATATATATACCCCCTGATGATGAGCTCGACTAACGTGTTGCCATCAGCTCCTGAATACAGCGAAACTCCATCGCTTTACCCAGACTTATCCAACGGTGAAGGCTTCAGACTCAAAAAAATCTCTGACTTGCAAAAGGAGCTTGAGTCGGAGGCGAATCATTACAGACAAGTTGCTAAGAAATACAAGCGAACACATACAATTGTTCACGGAACAGCAGTAAGTTTTGGTTTTATTTCTACAGGCTTGTCTACAGCCACAATCGCCACAGCTCTGAGCGGAGTTGGGCTCATCGCCAGCCCGGTTATTGCCGGCGTGGCAGCTATTACAGGTTTTTCAGCGGCCAGCCTAACTATGCTTAACAGGCGGCTTCAGAGAAAAATTACTAAACACGAGAAAATATACACACTCGCCCTTGCAAAACGAAACTCTGTCTTTGAGCTGGTTTCAAAAGCTCTAACTGACAAGCGTATCAGCGATTCAGAATTTAAAATAATCCTCCGTGAAGTTGAGAGCTATTACGAACTTAAGAACGAAATACGCTCTGGTGAAGCAAAACCCTCACAAAACAAACAAACTCAAACTCAAACGCCAGATCTTGACAAGATCAGAAAAGAAATCCGCAAGGAAGAACAAGAAAAGATTCAAAAAAAACTCAATCGTCTTACCGCTGTGTCCAAGTCAGATTTGAAAGACTAAATTCGGGTTTCTCGCTTTATCTAACAAAAGAACGCAATTGCGTGACAAAGCGTGACACATAACGTGACATTGTGCGTGACTGTCACGCGTGACATTGCGTGACACATAACAAAAAGGGACAAAACCCTCGTCAGGGGGTGCTCTGGTGGCTGTTTCGTTTTTGCCTAGCCTAGGCTAGGACTTAACTCCGGACAAAGGAGTTGTCGTTTCCCATTTAGCCTCTGGGAGCGAGGTCGAGTTCTCCTAGGAGATCTCTGTTCGAGCACCCCCCTGTATCAGTTGGGCCGGGGCTGGTTCACCAGGGGGTCACTAACTGACGCAGCAACCCCACTACCCCTGGTCTGACATCGCATTAGCCGTAAGCAGGATTCAGTGGGGGCCAGCCACACCTCCCTGAGCTATACCGAATTACAGACTTACTATAATATGGTGCGAACAGGTCTTTTATATTCGACCGAATTGCCGTGCTTTCACATGTGGTAACTCATAAAGAACTACGCATGCGCAAATATAACCGAAAAGTTGTATTTTTCTAAATATAGGCTTTACATAATAAATACCGGAAGTCACGATCGCCAAATTGAAAAAATAATTATAATGTTTAAGCATGACTGACTTCACCGCACGGATCAGTGAACTTGACAAACAACACAATTTTGCCATCCTTCGCTGGCTATATGGCAGCGATTATAGGAAAGAAATACACCGCTTGGGTCTGCCGGAAAAACTTTGTCATATCTACGAAGATATGGGGTTGGCAGAGATGGGGAAACAATATCTACAAGAACATTATAACGCCTTGCAGCGTGAACGTTGGGCCCGAAGATTTCTATCTTGTTATTCTTGCGACGGCCCATTTTTACAATCAAGCGATTCTTGTGAACTTTATTGCAAAAAATGCGGTCGTGTGGAAGTGCTAGAGGATTATGCTCCGGCATATACAGATCAAAACATTTTGTACAAACCAAGACAAAGGCAGTCGGCACGGTGTTATGCGTTTGGGTACGCTTTAACACGAATTAACAAAAGGATTGGATTGACTATCGACCAAATAAATGAGGTGAAACGTATTTTCAAACATATACAAGCTCGGCTTCCGAGAATCTCTTATACGTTTGTGATCTACAAAATCCTGAACATTACAACGCCGCTTGAAGACCCACAACGAGCGATTGTAAATTGCCTTAGACAACAGATGTCGAACAATATGATAATTAAAAACGACCGTTTGTGGAGCAACGCTTTCAAAGATCTGGAGTAAAAGTTGCTGCTTTCTCAATAAGAAAGGCTTCTAACATAGCACTGTCATCGCCGATGTTGTCTTCAAAAGTTTCACCAGGTATGGTTTTCTCAAGGTGTTTTTGATTTGATAAATTTTCATGTATTTTTCTGCGAAGCCTTGCCAAGTTCTCGTGAAATCGTTCGACCTTCGGTTGAATACTGTTCAAAAATCCCTCATGCTTGACAATTTCAAGCTCTGTGACTTTCAACAATTTCCATGAAAAGAAAGCAACCGGCTTCGGCCCCTCATCTGGAGCAAGGAAAGCCTTTTTCATTCTGAAGTAACGCAAATACTCTTCATCTATGTATTCTTTGCTGAACGACATTCTGACCGCGCCGTAAGAACACCATAGGTCTTTCTCGGCTATTGAAGTCATTATTTGCTCAAATGTCTGAGTTTGTTTAAGAGAACCAATATCAATCATTTTAGTTTGCTTGCGTGTAAACTTTTGTTTTGAAAACAGATAACATATGCCCCAGGCAAGCGCTGTGTGATCTTTTGTCTGGTAAATATTTCCGCCGTTTAAAAGATTATTATGATTCGAACTTGGCTCTATCTGGTTTATAGAACACATTCTGAAGTAAGAATCAATGAAAAGGGCTTTATTAACCATAGATCCGCTAAAATAAAGGCCCGTTTGTATCTGGGGTGTATAATAACTAGGAACTCGAGTCATAGCTATTTTCCGCTTGAAAGGACATTTGAACTCCAAAAGAATTACATTGTTTTCTTTGTCTACATAATAGCCGTCAGGGCTACATATAATCTTTCTATATAATGAGTGATCTGTTGCCAGATTGAGGGATATAGAATGGGCAAAAATTCTAGCAGAGTGCTTCTGTTCAAAGCATTTGCGAGCGATCGGTTCGAACAGATTGCCCCAGGTACAGGCCGTATTGCTGTGCATGTCGGCTGGCTGTAATTTCTTTAAAAGCAAGCTCTGTGGTGTTTCAAACGGCGAAACTCCGATCAAGGCTGCAATTTCGGAGGCCCCAAGAGTATTTTGTCGATAACTCACCCAGTCGGCGCTCTTTTGTTTTAGACCAGTGTTCCTCGATTTGAGAAAGTTCAAGAACACTTGTGTTGTCGTCGTCGTCATCATTGATATACGAAGGGAAAGTGTTTTTTCAATTGGTGATAACGGCGACAAGTTGTTGTGGAGTCAGTCTTTGTGCGGCTTCAAGAATATATTTCGATACAAAGGATGGAGGAGATGTTTGCCCTCGAATTTCTTCAACGCATTTACAGAGTTCGCCTTTTTTTCCTTTTCTGCATCCATAGCAAAGAAGACTTCCATGTCTTGAGTGATTAAAGGCCGTTCGTTTAATTGATTGTGTCAGAACGCTCTTTCTTCCTCTCCCCATCGTCACTTAGGTACCCAGGAGAGGGGTTTCTCCAATTGGTTATGTAAAGCTTGCCATGTTCAAATAACGGTTTATTAGGGTCTGTAACAGCTTAAAAATATAAGAGAGCCACCGGCCCCGAGTAGTATATAAGGAGTCAGCTCAAACACCATTTTTTCTGAAGGGCCAAAATAAGCCGCCAAACGCCCGAGTTACCGGGCCCCCAGGGTGAATGCATGAGCCCTGGGGGCCGGTAACTCGGGCGTTTGGAGGCTTATTTTGGGCCTTCAGAAAAAATGGTTTTTGACTGACTCCTTATATACTACTCTCTCACTCACTCACTTACTCGCTCCTTCCATCAGCTGTAAACTTAGTGAGCAAATGCTTTGTTACGAACACGTTTCGTAACAGGAATTCAACGTGAATCCAACGATAACAATAATTAATTTGATGTAAACGAATATAGACAACAATAAGCTTACAGATGTTTCGCATTTGGAGTTTTTAGTGCAACATTAAAATCGATCTAAAAGGATTTTGCAACCTAAACGCGCGTTCTGATGCGTATCTAGCTTTAGATAATAAAATTTAGTTCGTAGGTAGTATGTGTTCTTGGACAGCGCAGTGATTGAGTTTGTGGCTTAGTCCCGGACGGCCCGAGTTCGAATCTCCATCAAGTCCTTTTTTTTTTCTTTTTTTTCTTTTTTTTTTTTTTTTTTCTTTTTTCGAACTGGACATTATGAAAGTGATGTACTTTTTTTTTCGTTCGTCAAAAATCCTTACGTTTAATTTAAAAAAATATATATCGAACTGTGTCAGTGTGAAAACGTATTAAAGCTTTATACGGCAATATTGCGTTACACGTTACGCGTTAGCATTTCTTCTTCTCGGGTTGGCTCTTAGGAGCCTTTGATTAGATATAATTTTAAGCTTATGTTTCTCTGTAAAAGCACTCAAATCACTTGGGAATCAATGCTGCAATGAGTTAAAGGCGCCACGAGTTCAAGCTGTGTACAGCTTCTTGTTAAACATTAAATCGCTGTGATTTCAGGATGTGTTCTATTTCTGGTAAAAGGAAAGCGGGTTGAACTTTTCTAACCAAATCAATTGTCAAACAGTTGAGTTTAGATGGAATAAATCATTGAACAAACACGTCCCGGCAAGTCACTGCTGAGTAAACAATTCTCAAGCATTACGTCATGGAGTCACGTTCAAATTCCACACATCTCGTATTTCTGTCACGCTATGGTCGGCTGTTGATGATTATTTGATCTATCATGTTGATATTGTTTATTTATTCGAAATCCTATCACCGATTCTCCAGAATGCCTGTGTTTAAACAATCCTGATTCCTTGTAGTAGGTGGTTTCAAGGATTTTAAAGCGAAAAAAAAAAAACAATACAAAGTTCAGAGAAAAAGATATAGACCCGAAATTGTAGCCTCAGTGTGGAATGTAAAGCGGACTGTGGAATGTAAATGTGGACTGGACTGTGCATATTAATAGACTCTAGATTGTATATTGTGGATTGCTAATATAAAACTCTAAAATGAAAACCGGGTGGAAAATGACACCAAACGAGCCAGTTTCGAAGCCCAACGGGCTCCTTGTTAACTGGCTCGTCGCTTCGACGAGTCAGTTCTTAAAATACCCTCTTTTTTTTCGGCGTGTCGGGTCACCTGCCCCGGGAATCGCTTTTGCTGCGGCCAACACCGTACCTAGTTTACTTTCGGTTTTCTGAAATGACGTAATCAGTGATGTAATCAAAACGACGCCACGGCAGCGTCACGCGGTCACGCCGTAACGCCGCCAACCCCAACCCACACTACACTAACCTTTACCTTCAAGTCAACCTATATATTAGGCAAATACGAAGCAGGGGCTTCCTTGTGGGAGCCGAGTTTCTTATAAAAGCAATTTGAAATAGAAACGTGCTGTACATAAATGCTTATTACGTGCAAGAGATAATTATTGGGAACATGCGGGTTCTCGTCGTCTTCTTGCTTTAGAAAAATTGCTGTTTTTGTTATGGTACATTAAAATATGACAAATGTTTCTTACGCGTGCGTATGTTTATCACTCAAAAGGAAGATTTTGTTGGGGGGAGGGGTGCGTGACTCGTTCCAGACCTTCCTCTGCCCGATTGATGGTGCAATTTCGCTGTGGTTATAAAAGCAAGCGATATCGTTCGTTTGCTGTTGTAAAACAAAACGATATTGCAACAAGACTCGGCTGTTGGATTTGTGAGACATCGATGGTCAATTTGATGCAGCTGCTGTGACATTCATCAATCGCAACACTGACAAATTTTGGTTAGATATTCTCTCCAAGGTAAGCTCTTGTCTGCAGCCGTTTCTGTGATTAGTTCAAAATACAACCATATGTTTTCCACATTTTCTTCGTTTTAGGAGACGTCTAGGAGGAAGTCACGATCATTTAAGGGAAACGGCTTTACTTGGAGATTTATATCCTTTGTATATCGCTACCGTGCGTGATTTTGCAGTGTTTTCGTAATTAGTATAGCGAACTGTAACCAATAATTAAGCAACTATAGTTCAAATGTTTACCGTTCTAATTTCGACGGAATCGGTTAAACATTAAATCTCTGTGATTTTCGGATGTGTTCTATTTCTGGTAAAAGGAAAGCGGGTTGAATTTTTCTAACCAAATCAATTGTTAAACAGTTGAGTTTAGATTGAATAAATCTTTGAACACGTCCCGGCAAGTCACAGAACTGCTGAGTAAACAATTCGCAAGCATTACGTCATGGAGTCACGTTGAAACTCCACACATCTCGTATTTCTGTCACGCTATGGTCGGCTGTTGATGATTATTTGATCTATCATGTTGATATTGTTTATTTATTCGAAATCCTATCACCGATTCTCCAAAATGCCTGTGTTTAAACAACCCTGATTCCTTGTAGTAGGTGGTTTCAAGGATTTTAAAGCGAAAAAAAAAACCAATACAAAGTTCAGAGAAAAAGATATAGACCTGAAATTGTAGCCTCCTTGAAGCAGAGTGTGGAATGTAAAGCGAACTGTGGAATGTAAATGTGGACTGGATTGTGCATATTAATAGACTCTAGATTGTATATTGTGGATTGCTAATATAAAACTCTAAAATGAAAACCGGGTGGAAAATGACACCAAACGAGCCAGTTTCGAAGCCCAACGGGCTCCTTGTTTTCTGTCGTGTCACCTGCCCCGGGAATCGCTTTTGCTGCGGCCAACACCGCACCAAGTTTACTTCCGGTTTTCTGAAATGACGTAATCAGTGATGTCATCAAAACGACGTCACGGCAGCGTCACGCGGTCACGCCGTAACGCCGCCAACCCCAACTCACACTACACTAACCTTTACCTTCAAGTCAACCTTATATTAGGCAAAGACGAAGCAGGGGCTTACTTGTGGTACCGTTTACTTATAAAAGCAATTTGAAACAGAAACGTGCTGTACATAGATGCGTATTACGTGAAAGAGATAATTCTTGGGAACATGCGGGTTCTCATCGTCTTGTTGCTTTAGAAAAATTGCTGCCTTTGTTATGCACATTAAAATATACGATAAGTGTTTCTTACGCGTGCGCATTTTTATCACGCAAAAGGAAGATTTTGTTGGGGGGAGGGGTGCGTGACTCGTTCCAGACCTTCCTCTGCTCGATTGATGGTGCAAGATTATACTTCCTTCGATCGTTATAAAAGCAAGCGATATCATCCGCGTTTGCTGTTGTAAAACAAAACGAGACTGTACCCAGATTCGGCTGTTGGATTTGTGAGACATTGATGGTTAGTTTGATGCAGCTGCTGTGACATGCATCGATCGCTTCATTTTGACAACTTTGTCTTGCATGCCATAGCCATTTGCTGTGATTATTTTAAGATCTTTTAAAATACAACCATATGTTTTTCACTTTTTTTCGTTTTAGGGGAGATGTCTAGGAGGAAGTAATGATCATTTAAGGGAAATGGCTCTGCTTTGCGATTTATATCCTTTGTATATCGCTACCGTGTGTGATTTTATCAGTGATTTTATTGTGTTTTCATAAGTAGTATTGCGAACTGTAACCAATACTGTTAAGCAGCTACAATTGAAATATTTACCGTTCTAATTTCGACGGAATTGTTAAACATTAATTCGCTGTGATTTTCGGATGTGTTCTATTTCTGGTAAAAGGAAAGCGGGTTAAACTTTTCTAACCAAATCAATTGTCGAACAGTTGAGTCACGTCCTGGCAATTCTCAATCATTACGTCATGGCCGGAGTCACGTTGAAACTCCACACATCTCGTATTTATGTCACGCTATGCTCGGCTGTTTATCATTTGATCGATCATGTTGATATTGTTAATTTATTCGAAACCCCATCACCGATTCTCCAAAATGCCTGTCTTTAAACAATCCTGATTAGGTGGTTTCAAGGATTTTAAAGCGAAAAAAATATATACGAAGTTCTAAACTTATGTTTTTTCTAACAGTACTGAGCCGATCAGAGAAAAAAATATAGACCTGAAATTGTAGCCAACTAAGGGGTAAACCTTTAGTTTACTTTTCTTTAATAGTTAGTTATATTTTTAAATTATAGAAGATTAATTTACATACATAGGTTTTTATTAAGTTGTAGTTTATATTAAATTGTTAATGCCTGATGTATTTACCGTGTTTTTAAATAAAGATGATGATGATGATGATGATGATGATGGTACGATTTTAATTTATTTTTGTTTGTTTGTGGGGGGGGGGGACATGATCATCATCATGATCATGAATATTTTCGTCTTGATGTTGTGCAACAATTTTTTTTTTCGGGATTATATCATGCATTATTTTTATTTCTTTACTTTGCTGTGCAGGAATTTTGTTTTTAGTGATTGCCTAACCTCCCCCACCTCCCCCCCACCTTAACAATAAAATGGTCCGTCCCTAAGGAGTGCTTGAAGCAGGCTGTGGAATGTAAATGTAAATGTGGACTGGACTGTGCATATTGATAGATTCTAGATTGTATATTGTGGATTGCTAATATAAAACTCTAAAATGAAAACCGGGTGGAAACTGAGACCAAACGAGCCAGTTTCGAAGCCCAACGGGCTCCTTGTTCTTTCTTGTTGCACCTTTCTCGATGTAGTGCGAAAGTTATTTTATTGTTATATCTAGAAGAACTAGTCGTTTGAAACTGTATTTTTGTAATGGACGATTTTATATAAGTGACGATTTGTCCGCCCGTTTTAGCGCACGGATGGGAAATTGTCATAAATCGGACCGTTCCATTCTAAAGAGTCTAAATAAATAATATTCCATCGATTCAATTGAATTAAAGACTGAATTACGGCTAAGGAGTAAGCGATCAAGATTTCAGAATTTATCTGCCACTGGAATTTAATTTTCGCCGGTGAGCCTATCAAGAAAGCGTTGAAGCTATCCGAGACGCCATCTGACCAGTATTCTTCTCGTCGTTACGCTTGACTGAGTTTGACGCACGCGCATTAGAGCCCGATTGCAAATTCGTGCACTACTAAACTGCATTTTATAACTTGGGCTCCTCCACCCAAGTAATTAGTGACCGAGCGTGTAGCGCGAGGTCATTATCTTTATGAAGGCCGAGGAGCTAGGGTATTATCTGAGTGTTTTAATGCACCTTTTCATTGTTTTAGAACAAGCAAACCAACGAGTTGCTTTGGAATTTTGCCCCTTAGTGACAGTAGTGATTGTCTAAACCCCGTAAGAATTGTGTTACACCTGATTCAAATGTCGAACTTTACATGTGCCGAATCTAATGCAAATGATCAAAATCTATTGTTCTTTGTTTTTTCTGCATAGAAAATTGCACGAAGATTTGTTGCTTTTCGCGTGATTTTCAATACTTATTGTTATTATAATTTCAACCCGTGAGGTATGTTTGAGTCACTTTCTCCCATTCGCAACGAAGCCTTGGAACAAGGTTTGTTAATGGCGGCCGTAAATTCTCGGAAATAAATGTTAAAATTTAATGACTTCTGATTTTCGTAATGAATTGAAATTTGGCAAGATGAGTAAGGACGTCTAATAGTACACGAAAATGTAAAAAAAATGAAAACCAAAAATTTGATCGTAGTAGCACTTTAAGAATATTCTAGAAAATCACTGAGGTGGAACAGTAGGACATTATTGCAGTTATTGAGATGAAACAGGAAGCCATTTTTTCCAATAATGCGAAAACATTAGACATGAGTTGCGTGTAATATGAGAGAGATGAGAGCGCGAGAAAAGCCTCTGGCACCCAGGGTAATATAAGAGACAGAAGAGGCGTGTAATATGAGAGAGACGAGAGCGTGTGAAAAGTCTCTGGCACCCAGGGTAATATAAGAGACATAAGAGGTGTGTAATATGAGAGAGATGAGAGCGAGAGAAAAGCCTTGGGCACCCAGTGTAATATAAGAGACATAAGAGGTGTGTAATATGAGAGAGATGAGAGCGCGAGAAAAGTCTCTGGCACCCAGGGTAATATAAGAGACATAAGAGGCGTGTAATATGAGAGATATGAGAGCGCGAGAAAAGTCTCTGGCACCCAGGGTAATATAAGAGACATAAGAGGCGTGTAATATGAGAGAGAGACGAGAGCGTGTGAAAAGTCTCTGGCACCCAGGGTAATATAAGAGACATAAGAGGTGTGTAATATGAGACAGATGAGAGCGAGAGAAAAGCCTTGGGCACCCAGGGTAATATAAGAGACAGAAGAGGCGTGTAATATGAGAGAGACGAGAGCGTGTGAAAAGTCTCTGGCACCCAGGGTAATATAAGAGAAATAAGAGGCGTGTAATATGAGAGAGATGAGAACACGAGAAAAGTCTCTGGCACCCAGGATAATATAAGAGACATAAAAGGCGTATAATATGAGAGAGATGAGAGCGTGTGAAAAGTCTCTGGCGCCCAAGGTAATATAAGAGACATACATGTAAGAGGTGTGTAATATGAGAGAGACGAGAGCGCAAGAAAAGTCTCTGGCATCCAGGGTAATATAAAAGACATAAGGGGCGTGTACTATGAGAGATATGAGAGCGTGAGAAAAGCCTCTGGCACCCAGGGTAATATAAGAGACATATGAGGCGTGTAATATGAGAGAGATGAGAGCGTGTGAAAAGCCTTTGGCACCCAGGGTAATATAAGAGAAATAAGAGGTGTGTAATATGAGAGAGATGAGAACACGAGAAAAGCCTCTGGTACCCAGGATAATATAAGAGACATATGAGGCGTGTAATATGGGAGAGATGAGAGCGTGTCGGCTGAAGGTCGGTGGTTCGAGCCTGGTCTCTGCCGTCGTGTTGTTTCCTTAGACAAGAAACTTTACTCCACACTGTCTCTCTCCACCCAGGTGTATAAATGGATACCGGCGACAAAATGCTGGGGGTAACCCTGCGATGGACTAGCATAACCATCCAGGGGGGAGTAGCAATTTTCCTAGTTGCTTCATGCTACGGAAACCGGGTTAAGCTCCGGCGTGTGGGCCATCGTGGCCCGAGTGCGAGTGCGACTACCCAGGGTAATATAAGAGACATAAGAGGTGTGTAATATGAGAGAGATGAGAACACGAGAAAAGTCTCTGGCACCCTGGGTAATATAAGAGACATAAGAGGTGTGTAATATGAGAGAGATGAGAACACGAGAAAAGTCTCTGGCACCCAGGGTAAAAAGAGACGAGAGCGCGAGACAAGCCTCTGGTACCCAGGATAATAAAGAAGACATAAGAGGCGTGTAATATGAGAGAGATAAAAGCGCGAGAAAAGCCTCTAGCACCCAGGGTATCAAATAACTGTGAAATCTGCAATAACCGCAAACGATAATGCAGCTAACGGTATACGTGGGATGTTCGAGAGACCTAACCAGCCAAAAAATGAACAAACCTACAATCTATTTGCGCTGGTTTTCTTGCTGGCGACATTTAGTTGGCTAAACCGTGCTGAAGAGTTGCAATAACAACGAAACAGCTGTCTACGGTTGCGATCCTACTTTATATTTTTTTACGTAGTCAGATCAGCCCTGCAGTTTATTGTATATTAAATAACTGGCGAGAATTTCAATCGTCAGAAGAAACACAATTTGATTTATGCCCCGAGTCCCCGAAAGCTTGCTCGCAGGCTTCAAATTTAAAAACAACACTTACCGTGTTGTAGGGTTTACTTCAGTCTTGAAAAATCCATTGGAACTCCGCAGATCGGTTTTAATTTTCCATAGTGAGTTTGAAGTCAAGGAATTGATGAGTAACAGCTTTTGTTAAAAAAAAATAATACATCATCTAGTTCTCTCTCTTCTTTCTCGAATGACGCGAGTATACTCAGTTTCTACAAAGAACTGCCGAGTGCATTGTTAAATGACGCGAGTATACTCAGTTTCTACGAAGAACTACCGAGTGTATTGTTAAATGACGCGAGTATACTTAGTTCCTACGAAGAACTACCGAGTGCATTGTTAAACGACGCGAGTATACTCAGTTTCTACGAAGAACTACCGATTGCATTGTTAAATGACGCGAGTATACTCAGTTTCTACGAAGAACTACCGATTGCATTGTTAAATGACGCGAGTATACTCAGTTTCAACGAAGAATTACCGGTGCATTGTTAAATGACGCGAGTATACTCAGTTTCTACGAAGAACTACCGAGTGCATTGTTAAATGACGCGAGTATACTCAGTTGCTACGAAGAACTATCGAGTGCATTGTTAAATAACGCGAGTATACTCAGTTTCTACGAAGAACTACCGAGTGCATTGTTAAATGACGCGAGTATACTCAGTTTCTACGAAGAACTACCGAGTGCATTGTTAAATGACGCGAGTATACTCAGTTTCTCAAAGAACTACCGAGTGCATTGTTAAATGACGCGAGTATACTCAGTTGCTACGAAGAACTACCGAGTGCATTGTTAAATGACGCGAGTATACTCAGTTTCTACGAAGAACTACCGAGTGCATTGTTAAATGACGCGAGTATACTCAGTTTCTACGAAGAACTACCGAGTGCATTGTTAAATAACGCGAGTATACTAAGTTTCTACAAAGAACTACCGAGTGCATTGTTAAATGACGCGAGTATACTTAGTTCCTACGAAGAACTACCGAGTGCATTGTTAAATGACGCGAGTATACTCAGTTTCTACGAAGAACTACCGATTGCATTGTTAAATGACGCGAGTATACTCAGTTTCTACGAAGAACTACCGATTGCATTGTTAAATGACGCGAGTATACTCCGTTTCTACGAAGAATTACCGGTGCATTGTTAAATGACGCGAGTATACTCAGTTTCTACGAAGAACTACCGAGTGCAATGTTAAATTCACAACATTCTTATAACCGCTACATCGCTAGACTCTATGTCGAGTTTCAGGTTCCCAGCCATCACCCACTTTAAGTTTTGATAACATAACTATAACGGTAGCTTCAAAGCTCAAACGTTTAATTATGCGAACACTGAACTCTAAATTTGCATGGAAAATTAGCACCTCGGAAAAATAAACAAAGCAGCCAATTACATGCGCGTGCTGTCGTCGTTTTATGAAAATATTCGAGTTTTCTTCAAAAACGGGGTTTTGTAAAAACGCTTGTAACTTTTATATATATTTTTATATATACTTTTATATACACTAAAATTTAACTTCCTGTATAATTGAAGACTCCTTTATCGCCCTACCAAAACTTACAAAAATCGGTTAACGCTTACATGCCGAAAATTCGATTTATAAAAGGGAGTCTCCGCGCCATTAAATAGCCGCGGGCCACCTTAAGTTCCAATAAATTCAATAATAACAAAACGCATCGAGGTTTCATCAAATCATTATGTCAACAAAAGCTGTTTTAGAACAACTCAAAATCCATGTTCTCCACAAATGATAAGGAAATCAAGAACAAAATATTAGAATGAAATAACTTTACGGACGTAGCGCGAAGTCACTATAAGGCCGTTTTGCAGGTGGTACAGGAGTTTTCACCACCACAATTCTATTATTTTTACCACCACCGTCACCACCACCACCACAATTGTATTATTTTCACCACCACCGCCACCACCATAATTCTTTTGTTTTCTCCACCTCCTCCTCCTCCTCAATTCTATTTTTTCCTCCTCCTACTTCTCCTCAAGGATCTACAGGCTAGGAGAAAGTATATGTGGATTGCTTGAAATGTTAATAACATAAATCCATAAAACCGATCTCAAGTAGCGCAAAAATTGATTTTAATTGTAATCCACAAATACTTTCTCCTAGCCTGTAGATCCTTGAGGAGAAGGAGGAGGAAAAAACAATAGAATTGAGGAGGAGGAAGAGGAGGAAGAGGTGGAGGTGGTGGTGGTTGTGGAGGAGGAGGAGAAAATAATAGAACTGTGGTGGTGAAAACAATAGAATTGTGGTCGTGGTGTAAATAATAGAATTGTGGTGGTGGTTGCGTGGAGGAGAAATCAATAGAATTGTGGTGGTGGTGGTGTAAATAATGGAATTGTGGTGGTGGTGGTAGTGGTTGTGGCGGCGGTGGTGGTGGCGGCGGCGGCGGTGGTGGTGGTGGTGAAAACAATAGAATGGTGGTGGTGGTGAAAACTCCTGTACCGCCTGCAAAACGGCCTTATAGTAAATTCGCGCCACGTCCGTAAAGTTATTTCAATCTAACATCTTGTTCTTAATCTCCTTATCATTTGTGGAGAACATGGATTTGAGTTGTTTTAAATAAAACAGCTTTTGTTGACATAATGATTTGATGAAACCTTAATGCGTTTTGTTATTATTAAATTTATTTGAACTTAAACAAAGTGCGGGTTTATTGTTTATTTTTCCGAGGTGCTAATTTTCCATGCCAATCCAGGTAGCTAAAGCGAGTCGGCAATTAATTTCGGCCAATCACATTTCGCCAGCGTTCAAACAACCGAGAAGGGCACGTCAGAGGTGATATAATTTGCATTTGCCGCGAATATTTGAATTGGCCAGAAAGGCAATGGTACGCTATCCATTTCCTCATGATTACAGTTTGAATTTTCCACCGTCTCTGATGCTGGAACAAGCGCGATAGCACTGACACCAATAAACATAAGAATCATATATTTGCAAGCGTCTCTGTTTCCCGCCATCTTTCTTGTTATTCCGCGAATAACAATTAAGGGACAAACATCTAGAAAAATGGGGTTTACCTCGGTGTAAGAACCTGTGACTTTTTCCTTTGTTTTTTACCTTTATAGTATTGCATTCCCAGTTGACTCTATTGTTTTATGCCTTTTGTTTTCTTTGTTTTACGTCACTCGTGAGTTTCACAGGTTCTTACACCGAGGATGAGCCGAAAAATGAATAAAGCTCTGTCCGTGAAAACGCATAAATTATTTAAGCTGCTTAACGCTGTCGGTAAACAAATCACCTCAAGGAATGTTAAGCGAGAAAAACCGCCTCGTGAAAACACAGCCATTAAATTTAAGCCACCAAGCTTGTCGGCAATTAATTTCGGCCAATAACATGTGGCCAGCGTTCAAACAGCTATACCGTGCCCGATATACTTTCTTTTGGTCAATACAATATAAGAACACAAAAGAACGACAATACAATAGAATACAATGCCATAGAATATTTTAGAATACATAATTTTACCTAATACAATGGAGGTTTACAATGTACAATGGAGCTGAGAGAATATATCGGGCATCATATACAAACAGCCGAGAAATGTCAGTGATATAATTTGCATTTTCCGCGAATATTTGAATTGGCCAAAAATGCAATGGCACACTACCATTTAGTAGTGTATAATAGCCGATTCCGGTGCAATCCTTCGGCCCCATAATTTTAACGTAAAAAATCATTGATTTTTCCCTTCTCCTCCAACACAACATTCCAACTTCCTTCCCCCTTATTTTTCACATAACATCATCTCCCCAAAGTCCACACGTTTCACCTCTAACTTTTTTCCCTGATTTCCTCCACAACTTCCAGTCTCGCGTATCCCTTCAATCCTATATGTTTTACATCCCCTCAAATCTCCAAAAACATTTCCAACGTTTCACTTCCCTCCGTTCCTCACATTTCTATCAATTGCAACATGTTGCACCAATTGCAACATGTTGAATATGTTTTTCGTCAATTTCGAATACGTTTACATTAAGGGGCCTCGGCTTCCACCGGAATCGGCTATTATACACTACTAATCCCCTGGAGGAAAAAAATTCTCTCCTGGAAAGAAAATGTCTGATTCCGAAGAAGAAGAAATCGATTTCATTCCTGAAATTATTCAAGAAACCCGCACAACATGGCAGTGTCACAAAAATCCCAGACTTGAACATTTCAAAAATATTATTCGCAAAAATCAGGGGAAAAATCAAATTCCACTCAAAGATCTCGAATTTTATCAAGAACAAATTCTCTCCCAAATTCCCCGTGACGAAATCACAAGAAAAAAAGTCAGGGATTTCGTCAAAGCTTCCAAATGGAAAAAAGTTCATGGCAACGATCATGCAATTTTCAATCATATAACAGGCCACGACGGGAATGAATACGAGCATCCTGAAAAGTTCCTCATCGACGATTTTAAATATTTCTCACTGGCATATAATGACCTTCATCTCAGCAGAAAAAAGTTTCTCAATTGCCATCAAGTTCTTTTCGCCCTGTTGAAGAAGAACGGTTTCAACCCCAATGAAGATGATTTCAAGCTTCTTATTCTCCCATCAAGGCGGGAGGAACAAGAAAAAATAATTCAAACCATCTTCAAAAAATGTCATTGGAAATAAAATGGATCTTGAAAAAGTATTTTCCAATGAAGCCGAGCGAAGCGAAGCGAGTGAAGATAGCGACCATGAAAATTGTTCCACTTGCTCAGAGGAAGAAACAAGAAGCGACGATGAAACCGCTTCGCCTTCAGACGAGGATTTTATTGTTTCCGATTCGGAGATGGAGGAAGCAGAACAAGAGGAGTGTGTAGAAGATCAAATTGAACTCCTCTTTGAGTCATATGTGAATCTCCAAGAGGAACATAAAATTCTCAAAAATGAACTCCAAAAGCAAAGTTGCCTTCTCGGGGAAATCCACCGGGAAATGAAAGAAAGCAAAGCGAACGAAGCGAGCCGAGCGAAGCGGGTGAAGTGAAGCGAAGCGGTGTTTTGAAATAACAGACTTTGTGAATATTAATGTAAAACATTCATATTCAAATAACCGCTTATTACCACCCACAACAAGTCATTCATTTTATTTAACTTCATTTTTTTGTTATTTACAATGACGACACAAAAAGTGCCACACTGTGGCACTAATAAATATTCACAAAAAGTGCCACGCTGTGGCACTAATAAATATTCACAAAAAGTGCCACGCTGTGGCACGAACAAAAAGTGCCACGCTGTGGCACGAACAAAAAGTGCCACGCTGTTTAAATAACGCTGCTCTAAAAAGTAGGTTTTTTGTCTTCCGTTGGCTTGCCTTCTGTCTCACCAGTAAACTTTTCCTTTATCTTATCCAAGCACCTTTGTAAGTAAGGTTGAATATCTGGTTGTTTTGTGCCAAGTTCGCGAAAAGATTGGTTTACGTCTTTTAACATCTGCTCACTGTTCATGTTTGTTTTCTACTGAAGTTGCTCGCGCAGTGTTTGTGTTTATATAGTGTGAATTGCATCATCTCATTACATCATCTTTATTTTAACTCAAACTTCCTGTGTTTTTTAACTCAAACTTCCTGTGTTCCAGTGTTCACATGTGATCATAATGTCTCAGAGATTTTGAACATCGCTCAATGGAACCCAAGAATTAAATTTATCGGGGTAACTTTTCCATTTTACAAGCGCGAGTTTTCGCTTATTATCGCGGCGAATAACTTTTACAATTCGAAACACATCTTGCGTTGTTCTTTGAAGTTCCGCCTCGTAAAATGATCCGGTGATTGATTCTCCCAACAGATCAACTAATTTATACGTTACAGGGTTTGTGTTCTTTATTTCGTCAATCACAAATATCTCCTCTGTCCAGTTCGGCGTGAAACCTTTGTCAAATATCTTTCGTTTAAACTTTGAAATTCTCACCCTGTCACCAACCCTGAATTTTGCCGGGTTGTGTTTAGCATAAATTAAATCTCCGTATAAATTAGCGAAAACCTTTTTCTCATTTTCCTGTTTGCTCGCCTCTGCGGGGGTCATTCGAATGCTCGAATGAAAACGGTGGTTATATTCATCCACTAATTTGCCAAGTTTGTCCCAGTATATTGTATTGTTGTTAGCAGAAAACATCCGGAAGAGTTTCTCCTTGAAAGACCGGTTCCAGCGCTCAACAACAGATGATTTCTCTTCATTTTCTGTTGTATACAATTTTACCCCATTCTTATCAAGCAGATTTTTCATTGTTGCGTTGAAAAATTCAGACCCCTTATCCGACCAAAGCATTTTCGGTTTTCGCTTCGTTTTAAATATGTCTTTAAAAGCATCAGCCACTGTTTGACCTCGCTTGTCTTTCAGGGGACGAATCCAACCGAACTTTGAGAAAACATCGATTACCATCAGGAGATATCTGATCCCTTTATTCCACCTCGAAAATTTCCCCATCTCGACCAGATCAGCCGCCCAGATGTTGTCAATCCCATATGAAATGACTCTCCTCTTTGGAAAGCGCCGCCTGATTGGCCGGTGTAATTCGTTTGCCAGATTTTGAGTCCACCGGCCTTCACTCAAAATCTTTTCCCGTTTTTTGGAGCGCCGAGGCCAAGTTTCTGTTTTGCTTGAATTGTGTTTCGCGCCAAAGCATGACCCCACTGTCTTTCTTTCCAGGGAATGGCATCCAAAGCGGCAACCATTTTCCTGTCTGCTTTATTTTTACATTTGCGTGGATCCGCTTTCTTTGCGCAGACTGAATAATCAACATCTTGTTGCATAGCAACTGCGTCTGTTTTTCCTGTGGGTTGCTGCATAATTTCGAGAATCTTTCCCTTTTCATCAAATCTGACTTGTTTTTCGAGTGGGTTCCAGGGGCCGGTATAATTATGCCCTGGGAGGGTGAAACCTTTCTTTGGTCTTGGCAGCTTCCCAATCAGGGAATGAACATCCAACCCGCTGCCATCCAAATCTGCTCGATCTGTCTTATATTTTCTGTTTGGTCGAATCGCTGTGGACAGCTCATTCATCATATCAGCAGAGGTTTTGGCAAGAAATGGTTTCATCTTGTCCAGGGCAAAATCCAATGCTTTTTTCTGAGTGTTTTTGTTTCGCAATAATTCACTGGCTCCATAACGACCCATTTCAACTGTTTTTTTCCCTAACAAAGGCAGTGCATGAGCCACGCCAGTCAGCGCAAGTTCACCAAAGCCTCCGCCTTGCGGAGGCCGACTCAGTTTCCCGAAACAAATCGAGCTTTCGTTTTCCCGCAGGAAGCGCATTTGGCTTTCTCTATTGTCCTGTTGTTTTTTGTTGTGACGCGGCGTTCTGAACCGGGTACATTTGACGTGAATCTTTTTTCCTTCACGCAATATGATTTCATTTTCAATCGAAATATTCTTTTATGAATCTTTCATTCTCCTCCGAGTCAGTCAGACTGAGAGGTTTGAGAATATCATAGAAATCTTTCCCCTGCGACCATTGATGGAGGAAATACAGGCAATAATATCCGCAAAGAACGCTGTCTATGTTTTGATACTGACTGCTGTTCCAAATCACCGGTTTGGAACTTTTGAATTCCTGGGGAAATCCCATCCCAAACGAGTCGAAATACCACGTGAATTTCTGTCCAGGGGCACAGCACACCCAGTGAGTTCCTGCATTTGCAAGGGAATCAAGATTGATGATGCAGGGGCTGTGTTCTCGAGGCCTCACTTCATCCCTGGCAAAAATTCCTTTGAAATTGGGAATTTTCAGAAAATCAATCCACTTCATGAGATCAAGGTTGCTCAGGGGTTTGTTCACGAATTTCGGCTTCACAAAATCGCCCCGAGAATTGGGATGTTGTTGAATGGACTTTTCGATCCCAGCAGAAGTCCCACTCCTTTTTTTGATTTTTTTCCCATCCCAATTTTTCGTTCGCAGGTTCCGATGAATGGGGGAGGTGGTTCCCAAGGGGCTCCCAATCTCGGCGCGCCTTTTCCTTTTGGGCGTCCAACTCTTGGGGCGCCTTTTCCTTTTGGTCGGCCAACTCTTGGAGCGCCTTTCCCAAACAAATTTTTCACCATGTCCAGCGCCAGCGGGATTCCAATGGAAGCCAGAATTGTTCCCAATGCCCCACCAGCTTGTTTTGCTGATGGTTTCATCGTCAGTTGTCCTCCTGATTTCAGGGCAGTCAAAATATCCTGTTTCTGTTTATTTGTCAACAGATGTTTATTGTCAATCAGTTTTTGAATTTTATCTTGGGGAATGAGAAATCCGCCCGTTTACCCTGCTCCTTTCAGTCGCGGTCGCTTCGCTCCCGTCCCGCTTATCTTTTTCACAACTTGACTTGCTCCTTCACTCGCCAAACCAGCCAATGCTGACAGTCCAAGTGTCTTTGCCAGGGTGGGTGCCAGGGAACGAGCCAGGGGAACAATAGCAGAGAAAAGACTTCCACCCTGCCGCATCACTTTTCGGATTTGCGTTTTCGATATCTTTATCTCAACTCCCTTTCCCAAAGCTGCAGCTTTTCTAATTCGTTTTATTTGATTGGCTGTCAGCATCAGTTCATCATTTCCGCTTGTTTGTTTGCTGTCCAATCTCAGGGTGATAGCGCAGTTTGCTTTGAATGCTCTTTCAAGCTTACTTTTTTGTCCTCCAGACAGATTTACTTTATATGGGTGATATGTTGTCATTTTAAATGACAAAATATGTTTTCAGTCCCTACACGATGACCAGCTCACTTCCAATCTTATCAATTTTCACTTCTTGTTCATAAAGAACTATCGCATGTACATTGAAGTTTGCCGCTGCATCTGCGTTCAATCGATACCTGAATATCAACTGCTTGGGATCTCTTGTCGGTTTTTCCGTTTGATAAGTCAGATCGAAATAAATTAGCGGATAATAAGCCTTGAAATTGGACAGATTCAGCTGCGTTCCAGTGTTAAAATCATTTTTCCTCATTGCATAAGCCATGACATCCTGGAAAATCCTCACTTTGCTTTCGCTGTCATACTCTGTTTCCGGGTAGAAAACTCCGTTTCCATATTCTAATCGACAGTTCAACAAGGATGAATCATTATCCGCTGCATTCAGCTTGAAAGTGTCCATCAGATAGGGATTGCCTTCTGCAGGGACATCATGGGGTGGAGCGGTTCTTTTCAGCCAGACAAAAATATGCCTCACATTGTCGATGCTCGCTGAGATCTGGAAAAATCCTGATGATGTTGCGGGAGCTGATTTCTGAGACATTTCCCTCAGATATTTCCATTGCGTTTCTTTCAGGAATGAGCTGACAAATTTGTCATACAGAGAATCTTTGGGAGTCAATCTTGGCACCCAAAGCAAAAACCGGTTCACAACAACTCTTCCAGCATCAGCAGCAGCAGCTTTATGAATGAGTTCCCCATCATCATTAAGTGTTATCTCGAATTGAAGCTGCATAGGCACAAGCATCTTATCTTCCAACTCTTCGAAAAATGAAAAACGATTCAGGGGAATGATTGTGTTAATGTTCTTAGCACCGCCGTTTCCATCGTCTTGAACTGCTTGAGATTGCACCCGCCGAGCTTCAAATCCTGCATTCGTATTAGCGGTTGTTGCATCAGTATCCAAATACCAGAAACTGTTCTTGGCGACTGATCTGCTGAAGTCGTCGAAGTATTCCAACAAATTCTTTGCGAAACAGACTTTATGCAGATTATCAGTATCATAAATAATCTTTCCCGCAGATCGGATTGTCAGGTGTTTAATCAGGGATGAGCGCCATTGATCACTGTGATTCTGTCAGCTGCTGCATATCCGGCACCATCCGCCAGTTTTTGAAGTTGAAACTGCACCTCGAAATAAGCATTATACCAATCATAGAATGCGGATCGGTCATTTATTGTGAATTTATAAGCATTTTTCTTTTGGTGTTCATTATTAGCTGGAGCTCTGATTACATCATCCAGCTGGAAGCGTACTAATTCATTTCTTTGAAGATATTCACTCGATCGAAAAGCCATTTTAAATCATTTTTTTCTTTTCGAATTCCTTGCCCCGAGATCAACCTGTTCAATATAGCATCGGAACTTTCTCCGGAG
This sequence comes from Cladopsammia gracilis, assembly GCA_022457155.1. NCBI lineage: Eukaryota > Metazoa > Cnidaria > Anthozoa > Scleractinia > Dendrophylliidae > Cladopsammia > Cladopsammia gracilis. Next base: position 889,086 of record JAJGOT010000074.1, read on the forward strand.
GTTGACGCAGGGGGTGATTGTGGTCGAGCTGGTGACTTTGTTTTGCCTGGTGGTTTCCCTTTTCTCATATTTCCCAGTTTTTTCATGATCAAATCACCAGATTTTTCAACTGCTTTTTTACCGAGTTTGTCTCCAGCGTGAGAAATTCCTGATTCCAATGCTTTTTTCGCAATGGGTTTTGCGAATTTCTTGAAGACGACTGATGCAACCTTCCTCATTGGTTTGAAAATATTGTCCACAATCAAACCTGTTCCTTTGTGCCGGAAGACAAACCGCCCCAGCTGGGGGTGATAATAACGAGAGAATTCATAAGGTTTCATTTTATTTGCTTTTTCAAGATAAGCGAGAACGCCGTATCAGCCCCATTCAAATCAACAACCCGCCTTTTGCCATCAGTGATATAGATTCGAATGGAGCTTATTGTGTTTTTATTCACAGGGCTGAATGTGGTTCTCATGGGTTCAAGGGTAAAACTATATGATGGTCTCAGCACAGATGTTGAAAAGGAGAAGATGATATCGCTCTCTTCTCCATCCACAAGCGAATCACTTGTGAGATCGCAATGCACGTTCAACAAATCAGTATCTTGGCTGAGGTTTGGAACTCTGGGGCCAATGTTGACTTTGTCTTTCAGAATCTTTTTATCGAAACCAACGAGATCGCCGAAGTTGGATTGGGTGAAATCAAGCTGATAATTTTCTGCCAGTGTGATTGTCGTTCTGAAGGTTGTGGGAGAGGAAGTAAGATTGATTGGGAATTTTTCATTCTTTCTCGGGGTGGATCCTGCGAGTGGACCTGTAGCTTGTTGAATAAAATCATTCATCCCCTCATATTCCCAAACCCCAGCAGGAAAGGTGATATCGGAAAATGTTTTCCCACTGTCAGAGCTGAATCTGATCAGTTGATTCTGGCAGTTAGCATTGATGTTATACCACGTAAAACTCATATTGATGACTCGATTCAACCCAACAACATATTGGGAATTTGGATCCAAAACAATGGGCTGATTGAATTTTGTTGTGAAATTTTCTGATTTGTTTCCCCCAGTCTTGACGGAAAAGGATGACAGGACAATTTCTCTTTCGATTTCCATTTTAGAGTTTGAAATATTTTCTGAAGAGCTTCTCATGCTGGGAACGATTGATGACTCCCTCTTTCAGGAGAAGATCGAGAATGCCAACTCCAGTGTTTCTGATTCCCTGATTCGTATTCCCAGCAAGAATGGAGCCAACGATGACTTCAAGTTTCTGGAGGAGATCTGCGGGGTTGGAGAAAAAACGGATGGCGCCGCCTTTTTTTCTTTTTTTCAACCCCGAACCCGCCTTCACCTTTCCCGCTTTGTCTTTATAATGTTCTATGTATTCAGTCAGAGCTCGGGCTGCGCGATTTATCCTTTGATGTTGCCAATTCTTTTGCTCTTCCGTTATTTCCCCTTTCTTGAATTTTTTGGTCCAAGCTGATTTGTAGCCCTTTAACTGATTTCTTCTGTAGTTTGCAATGGTTAGATGACCCTTGAGATAATTGATTTTCCTCTCTGTTGAAACATTTTCCCTGAGAGTTTTCTCCGCAGTATTGTAATCCGTGAGGTCTAAGTCTCTCAATATTTTATTGGCTTCATCTTCCTCTTCCTCTTCCTCTTCATCGCCCGGTTCCAAAGCATAATCTGGAAAATCGTCTTCTTCATATTCAGGTGGATCTTCCCCTACCTCTTGCACAACTTCTTCATATGTTGGAGGAGCTGGTGGAATTTGCTTCTTTGTTTGGGATGGAACGGCCTCATCAAACAAACCTTCGACATCCATATCTTCAAATGGGTCGACTTCGGGGAGATAATCGATTTCTGCTGGTTTGGCTTTTTTCTTTTTCCGGATTTTCGGGAGTGGCCCCAAATTCGACTCAATCACCTCATCCAGTTTCGATGTGATGGGTTTGAATGTTTTTTCAAATCCGATTTGACTTGTCTCTTCACCCAATTTTTTCTGGGTGATAGCATTGTGAACAAAGTTGATTTTTTTCCCCAAAGCAGATTTGCTTTTGGCCATTTCTTGCCATTTCAATAAACTCATTTTATATCCCAGAAACACAAATTTGGGATGAAGAACAAGATGTAGAACGTCATGTTCATTAATAAAATGAAGATTCCAAATTATGATTGTCAGGACCCAATCACAAATTTCAAACAACTTCACCCGTTCATGCCGGATCGAACTTTCAGAATGTTGATCTGTGGCCCTTCAGGATCGGGGAAAACAAATGTTCTCCTGGATATGATTTTCCGCCTGCTCTTCTACGATAAAATTTTCCTCTATGCGAAAAATCTTGACCAAACCAAATATCAGCATCTGCTGAAAACGTTTCGCCCAATCAGCAAAGAAGCTGGGTACGATGTTGTGGAAGCATCCCCGGATGAAATCATCCCAGTTTCTGAATTGACAGGGGAGAATCAAAAGCTGGTTGTTTTCGATGATTTTGTTTCCGAAAAGAACCAAAAACCATTGATAGATTATTTCATTCAGGGGAGGCATAAGAATTGCTCTGTGATTTATCTTTCACAAAGTTATTTCAGAACACCAAAAGATATCCGTGTGAATTGTTCACATTTTTGCATTTTTGAATTCCCAAGCAACAAAGAAATTGCTGAGTTATGTCGGGATAATAATGTCAGCAAAGAAGATTATCGGAAAGCAACGGCGCAGCCCTTCTCTTTCCTGTATGTGGATAAGCCGAGGAAATTCATTGCCAAAAACTTTGATGAAAGCATTTAAAATGAGTTATTCAAATGGACTGCTTTCTGAAACAACTCGCTTCGCGGGACGAGATGGAAAAGATGGATTGCCGGGTGTTGGTTTCAAGCTGACGCCTTCAGGAGACTTCGATCTTCAAAACAAAAAAATGACCAATGTCGCTGAAGGAACGGGGGATGACAATGCAATTACAAAGCATCAAGTTGACACGCTTGCGGCGCAATTGCGGGCAGATTCTCTCCAGGTGGATGGGTCTTCCCATATGACTGGGGATCTGGATCTCAGGGGACAAAAACTCATCAACCCCGGGGAAATAGAAATGGATCGCAAATTGATCGTTAATTTGGACACTGATGAAGACAACGATTTGTCAGCGGTGAATATGATCACTCTGAAAAAATTCCACCCAAATGCTCCGGCTCCCACTCATGAAGTTACGAAGGACCTGGATTTAAAAGAACTTTTCAACGTAACAAACTCAAAACAGCAGACGTATCATGATTTGGGAGCGCATTATAACAACCTGGTTTCTTATAATGACGTCAAGAATATCTTTCTCAGCCGCAAAGAGACGTTTCCAATGGAGACGGCTTTGGATATGGGAAATCACACCATTTTTAACGTGAAAGATCCCGAAGTTGCTGACCAGGGCGCAAATAAAAGATATGTGGACAGCCAATCCGCGAAAAAGCTTTCGTTGGAAGGTGGAACAATGACCGGAAACCTGGTTATGAACTCGCAACAAATCAACAATGTTGCAACGCCAACTCTCAAGCATCAACCCACGTCAAAATCTTGTGTGGATAATCAGATAGGAGGTGTGGTAGCCCACACGATGGAATTAGAAGAGAAGATCAAAAAATACGTAAATTAATCGCATATCACGTCAACCTCTCACCCGAAAGACGCATTCCGCTATCTGATGGAAAATGTGGATGAATCCAGCTCTGAACATCATATGACAGTGACTGGGATAACTGATTTTTCAAATTCACCGCATCTTTTCAACAAGAAGGCTTATGACTTACAAATCACAAAAGATCTTTTAAATGAATACTCTGGGAGACTTGGATTCAATATGTTCAAATTCCCAGAAGGAGAATATACGATTTGCATTGAATTCTTCCCCGCGTCAATGGATGGTGTGAGTGTTAATGTCGTGAGCACAAGTCTGAATATCAATCAGCAATCAACTAAGAAGTTTTCGGGGTATTCCAGATCCATCATCCACATGCATAAATGGCAGATCTCTCCGCCTGAATTCATTTTCCTGGATCTGAAGTGGCGAGGAACTGCCGAGTCAGCTGAAAAAGGAAACGCAAAGTTGATCATATATGGCGTGGCAGGTTCTCAACCTGATGTTGAAAGCAGCGTCTTCGATTCCCCTTTTGTTTTCGAAGCAGGGAAAATGGTCATGGAGGCTGACTTGGATTTGAATGGCCACAACTTGTCTGGGAGTAGAATTGTGGAAACCGGCGTCTTTCGAAAAAATGATGATAGCGAAAAGTTTTTGTTTATTGGAGCCACATCAAGGTTTCTTTTCTTCCCAATGAAAACAAAACTGGTGGAAGTGGGGTTATTTCATGCCTCAATAACGAATGTCCCAAAGATTGATCTGACTTTCTCCATGTCAGTGAATAACCGTAAATTTGAAAGAACCTGGACTGGAAATAGAAGCAGAAGACAGAAATACAATATTAGAGGTGAAATTGAAATCCCAAGCATGACTAATTTTTCTTTTTCCCCTCAAGATGACCTGGTGATCGGGTTGAATGAGAGAGTTTATCTTTCGCTGGTTTTTGAAACAAGATAGGCATGATCGAAATATGATTTCTCCCTGAAAAATGAGAAAACAAAGCATCTTTGCTTTCAATCACATCCACCCCGCAATTCGGGAAGAAGAACTGGAAGAGATTAAAAAACTTTTTCGATTTTATCACAAAAGATTTTGGTGCCTGAAACGAGCGCATGGTCGATTCAAGAAAATGAATCTGCTCATGAATTTGACCTCTTCCGGTTTGGTTGCAATCGGGACGATTGCTGGAGCCGCGACTTTGAACCCAATCGTTTTGGGAGTGATTTCCGGATTGGGGTTGGTCGTTAAAACAGCGAATGAAATGAAGAATCTGAAAAGCAAAATTGAAATGGCAAAGTTCGCGTTCACCACCTATGAAAAAACATTGAGTGATTTGCGCTTCGCTTTGCGGGGAGGAAAATTCGACAGGGATGAATTTCTTCCGGCAATGGAAGCGATTGATGGGATTGTGATTGATTTGGGGTTGGATTTGGAGAAGTTTGAGAAGGAATGGGAAAGTCGATTTGAGTGATTTTTCATTTCTGGGAAATGAAAAGCTAGCTTACTTGTTTTTAACGAAAGTGACTCGGCGCCATTTCTGCTTTCGCCATGGAGTTGGTTTCGCCTGGAAAGACCATTGCCCTTTGGAGAGATTGTCCACAATTTCATCAACTTGGGGAAATTCAAAATAATTATTATTCATGAAATAGGCAGCATAATCGAGTATATCCTCGTAGATGAAGCAAAAACACGTATACAAATTACAGAAAACAATCTTGTCATCTTCTCCCGCTTCAATCTCCTCAGATTCTTCTCCGGGAGTGAAACCAGGATATTGCGCTAAAATTCGCTGCCAATTTCTTTCTAAATCTATTCCTCGTTCCTCCGGAGGCGGTTTTGGCAGAGCTTCTCCCGGTTTCAAAGGCGGGTGAACTTGTTTGGGAGGAAGAGATACTTGAGTTGGCTTTGACACTCGTTTTACTTGGAATTCCCGTCCATCACTTCTTCGGCGGAAACTGTTTTTCCCACTAGTCAGGGCAGAAGAAATTGTTCTGGAATCGATTTTCAAATCCTTTGTAGCTGCGGCAATACTGGGATAAATGGCGTCGGATAAATCGGAAGTGACGTGAACGGCTATTGCACGTTCCTTCTTTGGAGTTGGTTTTGCGTCTTCTACCCAGGGATTTGTCATAGGTCCTTTATCAAAACTCCGGAAAAGATAGATTTTCCGCCCATCTTTCACGACAGTTCGCTCGTCCCAGTCGCAAACTCGAGCAAAAGCAGCAGAAACCGCCTGGCGGCTCACACCAATCCACTTTGCCACAGCAGCTTTGGTTGCAAATGTTCCCAAAACTGCCCCTCTGGGAGAATCTCGAACCTCAAATCTATCAAAAGCTTGTTCCACAACTTGAACATTTCGACCTTCGAAGGGGAAAATAGTTCGCCCTTCTTTCACCGCTTTGTTGAGAGTCTGGGGAGACAAGTTCATAAATCTCGCCAAAGCGGCCTGTGATGGAAATCTTTCACTGACCCTTTCTTTGGAGATTTTATCAATCAGCGCCCACATTTTAGTTGATGGAGTAAAATAAAAAAATTCCATGAAAATTGAATGAACTTTCCGGCTAAAAACTGGGATGAAGTTTCAAAAAACTTTTTTCAAATTCCGATTCTGATTTTTTTTTCTCCAGGATATGAAAAGAATCGGAATTCGAAAATTCAAAAAATCTGAATTTGGATTTTTTTACCCCAAAATTATTTAAATGTTTATTTTTTATTTTACCCCCCGACAACATCCATTATAGACGGATTTCAACTATCAAGGGGGAAATAACACCTTCTTTTTTAAGGTAAATATTTATCTGCCCCCTAGGTTTTTTGATTTTGACAAATTATTTGACCATCTCCATTTTCTCAGGAGAGAGAAAATGCCCCTCCAAACTAATAGAATTCCACTTCAGGAGATAAATGAAATCCCAATCAACTGCCAAAAAAAGAATTGAATTTTTCAAAATTTATTTTTCCGAGCAGATTTGAAAATTAATTTTGAAAATAATTCCCGGAGAGATTTCAAAATTAATTTTTCCGGAGAAATTTCAGATTTCAAAATTAATTTTTCCGGAGAAATTTCAGATTTCAAAAATTAATTTTTCCGGAGAAATTTCAGATTTCAAAATTAATTTTTCCGGAGAAATTTCAAAATTAATTTTTTAATTTTTCAGATTTCAGATTTCAGATTTCAGATTTCAGATTCATTTTTCCGGAGCAGATTTTGAAAATAATTTCCAGAGCAGATTTCAGATTCATTTTTCCGGAGCAGATTTCAAAATTAATTTTTCCGGAGAGATTTCAGATTTCAAAAATTAATTTTCCCGGAGAAATTTCAGATTTCAAAAATTAATTTTTCCGGAGAAATTTTGAAAATAATTTCCGGAGAGATTTCAGATTTCAAAATTAATTTTTTCCGGAGAGATTTCAGATTTCAAAAATTAATTTTTCCGGAGAAATTTCAGATTCGTTTTTTTCCGGAGAGATTTCAGATTTCAGATTCATTTTTCCGGAGAGATTTCAGATTTCAAAATTCATTTTTCCGGAGAGATTTCAGATTCATTTTTTCCGGAGAGATTTCAGATTTCAGATTCATTTTTCCGGAGAAGATTTCAGATTTTGAAAATTTTTTTCCCGGAGCAGATTTTCAAAATTCATTTCCCGGAGTGAATTTCAAATCTGGAGTGAAATTCTGTCATTTGGAGGAAGAATTACTTTCTCCTGGAAAAATTGAAATGGTCAAATGAGTTGTCAAAATCAAAAAATCCAGGAAATAAATAAATATTTGCCTTAAAAACAGCTTAACTATTACTCCCTTGATAGTTGAAATTCATCAATGGTGGATGTTGTCGGGGATAAAAATAAAAACAATTCAACATTTAAAATTCTGAAGGAAAAAATTCAAAACCAGATTTTTTGAATTTTAAATTCCGTTTCTTTTCATTTCCCCCGGAGAAAAAACTCTCTCCAGATTATCATTCTTGAAAATTAATTCTGCCTGAATTAATTTCCATCTTCAAACTTTATCCTCCTCATTCTTATCCTCAAACTCATCGAATTCCGAGGCAGCTTCCACCTTTTCCTCCACCAAAACTTCATCCACAATGCATGTAATTGCTTTCACATTTCCGCAGAAAAGGTGTTTGATTGAGAAAACGACTTGCCCGCGGAGAGGCACGCCCATGAGTTCTTTTTGCTTTAAGATGGGTTTTTTCTTCCCATCATCACACAACTCCCAAAATCGACAAGAGAAATCCGATTTCGGGAGTTTAGAGGGATAAATCTTTGCATAAATCTTTTCCTGCTCGGATTTGTCAGTTTTCACGAGAGTGAAATTCCCCTCCTGAAATCGGGCAAAAATCGGACCGATCTCTTGGATTACCGGCTTCTTTTTCATCGCAGCAGAGTTGAGATGCTTTTCCAGATCTTTGAAAAATTTAATGTTTTATTCCGGAAGAGTGATTCCCAGAGAAAACGAGTCACCTAGATGAGCGAAAATCTTGAATTTGGTTTTGAGTTTCACTTTGAGCCATTTACCATCGTTGAGGCATGGGAGAAGACAGAAAGAAATTTTGCCAGAAGATTTTTTCACGGGGTTGTCGAGAGAGATGTCGGAGATAGATATTTTCGCGGGGTTCATTTTCTTGGGTGAGATAAAAAAAATGAATTTTTTTTACATCCAAATCCATTTTTCAATGAACTTGAGATCCTCTTCCGATCGGACTGGGAGAAAACCAGTGGCCATATCCACAGCTTTTTGAAAATTCCTTTCGGCTTCACACGCTTTATACCATTCCAAGTCTTCATCCGTCAAACCACATGCTTCTTTGAATTTGGGATGAATCCAAGTTGCATGACTTTTCATTTCCTTGAGTGAGATTCCTGTTTCTTCAATGGAAAAGAAATCTTTGTCTCCGATTGTGAAAAGTTTTTCTTTGACAATCATTTTATCCATTTTCTCTCCAATGGAGAAAAAATTCAAACTTTTTCTATGAGGTCCACCAAGTCTTTGTGATTTGCAAAAACTAAAGTGTGATTTCTAGTTATTTTTGGCCTTGATTTCTTTTTCTCTTTTTGAATGAGTTTTACTTCCCTTTGATTTTTCCTCAATGTATCAATGAGAAAATCAAATTCAGGAGATTTCCATGTGATAAAGTGAGTGATTTCCTCCGAATCAAGGAAATGTTTTTTCTTCTTGAGGATTTGGTTGAGGAAAACTTGGCTTGAAATTCCAAACTTTGCTAGTTCATCATAATCAAAAATATCTTCTCCATCAACTTGAAGAAGAGGTTTATCTGTCATTTCTTCCTGAATGAAAAAAACTTTTCCATCTTTCCTTTTGAATTTTTTATTTTCTCTTTTGAGAACTCGCCAAATGTTGGAGATGGGAATGTTTGTTTCTTGACTGGCTTCTTTGAATGTGAAAAAAATCTTTTTTTCTTTTCCTTCTTCCTGAATTGAAAACTTCATTTTATTTGGGAAAATATTTTTTTGGTTTGGCCAAATAAAATGAATTCGCGAGAATTGAAAAATTGGGCTCGTGAAGAAGGAATTGTTGGGTTCTCCCGAATGTCCAAAGCCGAATTGATGGAACTTTGGGAAGAATCGCAACCTGAAAGACCGAGAAAGAGAGGATATCCCAGCACCCCAAAGATTTTCAAAGCCCCGAAAACCCTCCTAGATTCAAGAAATAAAAAAATTTCAACGCCTATTTTGATTCCGGAAAGAAGAGATTTTCCTTCCAGAGACATTCCCAGAGCGATTGAGCAAAATGTGGAAACTGTTGTCGATTGGATGAATTGGTTGGAAAGTGTGGATGATGTTGATGTTCGGAGAAGATCCAATCCCGCGATTGAAAGATTAAAGAAGCAGATTGCTGAATTTGCGGAGTCGTCAATTTGTTGTTGAAGAAAGAAAATCCGCTTTAAGAGGATTTGCAAGACAACTGATCATCCAAGGAGATGATTCCCCAACTCCGCAAGATTTTCTTCGGCGAGTGAGGGGGGATGTGGTTGAGTTGATCAAGCAAAATCGACAAACCAAAATCAAATGCGTATTGGTGTGTCTGCTGGTGAAGCCTGATTTGATGGATGGAACAATGATTGGAGAAACACCCTTTCTCCATTCAAACATGAAAAGAAATTTGGAAGGAACTGACGCTGGTGAATTGTTTGATGAAATGGGGAGAGAAATGATGGTCAACTTGGAGACTTTCAATCGAAGAGGAAGTAATTGGGTGTTTGAAAGAGTTATCAGATTGGAAATTCATTTAATCCGATGGAGACCATTGGGTGGATCTTCATACATTCCTCTTCCAAAAAAAGTTGCAAAAAAGAACGCTGTGGTGAACATGAAAAACGGAGATGAGATGTGTTTCAAATGGTGCATGACAAGAGGAACACATATGGTAGTGCAAAATCCTGAAAGAATCACACCTTTGCTGAGAAAACAAGCTGAAGAGCTTGATTGGAGTGGAATTGGGTTTCCAACGACCTTGGCAGATATTGGGAAATTTGAAAAGCGGAATGACATTTCAGTGAATGTTTTTGGATGGGATGAAAAGCTTTTCCCCCTGAAAGTAACGGAAGAAGAAAAGGAAAAACATGTTGACTTGTTGCTGTTGACAAATGAGTTTAAAAGCCATTTCTGCATAGTGAAAAAACTTTTCTCGCTTGGCTGGATCGCAAGTTTCAAAAACTGGGCATCAAAGATTCTTCTGTAAGAGATGCATCAATTCATTTCCCAGTGAGGAAAGCCTGAGAAAACACCGAAGCACCTGCGTTGAATTTGAAGCAGCAAAGATTGTGATGCCTGAAGGTGAATGTTCTTTCAGCAACTTCTCCAAAATGATTCATGTTCCAGTTGTGGGTTATGCCGATTTTGAATCGATTTTGAAACCTGTGGAGGATGAAGGGAGGATGCGAAAGACTCAAAAAATGCAGGAGCATCTTCCCTGTGGATTTGCGTTTCATTTGGTTTCCCCGTTTTTGGAAATGGAGCCTGTATTGAAACGAGCTGGAAATGAAAAAGAATCGTTAGAACTTCCCAAAGAATTCATCAGAAAACTCATTGAGGAAGTGAAAAAGGCGCAACTGGGGTTGAAACAGAAGAAAATGATTCCTCTCTCCAAAGAAGAATGGAAAATTTTCAATCAGGCAACATGTTGCTGGTTGTGCCAAGAAGAATTTGAAAAAGAGGGGGAAAAGATGAAAGTGCGAGATCACGATCACTTCACTGGAAAATTCAGAGGAGCTGCTCACCGCTCTTGCAATCGAGCATTTCAAAGACCAAAATTCACCCCCGTATTTTTCCACAACCTGGCAAACTATGACTCACATCTTTTCGTGCGAGCTTTGGGTACATTGGAGGAAGTCTTGGATGTTCAATGCATCCCCAACAATGAAGAGAAATATATCTCCTTCTCCCTGAAGTTTGAATTGAAACGGGAAAAGACTGGGGATGGAAAAGAAATTGTTGCGAAGCATGAAATCCGATTTTTGGATTCGTTTAAATTCATGGCTTCTTCCCTGGAAAAATTAATTGGCAACTTGACAGCTTGCGGGAAATGCAAGTCATGCAAACCTGGGGATTGTTTGAAAACAAATAAGAAAATCATCGGGCAATGCGGGAAATGTCAATATTGCTTGTTGATTAATGAACCTTGTTTTTCCCCAGTTGACACGTTGCTTGAACAAACGAAAAACATGGAAAAAACATAGATCTTCTCATGAGAAAAAAAGTTTATCCCTATGAATTCATGGACTCATTTGAAAAATTTGGTGAAAAACTGCCAGGAAAAGAAGATTTCTTCTCCAGTTTGAATCAAGCAGGAATTGGTGATGCAGATTGGCAGCATGCTAAAAACGTCTGGAAAAGATTTAACATGGCCAACCTGGGAGAATTCCATGATGTCTATCTGAAAACGGATGTTTTGCTGCTGGCAGATGTGGTTGAAAACTTCAGAAAATTTTGCGAGGAAAACTATGAATTGGATCCTGCCCAGTTCTTCACGACCCCTGGGATGGCGTGGAATGCGATGTTGAAAATCACAGGGATAAAATTGGAATTGTTTAATGACGTGGATATGCTGCTGATGGTTGAAAGAGGAATGAGAGGTGGAAATTCCAATGCATTCAAGAGGCACGCAAAGGCAAATAACAAATTCATGGAAGATTTTGATGAAAGCCAACCCTCCAAATTCATTGTTTATCTGGACGCAAATAACCTTTATGGATGGGCAATGTCAAAGCCTCTCCCAGTTGGAGGCTTCAGATGGATGCAGGAAGATGAATTGTTAGATTGGAGGGAATTTGTGGATGCCGCAGGCCGGGGATGCATTCTGGAAGTTGATTTGGAATATCCAAAGGAATTGCATGATTCACACAATGATTTTCCCCTGGCCCCAGAAAGTTTAAAGCTGGATGGAGTGTGGAAGTTAACTCAAAATCTGCGAGAGAAGAAAAACATGGTCCTGCATGGAGAAAATTTGAAACTTTATCTTTCCCTGGGAATGAAGCTGAAAAAGGTGAGAAAAGGAATTACTTTTCAAGAAGAAGCATTCATGAAATCTTACATTGACAAAAACACGAAATTAAGAATGAACGCAAAGAATGCATTTGAAAAAGATTTCTTCAAGTTGATGAATAATTCAGTTTTCGGGAAGACAATGGAGAATGTGCGAAAGAGAGTTTGCATTGAATTGGTGAAAGATGCTGAAAGAGCAGAGAAACTGGTTAACAAGCCAAACTTTGCTGATTTGCAAATTTTTGATGAATTTTTGATTGCGGTGAAGATGAGGAAAACTCAGATTGTCATGAATAAACCAGTTTATGTGGGAATGTCCATCCTGGATTTATCAAAAACTTTGATGTATGACTTTCACTATAATTATGCGAAGGAAAAGTGGAAAGATCTCCAAGTGCTTTACACGGACACAGATTCGCTGGTTTATGAAATTGGGACAAATGATTTCTTCGCTGACATTGCAGGAGATGTGAAAGAGCGTTTCGACACAAATGACTTCCCCAGAGATCATCCCGCTGTTTTGAATGGATTGTCAATTGTGAAAGAAAACAAGAAAAAGATTGGGTTGATGAAAGATGAATGTGGTGGAAAAATCATAAAAGAGTTTGTGGCATTGAGTCCAAAACTTTATGCTTTCCTCCTGGATGAAGGGAAAGAAGAAAAGAAAGCAAAAGGAATGAAGAAATGTGTAATCAAAAAACAGTTGCGGTTTGAAAACTTCATGAAGTGCTTGAAAGAAGAAGGAAATGAAATTCGAAAGCAAAATGTGATTCGCAGCAGACAACATCATCTTTTCACAGAAACAATGGAGAAGATTGCGTTATCTTCCAATGACGATAAGTTGGTGGTGTTGGAGAATGGAATTAACACGTTTGCGAGGGGGCATTGGAGATTGAATTTTTTTCCTCCAGGGGATTAGTAGTGTATAATAGCCGATTCCGGTGGAAGCCGAGGCCCCTTAATGTAAACGTATTCGAAATTGACGAAAAACATATTCAACATGTTGCAATTGGTGCAACATGTTGCAATTGATAGAAATGTGAGGAACGGAGGGAAGTGAAACGTTGGAAATGTTTATGGAGATTTGAGGGGATGTAAAACATATAGGATTGAAGGGATACGCGAGACTGGAAGTTGTGGAGGAAATCAGGGAAAAAAGTTAGAGGTGAAACGTGTGGACTTTGGGGAGATGATGTTATGTGAAAAATAAAGGGGAAGGAAGTTGGAATGTTGTGTTGGAGGAGAAGGGAAAAATCAATGATTTTTTACGTTAAAATTATGGGGCCGAAGGATTGCACCGGAATCGGCTATTATACACTACTCCATTTCCTCATGATTACAGTTTGAATTTTCCACCTTCTCTGCTGAAAGAAACAGGCTTCGATTCTTCTTCTCCTATTCGAATAGCAAGCAACTTGAGCCTTTGCCGAAACCTTCTCCTCCTTCGATCCTGGAACAAGCGCGATAGCACGCCAATAAACATGAGAATCATATAATATTTGCAAGCGTCTCTGTTTCCCGCCATCTTTCTTGTTATTCCGCGAATAACAAGGGGACAAACGTCAAGAAAAATGAATAAAGCTCTGTCGTGAAAACACATAAATTTTTTAAGCTGCTTAACGCGGTCGGTAAACAAATCACCTCAAGGAATGTTAAGCGAGAAAAACCGCCTCGTGAAAACACAGCCAGTGTTCGCATAATTAAAAGTTTGAACTTTGAAGCTACCGGTAAAGTTATGTTATCTAAACTTAAAGTGGGTGAGGACTTGGAAACTGAAAATCGACATAGAGTCTAGCGATGTAGCGGCTATAAGAATGTTGTGGATTTTAGTAAAGTAAAAAGCGCTTTTGATACTGCGCAATTGTATTGAAAATATAAAAATCTTATTGGGTGTTTATAATTTTTAAAAAAGTTATAGTATACACAGCTTTGATGGGCTAGTGGTTAAGACACTGCGTTGTGGCCGCTGTAACCTAGGTTCGAGTCCTGGTCAAGGCATGTTGTTTTGATCAATGTGTGTAAAGGATATCTGAGTCAGTGTTGTTTTGAAGTGAATTGGTATAAAGCGGGCATGTTTAGACCTGTCTATTGTTTTCAAAAGGACGCGGAAATCCAAATTAGTATGCAGGAAAACAAAAGGTATAGGTAATTGACTACATGAAAAGGGAACCGTTTATTAATATTCATTTATTAAACAAGGGAAGGCAGTAACGAGGCTTAAACTAATCACCTACTACTACTCATACTAGCTTTGTTTGCTATAAACCAATCAGAAAGAAGTAACTACTTTTTCAGAAATATGGCATATTGTTTTAACGAGCTTTTTTGAAGTAACGTGATAACAGTATCAGTGTTATTTAAGGAGGCTCGTGCCCATTTCTCAAGTCCACACCCTTTCAATTTTAATGGGCCATATCTTTTGTTGTAGTGCATAAAAAAGACAAGCCACTTTGCATGCAAACACACAATACATTGAACTTTATGGGAGTATAGGATTTGTTTACATCGGTGCTTCCATGGCAACGGAATGGTGATCCTCTGAAATTCACAAGTTGCGGTGTTTCTCTAGATCAAGAGAAATTTTTGTAAAACCCGCTAGTGGACTAATTGATTAGACCATGGGCTTCAACTTGACAAAGTTTGAAAGAAATGTATGAGAGCGTTTTCGAAATTTTTAGGGATGAAGTTTTGGGGATTATAAATACAGTGAAAAACATACTATCGACATAATTGGCTAATATCTAAAGAAAATGATGCGCGTTGGGGATGCAGTTTCATCTCATAGTAGTTTGATTCCATTTGAAATGGTGTGTGAAAAAGTGAGGGGGTTGCTTTGGCCGATTGCGAGAAAGAAGGATTTGATTAGCGTGCGTTCAGCTGCTCTTGTTGCCATTT
This sequence comes from Cladopsammia gracilis, assembly GCA_022457155.1. Classification (NCBI taxonomy): domain Eukaryota; kingdom Metazoa; phylum Cnidaria; class Anthozoa; order Scleractinia; family Dendrophylliidae; genus Cladopsammia; species Cladopsammia gracilis. The sequence continues at coordinate 904,089 of JAJGOT010000074.1, forward strand.
TTGTATGTAATTTGGTCTACGAATAAAAAAGTGGTGATAATTTGGAAACCGCGAGATAAATTTTTTAAAAATTGGACAATCTCGAGATTGGTCATCAATTTATATGGCCTGCAAGTTTCAAGGACATTGAAGACATGCAAGGCAATAAAATAGGGCCTCCAATGAACCAATTTTTTCCCGCAGATTTTGTGTTTACAAGTGAGCGTCCTCATTATTCACGAGTATTGTTTTCGAGTTTCATATGCACGTGCAAAACTTTAGCAAAATTTGCTAATTTGCATCGGAACAGAACGCTCGATTGCTTTCCGAAGAAGTTTCCGAAATATGCTAATAGCTGGCTTGAGAATTGTAATAACATTACGCACTCGATTTTGCGCTATTACGCTGCAATGCAGCCATACCGAGGGTCTCTTTAAAATTACAGGACAAGAAGAACATATTTATAAGTGTAATGCAGAAACAGTGCTTCTTTAATATGTCACACGCAAGAACAGCGTGAGAACTTTATATTTTAGCTGAGAATTCTGCTTTGCGCTATTTTATATCTAAATAAGGAACAGATGCTACGCCGATTGAAACAAATAACCAGAGTGAGACAATCATAAATGTGTTATTTCTGCCTCCGGCACTTGATGAAACGTGACGTTTCCGACGTTGTCTTCATCAGTACTGTTGTCATTGCTATTCGTAACGCAAGCCAGTTATTAGCATGTTTCGGAAAATTCTTCGGAAAGCAATCGAGCGTTCTGTTTGATGCAAATAAATTTTTTTGTAAAGTTTTGCACGTGCATATGAAACTTGAAAACAATACCCGTGAATAATGAGGACGCTCACTTGTAAACACAAACTCTGCGGGAAAAAATTGGTACATTGGAGGCCCTATTTTATTGCCTTGCAAATCTTCAATGTCCTTGAAACTTGCAGGCCATATAAATTGATGACCAATCTCAAGATTGTCAAATTTTTAAAAAAATTTGTCTCGCGGTTTCCAAATTATCATCACATTTGTAGGCGTAGACCAAATTACATACAAAAATGGCAACAAGAGCAGCTGAACGCACGCTAATCAAATCCTTCTTTCTTGCAATCGGCCAAAGCAACTCCCTCACTTTTTCACACACCATTTCAAATGGAATCAAACTACTATGAGATGAAACTGCATCCCCATCGCGCATCATTTTCTTTAGATATTAGCCAATTATGTCGATAGTATGTTTTTCACTGTATTTATAATCCCCAAAACTTCATCCCTAAAAATTTCGAAAACGCTCTCATACATTTCTTTCAAACTTTGTCAGGTTGAAGCCCATGGTCTAATCAATTAGTCCACTAGCGGGTTTTACAAAAATTTCTCTTGATCTAGAGAAACTCCGCAACTTGTGAATTTCAGAGGATCACCATTCCGTTGCCATGGAAGCACCGATGTAAACAAATCCTATACTCCCATAAAGTTCAATGTATTGTGTGTTTGCATGCAAAGTGCCTTGTCTTTTTATGCATTACAACAAAAGATATGGCCCATTAAAATTGAAAGGGTGTGGACTTGAGAAATGGGTACGAGCCTCCTTAAGAGTTAACAGCTACATGCACAGGCTAACAGCTAGATGAGACGATGGGACTTGTAAAATAAGGTTTCTTTAGGTTACATTCGAGGGTGTCTTCAGTGTAACAGCTCTAGCGTCTCAAGATTACCCAAGATACATTAATCCCAATATCAAATTAAAGTCTATAGTGCTGGCTATTTAAATATGCCAACCATTTTCTAATAGAATGATTCGTCGAATTTTTCCGACGTCTAAATGCGGGCGTCCAAATCAGCTTTTGAAACTATAACAAACCAATTATACATTTTTGCTAAAATGATTTGTTCTCGGGTTTCCGGACCCGAAGCGCTAAAAATATTGTCGCCCTTCTACTCAATTGCAGTGAAAAGTTACAGAAGATTTTCGAAATAGACCGAAAAAAATTGCATGATCGTGCGGAAATGACCCTCAACGAAAAAGGTTTTAGAAATAACAAATTCGGCAAAATTTTTTGTTAGATATACGTTTACCTTGCTACTGTTTAAATTTGAGGAAAATCGAACAAATTCCCTTTGAGTTGTAGCTCTATAAAATAGTGAGCGAAAAAGTTACTTTGAGACAACAGCGCTTAGAAAAATATCCCCCTTCAGAAACAAACTTTCGGTCAAAAGGTTATATTGTCGTTTCTCCGCCAATTGTCACTCTTTTTCAATATTTTCTTTTTGGATGAAAGATCATTTTGCAACCTTTACTTTGATCCCCAAAACTAATTTCAAGAAAATGGTTGATCTGAAGGTACTCTGTAACTTTAACTTGGTCCTTCAGCAGGGTGGGGTCCCCTAGTTCGCTCGTTTAGCGAAACAAGTCAGTAACTATCGTCCACCAATCACAATATTCCAGCTCAATTGCTATTATAAGTGAAACGTGATTATTTTTACCTGCATGTTACTAATTCAAACTGCTCCAGCTCAAATGTTTGAAACTTGAGTTTTAGTGCCTTGCCTTGTGAAATTGAAATATTGTAAACACAGTGCACATTGAGTGGATAATCGTCTGGGTATCCAGGACTTGACAATGTATTGTTGACCACCGAACCACATGGAACTGCCATAGCAAATGTATAATGTCAAGACATCCAGTATTGACAGTATTCTCTAAATAATCAGTGGATATGATCACCAACAATCATCAAATTTATCAATGCGCCCACCGTCTGCCATTCGATGTATTTTTGACATGAAAATGAGTATGAGTATGAGTATGAGACATATCAATGACTTTGATATATTTTGTGGCAGACTGTTGTGTTGGCCTGTTTACATAGAGGGTGGGTGGCCTGTGGTGTCACCAACGTCGAAATGGTCTACCCACTTACCCAGATCACCATCTTGGCTTGACCCAAGTTTGAAAATCAAACGGCCTTGCCAGTAAAAGGTCTCTATTGAGTTTTTTATGGATCGAGTCTCAAAGGAACGGTGGCTATTCAACCACTGACGAATGGTTTGAAATATTAAAACGAGAAACGTTTTGCTCTTTTGCAAGTCGTAGATAAAACAAGTAACTAAGTAACTTCGAGAAGCACTAGTGAAAACAGCAAACATTAAAAGGAAAACATTAAGGCTAATAAATGTAGATTTGTAATTAGCACTTACCGCTACGAGGATGTTGAACAGCAGTGAAAAAGATGCGAAATCGCGCTCTAATGTGCGAGTTGAATCTGAATGTTATCACTGCGTAATTCCCAGCTACTACAACTGCTTTCCCAGCGAGTTGATCACCGCAGTATTGACCAAGTATGTTTTTGTTATCATCGGTAATCATCAAATAGTCAAGGCTGCAAGGGAAAAATATGGTTTTTTTTTTACCTTTTACGAACCATCGGAAGATCTGAACTAATCACAATTTTTTTATTGGTGACAAGGAGGTTTGCCGGGGGGGGATTAGGGTGGCGGAGGCCGTGGACTTTCTATTAATGCGGCTGATCCATCTTCCCGTAATTACCCAGTAATATTTGCGTCAATAAGTTTATTAATCTCTTAACAAGTTGAAATGTCGAAATATAATAGTAAAGGTACATGCACGGGTGAGTTTACTCGCAGGAAATGCAACAAGAGCGATACAAGTTGAAAACGAGTGCCCGTCGTTATTCAGCACATTATGAAACAAGGAATTGCTTGTTGTTCCTGGACAAGAATCTGTAATTTTAGTGGTAGAATTCGAAAGTTTAGGGTATTGACTCGAGAGGGGAACCGATTTCGAGATTTTTTTAATCCTGATGAAACTCTTTAAGGGGGGGGGGGGGGGGGGGAGAGAAGAACTTAACTATGAGGTGGTTGTTATAGAAGAGTACCAAACGTCATATAATGGGTTTCTTTACTTTCTCGACTACGACGTTTGGTCACGTTCGTTCTGTTAATGGTGCCATCAAATTTTATGAGTCACAACCATATTTGGTAAGTCACGTGACCAGAACATAAAAACCATTAAAACTCAAACATCTTACATTTTTCCCAATAAAACCAATGTCAACGGCTTAAGAACATCCCAATAAAAAATCTGTAGCATGGATTTTTTTTTAAAATTTACGTTATTGAAAAAAGCTATGACGTCATAAAGGTGTATTTTAATACATTTTCTTTAACGGTAATTCCATGCTACAGATTTTAAAAAAAGTGGAATTGCTTATGATTCGCCAAAAAAATAAGATTTTTATCTCTCTTCCTTTGAATTTTTGCGCTTTTTAATTCTTACGCGCGGTTAGGGACTGGCACTAGTTGCGCATGTGGAATGTCCATTTAGTGATGTCTTGTGTCCAGTTTCAGGCCTGGCTAAAGCACGTGAGATTATTCTGTTTTTTTGAAAAGTTCCCCAAAATCCATTGAAATTCCAGTTAGGATGTCACCTGCGTCCCCGGGATGCAAAACCTGGTTCAGTTTTATATAATGGGGCGCGGAAGAGGTGGTCTTCCAACCCACATGATCCATAACTGTTCGCAAGTCAGTTCCAGAGAGCGCTTATGAAATCGCACAACCACTCCTCAGCTCATGTAATGTGATCCGACGACCTCCAAAAATATGGGTAATTGCTGGGTATAAACCGAAAGACGGAGCTTGTGCTGCGCATAAATCAAAAGATGTTGGCGTGATTTTGCCTGACGGGTTAATTGGCCTAAACAGAAAACGCTGTCTAATTGGAATTCTAATTAAGTCACAAATTTGAATATACGTTTCGATAGCCACAACAGGGCACAATGGGGCTTCTTTGTAGCGTTTAACAGCAAATAGATTCGAAGTGCTATCACGCAAAGATTTCGTAAGAATATGATTGAAGAGTAGACCCTCTTTCTGCGGGAAATATAGCATTTCATTCCTCTTAACTCTTCCAAGGTCTCCAGCTCGATCACCAGCGATAAACAGCGTTTTGAAAAAGGCTTAGTCCCTCGCCAATACAAACAACTGAGCAGAAAAAACGGTTAAAAGTCTCAGTAGCGATAGCCGCCAGGTCTTTAATAAAGAATGGTTCCACCTGAGTTGGAATAGTTCGTGCAAAAAGCTGTTCTTCCTTCACAGCCGACAAGTAAGACTTAACTTTCAAAGAGGCTGCCGGATTTTCATATCCAGGAAGCACAGAATCACCAATGGTTCGACCACCCTGAGAAAATATGGCTAGTACTTTTCCAACCAAAGTATCCAACGTAAAATAAGCCAAGCGCGTAGGCCTCCGGCAAGACGATTTTTCCAAAGAACGGACAGGCATCCTGGTGAACGACCGTTTCCCCAAACTGATCTTTCTAAACAAGGAAGTTCATCCTGGACAAATCCACTGGAGCCCTGCGAGTTGCTGGGACTGTTTAACAAGTGGGCTGACTTTGACAACCACAACGCTGACAAAATCGAAAGTCTCGGTCATGTGGATGTGCTCAACATGGGCAAGCCACTGAAGCGCCGAACAACCTTGGGACCAAAGGCAAAGGCTGGGTGTGAAAGAGGAACAAAAGAAAACCTCTCAATTAGTATATTCCACCCAGGCGAAAAGCCCACAAATCCAAATCCCAAGCGGCCCTCTTTTAAAACCTTACTTCGTCGGAAATAAAACTGCGTTCGGTGAACCCAGCTTTGCCAATAAGATCTTCCGCTGAGACACGGCATTAATCATAGGACACCAAGATGGTAGCTGAGATAGCTCAGAAACCACTACCGTTACAACTGCTAGCTCTCTCTGTCTGAAGAAAACGCAGCAACGGAGAAATGAGGGAAAAGGCGAAAATACTTAAGCATTAACCCTAACGCCATCACAAACTGACAGGTCTTGATTGAAAACATTCACCCCGGAAGAATTTGGGGTTGGATACGGTGTAAAGTGACGTAAGGGATTTCCATACTTATCCCGTTGTGTGTTAGAATCTAACGACATGAGATCCAGATTATGGCCCTCGTGGCCGCCAAACTCTAATTGCAACAGTTCCCAGCACGATTGAGATAGCATTGCATCACAATTAGAAACCTTTCTCGAGAACCAATCAGCTGGATTAGACTGCGACGAGAAAAAGACATGGACACAGTGATTTCTCTGGGTTACGAATTCGAAAATTCGTTTCGCCAATACTGTTGGGTCACGCGAACGCGAGCCCCAACCAGACCACGCCTGTATAAAAACTTGACTATCAACTTGAATGCCAACCTTGCAATGCTTGACATCGAAAGGGAGGGATTCCAAAGCCTTGGCGACTGCATGCATTTCCTTAACGTTGGTGTGCTTATTTTTCATCTCATCCTCCCAATAGTCGCCAATGGAGAGGTCAGAAGACTTGAGATGGATAATGGCTGCCCAACGGAAAGGCGAAGCATCCATGGAAAGAGAAATCGCAACATGACTCTCCTGTTTCCAAGGGATAAAACTCCCAATCGTCCATGAATCGCCAAAGTAGGATTTCGTCTCGCAACGAAGGTGACAGATGCACCTCAGCACCTTTCGATGCCTTCGCAATCGAGGCGGCCATTTCCCTGATGTAAGACTTTGCATTCGGAAAAGCAAGCGAAAACGAAATACAGTTCCCCATTAACCTCTGAATTGATTGTAACGGGACCGAGGACTTGCGTACCAAGATGTCCTCTCTTAACAGAGCAAATTGTTCCCTTTTCTCTTTCGGTACCGAAAATGCTTGAACCAAGGACTTCACTATCATACCAAGATATACGATACGCGTAACGGGAATAAGGACGCATTTCTTTAAGCAAAGGAAATAGCCTAACTGGACAAGAACTCTCACCACAACACACAAAGCGGCTTCCGTAGCTTGAAAACTAAATTCCTGATCCCGCTGACTAATGGGGCGATACCGACTTCATTAATGTAAATATAAATGTAAATGTAAATCATACCCCGACTTGTCGTCGATTTTGGACATAAATGAACCCCGATACACGAAGCGAGATACCACAGCCAACTTATCCAAAGAAAATGGAGTATCCACCATCCATAAGTTTAAAAACCTGGCGTCTATACACAACCTGGGTTTCTGAAGCTCAACAGTGAGAGGAAGTACCAACCATGGGGTGAAACCTCACCAACCCTTCCCCAAACGCGAACAGCTCCAGATTCAATACGATGAAAAAGAGAATCTGAAATAAAGCTCGAGAATGGTTCACAAGAAAGGTGATTTTTGAACACTTTTTGAGGCTGGAAGGGGGAATCATATACCACACCCTTGAAAACCCCTTTGAATGGCTTCATGAACTTCCGAATATTCACGCCACTGGACACCCAGTACTCCAGAACATCTTTTTCGTGTTGGTATCCCTCCAAGATGTTCTCCCATAAATTGACATGATCACGTAATCCACCCGCTCTAAAGGTCGCAGAATCTCTAAAGACAAGAGGCCGAACACAAGACAACTCTCCCTAAACGACTCAAACAATATCCTTAAGAACTCTTACAGGATCGGTCACTTCCCCTAAGCTCGGCGACTCGTTAAAAAACACCCATTTAACCTCCCTTGCCAGTCCCTTCTCCTCCGCGTCCAAAGACAGGAAAACTTTTTAGCTTCGACTGAGACGGACCCGTCTGGTTCTTCAGCGCCTTCCCTATGACCTTTGCCACCTCAGCTTGTTCTTTAGATGCTACCAACTTCACTCAAATCTGCTGCGTCAGCACTGACGCAGAATGATCGAAAATCGGCCGGCCCTGTCATCGGCTTTGTTTTTGGCCACGTCAACCACACCTTCCAACGCCCCGATCGCAGCGTACGCATCAAAGCAGGCTTGGCAATCAACAGCTGCAAGGTCGAAATTGTGGTATCGACGATAGAGGTTTCAGTCTTACGCTTCCACTCTTCCAGTTCTTTTTTAATCTCCTGAACAGATTCCTGAACCAGCTTAATTAGGTAAAACAATAGTTGAAATGTATCAACTTCTATGACTGAATTAAAAGCATTTACAAACCACTTCACAGGTCAGTGAAATTACCACTACAAATAACTTTAATTAACACTGTACTATCAGCCCAGAAACCACTACGCAGGCTCGGCACGAATATCTTCGTTAAACTGCTATTCAAAAACCACTTCACTGGTGTGTACAAACAAAGTAGTGTTTAAAAACAACTCACAAACCACACCACTGGCTTGCCAAAGGCACTCCATAAAATTCCGGCCACACTAAACGCCTTCAAGGAGACTTGACATGAATAACTCTTAATACATAAAGCTCAAAAAATCACTGCGCCATCGTGCGAATACATTCTGAGTTCAGTTACTAAACACAAACCATTACACTGGCTTGTGTCAAACAAATCTATGTTTACTGAACCACAACTCACAAACCACTTCGCTGGCTTGTAGAAACAAAGCAGTGGGTGGGTTCATACTAGACCCTCAAGTGCACTTCAAGTGCACTTGAGTTCAAGTGTATTTGAAACGTAGTTGAAGTGCACTTAGATTTTTGTCAAGAAATGTCGTTCAACATGCAACCAACGATTTACATTTTAATTTCGCTGCTGTCAATCATGTTAGCGGACCTCTCGGGAAACAGAAGTTCACTTCAACCGGGTCAAAAGGTCACGTCTGTCGATTGTGATTGGTAGATTTCGATCCATCTCGTTTGTTTTCGTTGACCGATGATTGTATCCAAATACTCGTTGTAGAGGAAACCTTGTTTAATCTTCTTGAAACCCTCCTCGCCTGTCTTTTGAACTCGTACCTTTAAAGGACCGGCCAAACGAACGCAACATTTCAACGCAACATCTTGCAACATTGTTGGCGCAACTTGTTAACACGCGTTTGGCCGCCCTGTTGCAACATGTTGCAGCATGTTGGATGAAATTTGACCATTTTCAAACTTGATCCAACATGTTGCAACATGTTGCGCGCGTTTGGCCAGCTCCTTCACAACACGATCCAACAATGTTACAAGATGTTGCGTTGAAATGTTGCGTTCGTTTGGCCGGGCCTTAGGTTTTTACAGTGCGGCGCCCAAAAGTGTGACCACTTTTAATTAATTCGCATTCTTTCGTGCCGATTATCCAATCAAATGAGAGTACTTTTAATTAATGCGCATTATTTCGTGCACCAGCACAACTCGATCCAAATCGACTAACGATGTTATCGCAAATGTAAAATACATGCATTCGCCGTTTTTCTACCGGAATTACTGGTCAACTTTGGCGGTTTTGGGTTTGAAAAGAAATTTTACGATGCGAAATGTTTACGGTACAATCGAGCTGAAATCGACAGCCTCTTATCCCGGCGCTGTACTGACAAAACGGTAAGCATGTTCTCAGTCGGTCGCCAGTCCGGAGATGTATAAAAGTTGCAAGTACGTTTCTCTCACTGGTACAGAATTCCGAAAGTAGCTACCTTTCTTTACAGACATTAAAGTTGTAATTTTTGAAAACATACGGTATGCATTTTTTTTTTGTAGGTTTGGCTGAAGACATCGCGCGATTATTTTATATAGCGTACAGTCATGGCACAAAATCACCATTGAGGAAGCTTCAGTAACAACATCTTTATTTATAATTGTAACCCTTACAAAAGAAATGAACCGAACAGGTTGAAAATTGTGTTATTCTGTTTACGGTATGTTTTGTTAAAACGTCTCATGCACAGAAAACTTGCATCATTAATTATGATAAAGCACAACACACGACGAGTGGATACAATTTGCTTTAAATATCAACAAACAGTCATTCTGCACGCTTTTTTTTTACTTCATTTGCAACACAAAAACACTACTTACAAAACGATTAATTACATAACTTGCAATACGTACTATACTTAACCTAATTAAAGTATAAGTAAATTAATACATCAGTTGTCCTAAAATTAATAAATATAGTTGTTGTAAGAAAAAAAAATAAAGGCAAAAATAAAAACATAGGGAAAAGGGCACGGACAGGAGAGATAGTGGCTTACTATCTTAGCTTGCTTACAGCTCAGATTAAACATTCACAGTAGTTAAACACATTTACATTCTAGGAAGATGAGGAAAAACTCGGTAAAGTAAGGCCATTTACAAAACCAAGCAAGCCATTCCACTTTTTTTTGAAGGATGTTTTTGTAAGAGAGTGCTTTTCTAACAAAGCATAGTATTCAATTTGTTGAACCATGCCTAAAATCTGTGGAAACGTTGCGTGTATAAAATATCGTGCAAGAAGAGTACAGAAATCAAGTAGAGATGGTGCGGAAGTTTCAGTGTTTAAGCCTAGAGCTTATTTATTTTGTCATTATCGGAAAGTAGACCTTGGGTGATTAGCCAGTTTTCCAAGGCTTTCCAAAAAGATTGCACTATAGGGCAGTCCCAAAAAAGATGTAACAGTGTTTCCGGATTTTTTTTGACAGAAAGAGCACATTTCATTATCCTTTATTCCAATCTTACTCAAAAATGTATTAGTGGCGATTCTACGGTGAATAAACTTCAATTGAAAGTTCCTAAGTTTGCAGCTTTGAGTACAAATAAAAGGTTTCAAAAATATTTGCTGCCATTGAATGGTTTTTTGCTTTTCGATTTCACAGTCTACTTCCCACTTTGTTTGGCTTTTTTCAGGAGCAGTCACTTTTTTGGATAACAGAGCCTTATAAACAGCGCGGCTAAGAGTTTTACAATTTAAAGCTTTGACGCTCCAGTCAGTGTTATTGATTTTATGATGGTCAGGCGGTTGTGGAGCAATCCTTCGGCAAATACCAAAGAATTGTTCCACAGAGCCATTCTTCGAAAATCCGCTAACGAAGATATGGCCGTTTTGTAATTCAAATCCGCCCATAGTTCAAGAAGTTCTCTTAAAAAGGTATCTTTGATGTTCATTTTATTAATGTCATTTTTGCTGACATTCCCTTTAAAAACGAGTGGACCACCATACCTCTTAAGTGAAAGGTTTAATAGATTTTTCCACTTACCATTATTGTTTTCATCTATATATTTTTTTTATCCAGGTAGTTTTAAGTGAAGCATTGAATGTGAAAATATCTATCATTTTCGCTCCCCCATTCCTGTAGTCGCCTATCATAACAGAGCGCTTAATTTTGTCCTTTTTACCATCCCATAGGAAATGGAAGAGAAGATGATTGATTTCCTTTAGAGCGCAATGGTCTGTTGGCAAAGGCGTTAAAATGTAAACTAATTGCGAAGTCAGGAAAGCTTTTATGACAGTTATTTTCCCAAAAAAGGTTAATCGGCGTAAAGTCCAACTTTCGATTAGGTTTTGAATTTTTTCAGTTTTCTCCTTAAAGTTTAGAGCTTGCGATTTTTTGCATAATGTAGAGAACCACACGCCTAGTGCTTTTACGGAGTCTTTGGCCCACTTAAAATTACGCTCGGGAAACAATTCTTTTTCACTTCCTCTCAGCGCTCCGATCCAGAGGGTTTCGGGTTTTTCGTTGTTGATTTTAGGGCCAGATACCGTTTGAAAGGCATCCAATGTGGTTAGTGAAAATTGTAATGATGATTTTGTGCCGTCAAGGATTAAAGTAGTGTCATCTGCGTATAAACTTATTTTTGTTTCTTCTCCGTCTATTGCGATGCCTCTTATATCCGAATTACGTCGAATTGCTGAAGCCATTATCTCAGTACAAAGAATAAAGATGTAAGGAGATAAGGGGCAACCTTGTCTAACACCTTTTCCCAGAGTGAAAAAGTCAGATGACCAGCCATTGTTTACTACACTGCTTTCAATTTCAACGTAAAAGAGTTCAATCCATTTTTTTAAAGAAGCGCCAAATTTGTAGTATTCGAACGCCTGCTGAACAAAGGACCATTCTAAGGTATCAAAAGCTTTTTCGAAATCGACAAATAATAGAAGACCTGGAATTTTTTCTTCTTCTGTATGTCTTATCAAACCTTCGATCAATCGGATGTTTTCGCTGATAGATCTATCTTTAAGAAAGCCTGTTTGATCGTGATTTATGAGCTTAGGGAGCACCTTTTTTAGCCGATTCGCTATTGCCTTTGTTGCAATTTTGTAATCTGTATTTAGAAGAGTGAGAGGGCGCCAGTTTTTCAAATTTGAAAGAATATTGTTCTTTTTAGGGAAAGTTTAATTAACCCTCTCCTTTGGGAAATTCCCAGCCTTCCGCGATTGGAAGACGCGTTGATTGCTTTTATGAACAAATTGGATAGATCTTTCCAAAAGACCTTGTAAAATTCAGCTGGTATTCCGTCCGTACCTGGAGATTTATTAGGTTCCATTGTTTTAAGGGCTTCAAAAAATTATTTCTCCGTCAGTATTCCTTCACAAGAAATTGCATCTTCTGGAGATAATTTACATTTATTGTTTTCAGGGAAGAAAAGGTCTTTATTTATGTTTGCATTTTCCGTTTTTTGTGATGTATATAGATTTTTGTAGAATCGTTTGCATTCTTCTAGTATGTCGTTGTCTTTGGTAAGAGTGCGCCCGTTTGCCACCTTTAGCTGCCCTATAACGCTTTGTTTTTTATGTCTTTTTTCAATGTTAAGAAAATACGTGCTGTTTTTTTTTCGCCCTCGTTGTGCCATTTCGCTCTACTTCTTATTATAGCTCCTTTTGTTTTGTATTGATTAATGAGTTCGAATTCACGCTTGGCTTTATCTAAAGATTCAATAGCTAAGGTTTTCTCGTGAGGAAGTGTTTTGGCATCTTCCACGATTTTCTCAAGTATGCAGATTTTGTTTTCGATCTGTTTTTCCAAGTTTGTTTGTTGTACTTTCTTTTTCTTTGCATATCTAATCGAGCACTCTCTTACTTTTAGTTTAACCATTTCCCAAAGCAGAGAGTCGTCAACATTTTGATCGTCCTCATATTGCTCTTTAACACCCTGAATGGTCGCTTTGATGTCGGCAATAAATTCCGATTCAATAAGGAAAGACGTATTTAATTTCCAGTAGCCGGGGCCTCTGGGGTTGGCTTGCAGTGTGACCGATAGTGTAACCATTGAGTGATCTGTCCTATAGCCAGGTATAATATCCTAATGCGAGACATTCGGGCTCAAGCCTTGATTAATTAAAAAATAGTCTAATCTACAATGGATTTCTGGTTTTCCCTGCCTCCAGGTGTACCTTAGTTCATCCCAGTGCATATCTCTCCATATATCGGTCAAATCTAAATTTGCGGCTATATTTTTGAGTTTGTTTAAAGCTTTGTTGTGAGTTGTCGGATTACCCCCTTTTTTGTCTTTCTTAAGTGGCTGTCTCCCTAAGATCCTCATAACCAAAATTGGCCATGAAACAGATTTTCTTCAATTCTTGCATGTGAATTACACTTTGTCTAGTAACTATAAAAATACATTTCGTTTGGTCTCAAAATGTTTTCTTCAGCAATTTACCGGGGATCCCCTGGGGGACCAAATTTGATATTTTTTAGTCTGAAAAATGCAAAATTTCCCTAACTTTGGCAACTTCTCACAACACTTAAAATTTGATGCAGAGCTAAATTCTACTGTTGTTTGACAGGTACAAGTCCAGTTATTATTACAACGTTATAAAAGTTTTCATATCGTTGTTCCAAGTGGTTAAACATTAACGTCTATTAACCCACTTTCACAGCTTGTAATAAAACAGGAAAAATGGGTTCACAAAAATTCCTCTAAACCAAAAGTGGATCGTCGTACAGCGATTTCCTTGCAGCTTGCCATAGAACAATAAAGACTTAATCGTAAATATCATGAAAAAAAATTGTGCGGCCGGTTGGTTTTAACACCACGAGGACGCTTTAAAATTACGGTATTTACGAATTATGCAAATTAGGAACCTCCGCCTTAGCGTGCAAATACAGTGCAAATGTGACCCGAACAATGTTGTTTTCCATCAGAGAAACACAAAAATAGTTTCAAACTACAGCAGAATACAAAATTATACTAGTATACATCAGTATACAGCAGTATTGAAATTGTTGATAGCCTTCAAAGTGCTCATTAACTGTCCTCGATGCACACAAAATCCTGCAAAATACTGCTTCGTTCAGTGATCGCTAATTTTGCTCGAGAAGTAAGTTTACAAAAGTTAAAGAGTCTTCATCTGTAATTATTAATCTGACAATAAAGCATCAAAAACACGACATAATGCGTATATTGTTAATTCAGAACTTACTGCCTTGAACTGATACAGACTGATATCAGTGACTGCCATCTTGGTGTATGCTTTCATTTGTACTTGCGGCCTTTTCCACACTCAGTCGCTCGTCATTCATTTAAATTTCATCCATGCTTATCACTGAGAGTGCATTGTGGAAGCCTGGAAGCGTCAATCTGCTTGAGTATGGGTAAATACTTGAATCAAAACACTGATTTCCTTCACGCCTTCAGCTCGCCATGATACATGTGTCAGGATGGTATCCGCTGACCAGACAAACATGAACCATATGCACGGCTGCAATTACAAATGATGCGCGTTTGTTTTTATGTCGACTACACTCCCGTGGCAAGTCTAGTTTAACTATACTAATACATTTTTTTTGTTCTTTGTTTTTTTTATTGCATATGATTATCCGGGTTATGAGGAGTTGCCACACTAAATAATTTTAAGAGTGATATTGATTTTATCGATATATTGGCATATCGGTGTTGAATACTGAACATGTGATATATTATATTATCACTTTAAATGAAATAGCTGTAGCATTTACAGAAGCTTCATTCCACTGAGGGATGTTATATAAATGGAGGTATAAAGTTATGTTTAGCTCTCGATATTGGAGGTTTTTGATTTGGCCCGTGTGATTCAGGGGGCGCAAAACAGTTCTTCTTTTACTTCTGTTTTGTACTCACCGTGGTATATCATAAAGTATTATTTTGTGTATAATTTCATTTTTTTCTTTACTGTATTTCTTTTAAGACCTTCTTTGGGTTCGTCTGTCTACATACAATTAACTCCCGCCTAAATCCCCAGCAAAAGTTTCAAATACGGACTGAAACAAACTCCCGCTATTGCGAAATTTCCCTATTATGGACACTTATTCGGCCCCAACGTTGTAATGTTATTGTTTGACACTCGTTATAACTGACATCGAGCGGTACCTTTCAACAATTACACATAATTGGAATCTTAGGATTTGAAATTGATGCCGCGAACAAAAGAAGCGTAAATCCAATGCGATGACACACACAAAAAACATTTCAACTATTGAAAGGTGCCGCTCGATATCAGTTATAACGAGAGTAAAGCAATAACACTGTGACGTTGGGGCCGAATAAAATGTCCGTTATAGCGAGATTTCGCAATAGGGGGAGTTCGTTTCAGTCAGATATCTGTAACTTTTGCCGGGGATTTAGGTGCTGTCCGTACTAGCTAGGTGTCCGTAATAGCGAGGTGTTCGCAAGGCGGGAGTTGACTGTATGTAGACAGACGAACCCAAAGACGGTCTTAAAAGAAATACAGTAAAAAAATATATATATATATATAGACAGAATACTACTTTATGATATATCACGATGATTACAAAACAGAGGTAAAAAAAGAACGGTTTAACGCCCCTGAATCACGTCATGCAATCTTTGTCGGGCCAAATCAAAAATCTCCAATTCGAGAGCTAAACATAGTTTTATACCCTCATTTATATAAGATTCCTCAGTGGAATAAATCTTTTGTAAATGTTACAGCTATTTCATTTAAAATGATAATATAATATATCACTTGTTCAGTATTCAACACTGATATGTCAATATCATCACTCTCAAAATTATTTGGTGTGGCAACTCCTCATAAACCGCATAGTCATACGCAAGAAACGCAAAAACTACTATTTCGTTTTATAAAAACAAACAGACAAACAAAGAACAAAAAATATATTAGTATAGTTAAACTAGACTTGCCACGCGAGTGTTGTCGGCATAAAAACAAACACCCGTCATTTGTAACTACAGCCGTGCATATGATATGGTTCATGTTTGTCTGGTCAGCGGATACCTTCCTGTCACATGTATCATGGCGAGCTACCATGGCGAAAGCGTGAAGGAAATCAGTGTTTTGATTCAAGTATTTACCCATACTCAAGCAGATTGACGCTTCCAGGCTTCCTCAATGCACTCTCAGTGATGAGCATGGATAAAATTTAAATGAATGACGAGCGACTGAGTGTGGAAAAGGCCGCAAATACAAATGAAAGCATACACCAAGATGGCAGTCACTGATATCAGTCTGTATCAGTTCAAGGCAGTAAGCTCTGAATAAACAACATACGCATTATGTCGTGTTTTTGATGCTTTATTGTCAGATTAATAATTACAGATGAAGACTCTTTTGTTAACTTACTTCTCGAGCAAAATTAGCAGTCATTGAACGAAGCAGTATTTTGCAGGATTTTGTGTGCATCGAGGACAGTTAATGAGCACTTTGAAGGCTATCAACAATTTCAATACTGCTGTATACTGATGTATACTAGTATAATTTTGTATTCTGCTGTAGTTTGAAACTATTTTTGTGTTTCTCTGATGGAAAACAACATTGTTCGGGTCACATTTGCACTGTATTTGCACGCTAAGGTGGAGGTTCCTAATTTGCATAATTAGTAAATACCGTTATTTCAATGCGTCCTCGTGGTCTTAAAACCAATTGGCCGCACAATTTGTTTTCATGATATTCAAGATTAAGTCTTTATTGTTCTATGGCTGCAAGGAAATCGCTGTACGACGATCCACTTTTGGTTTAGAGGAATTTTTGTGAACCCATTTTTCCTGTTTTATTACAAGCTGTGAAAGTGGGTTAATAGAAGTTACTGTTTAACCACTTGGAACAACGATATGGAAACTTTTATAACGTTGTAATAATAACTGGACTTATACCTGTCAAACAACAGTAGAATTTGGCTCTGCATCAAATTTTAAGTGTTGTGAGAAGTTGCCAAAGTTAGGGAAATTTTGCATTTTTCAGACTAAAAAAATATCAAATTTGGTCCCCCAGGGGACCCCCCGGTAAATTGCTGAAGAAAACATTTTGAGACCAAACGAAATGTATTTTTATAGTTACTAGACAAAGTGTAATTCACATGCAAGAATTGAAGAAAATCTGTTCCATGACTAATTTTGGTTATGAGGATCTTAGGGAGACAGCCACTTAATGTCTTGAACTAGATTAAAATTGCCACCAAAAATTATATCGTCGCTGTTGAAATCGGTTACGATGTCTAAAACTTTCTGCATAAAGTCTGGGTCGTCCTTATTGGGTGCATATATATTTATCAACGTTATAATTCTTTCACTTGTAGCCAATTCTGCTATGATGAATCTACCCTCTGGATCGGAGTATTGCTTAAGCAGTTGAAAAGAGAAATTGTTGTTAAAAAGAATACAGACTCCTGCTTTCGAGCTAGAGCAGCTGCTGAAATTTGTTTTATAGCCCCACTCATTCGTCCAAATCGTAGCGGTATCTTTTGTGGAATGAACCTCTTGTAGGAAGTAAATCGAAAATTGTTTGTTCCTTAGCCATCTGAACGTTTCCCTTCGTTTTACCTCGTCACCTAGACCACGTACATTCAATGAACAAATTGTGAATTCTTTCAGTGTCTCAGTTTTAAGTGATTGCAAATTCAGCTGGGCTGCAAGCCATTTTCATTGAATTATTTCCAAATCTCCTACCATTAATAGTGTGCATAATTCCTACAAAAAATTAATTATAAAAAGACAAATAAGCATGCTAATAAGAAAAAAAAAAGAATAAAACTAAATCTTTCGAGTGCTTTGAAGGCTTAATGAGAGCCTGACCAAAAAAATTATTGTGGTTTTCAGCTGAAGCCAGTTTCACTTTTAATTATGGTAATACCGCTAGTTATTTACGAGTGCTAATGTTAAATAGACACAGCAAAGTCAAAATTCAAAACGGTTTCTTACGCACGTTCCTTGACATCCTCAGGAAGGTATCAACAGTGTATTCTTGGTCCTCAATAAAGAGTGTCCTTCCAATGACCTTTGCCTCTTTGCCCTGTTCTTTTGCTTTAAACATGGCCTTGATTAGAGGCCTTCTTTCTTCTTGTATTGCTCGAGCGTAATCCGCCGTGATGTAAGCTCCGTTGAAACGCAGGCTGTTCTTGAGGTTCCCTTTTTTTTAAAGACATGATTTCGATCTTCTCTACACACAAATCTTGCTATTATTGGTCTTGGTCGGTCGTTCTTCGGTTTGCCAACTCTGTGAACTGCTTGGAATCTCATGTGGGAGGTGTCAATGTTTAGTTCATTTTGTAGAATGTCACAGAGTAGTTCTTTTGTTGAAACTTTCTCACCTTCTTCGGCCAGTTCAGGGATGTTATTAACTTTTACGTTTTCTCTTCGTGTGTAATTTTCTAGGGCAGTGTAGCTTTCTTGTGCTTCTTTAAACTTCTGTTTTGTCTTAGCCAGCTCATTGCGAAGATCTGTTATTTCGGTTAGTCGGTCAACGTTTTCGGCTTTCAAAACGCTGATCGACACCTTCGTTTCGTCGATTGTCAACCACGCTTCTTCGACGCTTTTCTCAACTTGCTTTGCTATGGATTTTGCTTCGTCTACATCCTTTCTTAGGTCTTCCCTAAGATTATTAATTTCTTCGTGGACCTTGCTGAAGTCGCTTTTCATTTCCTTGCTCAAGTTAGTAATTAAACACTTCAAGCTGTCGAAGTTGTCTGTTTCATCCATCATTTTGGCCCTCTTCGATTCTGTTTGTGCGTCAGTTGAGCTTGAGCTTGAACTTCTGTCTTCCCTTTTGGTTTTGGAAATAACCTGCGGTTGTTATTACTTTCTTTTAAATTAAGATAAGCGAAAAGTTTGTTGAATAAGGTCTTCTCCCATCGCCAAAGCGTCTTAGCTTGTAAAGACACGTCCGATCGCCATCGCGGTCAGCGACACATTCTGCACGCTGGTTTCCTAACGATAGGCCTGCATACAATGTACTTGTAAACTACAACAAACCTTCAGAAAAAAAATAAACAAACGTGACATAAATATGAGTCACCAGTTCAGCTCAAAGACTGTGTTCGGCCGACTTTCAGCCAAGTTTGTTGTCAAACACTGCTCATAAAAGTTTTCACATGACTTTGCTTGTACTGCTCAATGAGAATAGGTAGTTGCCAGTCTTGGCTTTCATCCCATGTCGGCACTTTCTTTTCCAGCGCTCTTTCAAGCACTAATAAATCGTTGTCTAAAGAGACCCTGTTCACATATTTGTGTGGATTTGTGGCTTTGAGGCGAGGACGCATTACTGAAAAAAAATTTGTCGTGGCCCTTTGTCTTGAAAGAGAAAATGTCTCGAGCTCCTTTTTAGCGTCGTCGTGTTGTTTCTGTCACTTTGTCAGTTCAGTTTGAAGGTTTCCAATGTCAGTCTTCAATTCAGGATGTTTGTCTCGTACTTGACAAGATGAAACATCAGTGCACACTGAAAAGGCTTTACATGTGGATTTAGAGTGACCTGGCTTATGGCACTTACTGCATAACCGCTGCCGAAATGAAGCTAAAGGAAGATAATTTTCGTATCTTTGCTTCAAATTGTTTATATGTTCAGTTGCACTCTTAACTTGCACTTCTAAAAATTGAACGTTTTGAGATAGTTCGTGATGTTTTTGATCCAATGGACGGGGCATCGCGGATGAATTCGAAGGCGGTTCGATCGAAGATTGAGTTAGAGTTGGGCAGTTTCCACGACTTCCATCCACGTGCATAGCGTGAACAGTATTGATTTTGTTTATCTGTTTCAGTGCTGATCTGGCTGATGTTGAAATGGGAATGTCACCTTTGTTGCCAGCTTGGAGTTTTGCGAGTTCGAATTCTAAAACGCGTCGTTCCGCGAGAGGGATTTTTGCTCCTTCGAAGATTTCCTCCAGGTCTGAAGTTTTCAAATACACAAAAGACCGTGACGAGCTAAAACCTTGTCGCTCAAAGAAAGGTGCTTTCAGTTCGAGTTTCATACTTTCATCCAACGAAATAGATCGAAGCCACCGAAATACTTCGCTTTCCATTTTACAACACGGCGGCAACACGGCTACTGAAACACCAACACACTCGATTAACCCGGGAAGATATAGTTATACGAGCCCGCCAAAGTCTACTTGCGTGACATTTTTACATATCAAACAGCCAATGAAATCACTATTTGAAACAATCAAAAGCATTGTGGATTGCTGACTCGACAGCGATTAAATAATTTTTGGCGGTAGAACTTGAAAGAAGCAAGTACTGTGAAAACCGCGACGGCGCGAAATTATAAAAGATGCCTAAGTTTACTGTACATAATGCAGTGGTAAAAGGATTCACAGCGATTTCTGAAATAAATACATAGACAGTTAAAGTGAGAACAGAAATTTTCACAACAAAGATTATGAGTGAAAAAGTGCCTCAGCCGGGAGTTGAACCCGGGTCTGTGAATCGCCTTCCGAACGAGAATAGGTTGGTGATCCAAAGATTATGAGGCAATTAGTTGTCCATATCTCCCTTCCCACACTAATTTGTAAATTAATTTCCAAGGGGAGTGGACTGTGAATCGCTGAACGACTGGGTAAAGTGACGCGATCCTAATTGCAGAATTTGTGTAAAAATGTCTCCCAAGAGCTTTCCACTATGAAGCCACAAATGTGTTGTTTGTGTTTGTGTAAGTGTGGTTGTCTCAGTGGCCTAGTGGTAAGGCATCTGTCCGGTCATCAGGACACCGGGTTCAACTCCCGGCTGAGGCACTTTTTCACTCATAATCTTTGTTGTGAAAATTTCTGTTCTCACTTTAACTGTCTTATATATATATATATATATAGAGAGAGAGAGAGAGAGAGAGAGAGAGAGAGAGAGGAGAGAGAGAGAGAGAGGAGAGAGAGAGAGAGAGAGAGAGAGAGAGAGAGAGAGAGAGAGAGAGAGAGAGAGAGAGAGAGAGAGAGAGAGAGAGAGAGAGAGAGAGAGAGAGAGAGAGAGAGAGAGAGAGAGAGAGAGAGAGATGTAGATTTGTAGAGATGGATTACTTGGTCGAAGACATTTATTCACTGCTACTCAGAGTTTCATGCTTCTTACGAAGCAATCATCAGGCAACTGCCTACAATAACGGATACATAGAATACATACAAAATTTGAAATGACAGAACAATACCTAATGGCGTGACGTGCGGAGATATGATTGGTTAACTAAACGAATACAGTTTCCAACAGGAATTTCTTAGAATGTCTACAAGTAGATAGGAGTTCGCTTCTATTGTTCAGTGTTGACATTTCGGGTCTGCATATGATGAAATATTTTTCCCATAAACATAAATTACAACGCTTGTTTACATTTGAATACGATCTTGCTTGTTTAATCTTACGCCATTTGATGTTGTAAATGACGTCTCTTTCTTTAAGCTCCAGATGTATTTGCTTAATTCTGTTGCATGCTTGTATTTTTCATTTCTAAATGAGCATACATGATTTCTGTATCTTAATTTAAACGCTGTGTCACAAAGTCCGACGTATGTCTCTTTGGAGGCCTTGATGTTGTGACTTCAGCTTGGTAAATGATGTTTGTGTCGTTGCATTTTCCGTTCATGGGGCACGTGCTTGGGTTCCGGCAGTTACAATTACTATCTTGGGTGAGATCAGACTTATTAATTTGTAATTTGTTGTGGTTGGATATAATCGATTTTATATTATTCATGCAGCTGTAGCTCAATTTAAGCGTATTCCGGTTGAAAATCTTGTGGAGTGGATTTGATTTGGGAAAATGTTGATCAACGAGAGAAAGGAAGCACTTTCCTACGTTTGTTTTGACGTTCATGCTGTAGGGTGGATTGTACCAAAGAATTTTCCTTGGACGGTTCATTCGTGATTGTTGTGACTCGTTGCGTGACTCTTTGTATGCCAGGTTGTAATTGTAGCCACTTTTGTGGAGCGCTTCTTGGTACACGGTTTTGGCATTGTCAAAACAATCACGGTCTGAAGATATTTCGGAAAGCCGCTTGTTGATGGAATCTGGAATATTCTTGATGATGGATGGTGGATGATTTGATTTCTTGTGTACATACAGTGGGATGTTGTCTTCTTTTGTGAATGGATAGTGTTTGCCACTTCGCAGGTCAAGCGTGACGTCTAGGAAGCTCACGATGGTTTTGTTTGCTTCTATTGTTATCTTAAGGTCATTGTCGCGAAAGATTTTACACAGTTCCTTTTTTGATTTTTAAGCGATGACGAAGTCATCGCGTTATTGCCATCGTGCCGTGGTGTCCGGATGTCCGTCCGGATTACACCCGAGAAACATTGGGAACTAGCCTTGGAAAATAAGGTCACGCGACCACCTTACCAGCATATTGTGTATACAGTTATGGTATCTTTAATGCAATTTTGAGCCGCTGTGGGGTTGTATAATGCTCATCTCAAAGCCAGAGAATGTTTAAATCGTGTCGAAGGAAAATTCTGGTCTATGTTGACAGTTGTTATTTGTGTTTTATCTAGAAGCTGTATACCTTTCAACGATGAGAAATGTTGTTTATGCGTGGCAAATGAGTTACTACACTAAGCTTTGGTTCACACAAATCTGCATGTATCGTACGGTTGTTATTTCCACTTTTGATTCGACTTGCTAACGATGTAGAAGTGAATCCTGGTGCTTGCGCATGCTATTTTCAGCTATTTTGTGGATACCTCAAAGATAGTTACAGCTGATTTTCATCAGGGCAATGTCTCGCTGTTTGGAAGTAATTCTGGTAAACAGTGTGTAGCTATTAACTTACATATGTCTCATATAAGAGATTGTCATTTACCATTACAACAATTGCCCAACCTCCCCGTCAAAAATAGAAAGAATGGTCCATCTCTAAATGTAATAGTTTTTTCTATACATAAAATGACATCTCTCAGTTCCCAAATTGAATTCTTCACCATCCATTTTATCTATAAATGAAGCACTTTAATTCCTCTTTTAAGTCCCCATAAAGCCATTTTGATTTTAAACTTTAGTATGACAAAACACTTAAAAAAATGAACTGAATCTTAAGGTACTTCATTTATTTTCTTTTTAAAGGGACTCAATCACCTCCACTCAATGCATCTGCAAACATTTAGCACATTAACTAATGCTGGTAATAATGATGAAAAGTCTCAAGTGCTGAAGAAACTGGTGACCTGCTGTTTGTGCATTAATGAAACCACAAGATGTCTACCAATAATCTCTGAAAACATGTTCAGAGCTGACAAAGTCTTTTCAATTTGTGAAGCACAAACATGGAAACAATTTCCAGTTGTTGTCATTTATCAACTGTAACAGTCTTAATGATGTACATTGTACAGTTCGAATTGTGCTTCCTGTATTAACACTTCATAGTAAGGCTGTAAGGAAATTTATCAGAAAACAACCATCCGGACAACAATGGACTGACTATCATGTAACTTGCAAAATGTACAAATATTGAATTGCACACAAGTGAAACTAACTCAGATGTAATTTGCAAATGGAAATGTTACCAGTGCTTAATGGGTGTGTGACATATATTAAGCCTGATCAGCATAAAATTATACCAACTAAGTGTCACAAATATGAAGGGAAAATGATGAATTGTTTTGATTTTGCGCACGAGTTTGTGCAATATGGTTTAAATAAAATGTACAATTACCAATGCAGCAACCACAATTGTGTGATATACTTTCTCATGCATACCATGAGTATTGGTATCAGCCAGGGCCTTAAAGGCCCAGTAATAACCATGACGCTCATTATTGTTATTTATTTGAACACGGGATCGAGACTTACATTGTTTTTATCATGCAATGCATAATGGTCACTACTGGGTGTTCAACAGGAGGTTTTGGTATAAAAAGGGCTTAGCCCGGGGCCTGACCTGGCCATTCTCACCTTCAGTTTTCAATCAAACACAACAAAAGAATCAACAACTGACAAACATATGTTATTCCTACGACCATAAGTACAAAAATTGAAAATGTTTGGAAAAAACGTCATTGTAGCAATGAAAGTTCTACACCGACCCTCTTCTCATGGAAATTCGCATTTAAATCGAGTGATTCACTGATTTTATCCCAGACCTATTGATTTAACGCCAAGTTGAAACTCGTCGTCGCTTCTGTACGCATTGCGTCTCTATTTTTTCAATATGTTGTGGTGACTTGTTAAATGCCGCTAGACCATCATCTCGATAGAGGCCGATATTTTGGCCATACTTTTCGGTGAGAAGGGATAGCAGGTAACAGCCGACTAATTCACACGTTTCTGCACCGTCGAAAGAACCCATGGTGACATCGAAAAGATCATTTGAAGATTTTTTCTCCCATGCAGAATTATCGCTAAACAACAGTGAGCGCTTAGCGTGTAATATGATGTCACGTTCCTGTTTGCTGATGGGTCGGTACCTGCTGGCGAAGTCGAGGGCCTTTGAGAGTAACTTCTCATTGATTGAGGGATAGAAATCACACACGTCGAAACATATGAATGATAGTGTCTCTTTATTCTTTAAGTTGTTAAACCAAGATAGGACGCTGGACGTGTTCTTCCACTGGTTGATTTGGGTGTTATGGATGATGGACGAGTTGATTTCATCAAGGATTTGTTTGCTAACTATTCCTACTTCGGACTTGGAAGGGTTGATAAGGAGGCACGTCGGGTGGTCATTGAACGCGGGTTTGTGATCTTTTAAGGTGATGAATGCCTCTATCTTCGCTTGCTTCTCAATTCGGTCGTCTTATTTGAGCCGTTGTGCAATACTGGCTGACTGCGCGTCTAATTTGTCTGCAACACGATCGCTTGACTTCTTGTAAGTCTTTGTTACATTTTCTTTTCTTTGTTGTAATTTATGTTTATGGGAAAAATATTTCATCATATGCAGACCCGAAATGTCAACACTGAACAATAGAAGCGAACTCCTATCTACTTGTAGACATTCTAAGAAATTCCTGTTGAAAACTGTATTCGTTTAGTTAACCAATCATATCTCCGCACGTCACGCCATTAGGTATTGTTCTGTAATTTCAAATTTTGTATGTATTCTATGTATCCGTTATTGTAGGCAGTTGCCTGATGATTGCTTCGTAAGAAGCATGAAACTCTGAGTAGCAGTGAATAAATGTCTTCGACCAAGTAATCCATCTCTACAAATCTCTCTCTCTCTCTCTCTCTCTCTCTCTCTCTCTCTCTCTCTCTCTCTCTCTCTCTCTCTCTCTCTCTCTCTCTCTCTCTCTCTCTCTCTCTCTCTCTCTCTCTCTCTCTCTCTCTCTCTCTCTCTAGCTCTCTCTCTCTCTCTCTCTCTCTCTCTCTCTCTCTCTCTCTCTCTCTCTCTCTCTCTCTCTCTCTCTCTCTCTCTCTCTCTCTCTCTCTCTCTCTCTATATATATATATATATATATATATATATATATATATATATATATATACAATTATGTATACAATGTGCTCTCCCGGTTGTTACCAAATTGGCTTTATGGCAACTCCTGAACTTGGGCACAGGATGTACGGTTATTATTTCCGCGCATTACCGTATTCCGAGATTATTGGACCATTTTCGTTGTAAGTTAACTTGCAATTGAAAAATGACAACTTGAAGTATTACTTTCATGGAAAAGTCTGGGAAAAGTACAAGTACTAACCGCGACACAGGCAACGCCATAGAACAGTTGGATGATTATGAAAAATGTCTTTCTAACAATATAAATGATTCTTTCAAATTCATCGAGGCCAATTAACAGTGACTTCCGCTTTGCGCCTGGTGTTGGAAACTTCAGGATAACTGGGACATTGATACTACCTCCTTTTCGCCAGCGACATTTCGGATCATGAAATGGTGGCCCACAGACTCTACTAAAGGTGAAAATTATGCATTAGTTTTGCTTTCCCTGTTTTTCCCATGGATTACATGATGATTGCTTGAGACAAATTAATATACTCGCGGTATATTTCGGTGGCATCTATTCAATCCCACTACGTAACAAACGTCTTCACCTACCAAGTAATCGAAGCATTTACAGGCCACAGGGAAGCAACCAGTTCACGTTGAAGATGACCTTGCCAATTGTCCTCGCTGGTTTACAATTCGAAAAGCACGGCCTTTCTCGCCTATTTTGTTTAAAACTTTGAAATCTTCGCCCTCCTTCACGTCAATGTGGCAATCCTGGTAGCCTTTTACTACGCATTTAAAGCTAACAACCCACAGCGCATCTGAAGCCATTTCTCCAGAATTTCTGCGTTTACGAAAAACACGTGCTACACTCCCGGTATACTGAAGTAACTCGATCGAGCTTCAAAGATCTTGTTATTGATTTTTAAAACCAGTTTTACAAAAATCAAGAGTTCGAAAATCGAACGTTCGATTGAGTTCGATTGTACAATTTTTTTCTGTGTGAGTTCGATTTCGTTCGATTGCCGAAATCAATCGAACTCAATCCACGGATTGAGTTCGATTGAGTTCGATTGCGTTCGATTTACCATGCCGGGGGTTCTAGAAGTGCAAGATTATTTTTTTTGGCGTGGGTTTAATGGGTTTGTGTGTGTGAGAGGTTTGGGATGCAGAAACGTTTAGAAGCTGTGTACTCATCCATTCTTGTCGACAATTTTCATTTGATAAATATTTCAGCGTGGTTCTCGGTTTTGCCATGGCAACTGTATTTTGACAAGCAGGTTATTATTATTATAATTTGATATTATTTTAATTATTACAAATGTGCGGGTTTGTTTGACATGGCCTCCCCTATGGAAAGGGGATTTCGACATTACATGCTTGCCCATGGCCCATTCATCGCCCACAATCGAGAAACACTGGTGACATTAAGTTTGGATGAAAAATGCTTTTGATTAAAATACATATGGTCCTTTTTATTGTGTGTTTTCTTAATAGTAACTCAGTGATTGCAGTCGAACTCCGTGGCCTCGTCGGCATTTTCGTCCTGTACCATCCTTGTCCAGTAAACTCTTTTTGGCAGCAAGGCCGCTGAAAAAGCTGGTTATTTGTTGGCTGGCAAGGAATTCATCGCTGCTGAAAAATCGTTCTCCGTCACTTCTGCTTGCCTGTATCATGTCTTTTGCGACAACATCTGGATCGGCTTTGCGCCCTGTAGTCTCACCAATATTGAACGTTGTTGTTAAGTACTCTTTCTGTCTTGCATTAAAACGTCGCTGTGATCGTGAGTGCATAAAGCTTGGTAGACAAGATCTTTAGGGTCACAGAGAGAGAAAACGCTGCAGTGATCTGGAATGCTTGAACTCTCTGATATGTGAACCTAAGCGATAAAAATGTGCACAATAATTGTAAAACCAAAAACTCCTGAGGAATATTTATGTGATGCCAGTATTACACCCCACATTTTATGTTATCTTCCACCTGCCAATAGACTGCGAGCAGTCTTTTATTTTTCTTTTAGTTAGTCGATCAAGCGCGCCACCTACCATGAAAGAACACGTAAAGCTTTTACTGTAAGTACGGCTTTATTTGGAGATTTAATCCTTGTGGTGATAGTAGGTGATTTAATCCCATTAGTAATGAATTAATTAATTAGTATTTTTTTCTGGTTTCCTTTCAATTTGCTAACAGTTCTTGACACTGAAAGCAGATTATGACGCCTCAGCTGAAGACACCCAGTGCGGCTTAATAAGACACTGCTCGCAGTCTAATCTAAGGGTCGGACGCAAACGAGATTATATTACTCCGACGTTAGATTGCAAGATACCTAGAGGTGTAAGCCCCTTGCACCATGCTTGATAGCTGAGAATATAATTTCGAAATATATATGTATACGCTTGCTTTTGTTAGAAGATTATTAAAATGAAATGGTCACTGCCGAATTAGTCCACAATTGCTACAATCTTAGTCTGCCGTAGTTTCTTTATATACCTTAACACCTAGTATTTTTATACAGTGGCCTTACGGAATTACGAACGGCGCGCGACAAAATTATTTCATTTGTTTTACATTTTAATATATATCCTACCTTGAAATCAGTCTTGAGGAATCTCTTTTTTAAAGCCAATATGAGTCCTGTGAAAACTTTTGCTTTTTTGATAAGAGCATAAAACAACTCATATAAAACGTAAAAACAAATTTAAAAAAAATAAACATAAAAGGAAAGGAAACACAGTAGAAAAACCTTGCTATGTGTAACCAACTCCATGCGGGTAAATAAAAGCTCTTGACAAATTTATCGGGAGGAGGGTGCTGTGGAAGTCTATTTTACCTACGAGAAAGTGCTTGGTGTGTTCACGCCAACAGCAACACATACATCCTTCTCAAGGAATAACGTTATTTAAAACATTAAAATTGCCTCTAAAATTGACGGGACGACATATCAAAATAAATAAACTTCGGACAGACGTGGCTCAGGGATCTTAAGGCCGGCACACACTAGGGGACATTATGCGGGACATGAAGCGGGGACATGTTGCAGAGACAGTTTTCCTCGTGTGACATCCCCGTTTTTGCGAAAAAGTTCTGTTGCAGGGACAAAATTGTGTCCCCGCAACATGTTGCATGAAATTCGGCTGGTTTGAGTTCGTGC
Source organism: Cladopsammia gracilis (assembly GCA_022457155.1). Taxonomy (NCBI): domain Eukaryota; kingdom Metazoa; phylum Cnidaria; class Anthozoa; order Scleractinia; family Dendrophylliidae; genus Cladopsammia; species Cladopsammia gracilis. Next base: position 932,475 of record JAJGOT010000074.1, read on the forward strand.
GTCATGAAGCGGAGACAAAATGACCCCATTTCGATGTCGCATCGTGTGCACTGCTCTTGCAGACTGTCCCCTCTACAAAATAGAAATGAACCAATAAAAACGCGCTATTGATTATCCCATGAGCCTTCAGTAGCTAGAAATCTGATGGTCAGAGCTAAACGTTCACCTGGAGGAATTGACGATCTCCTATGCGTGTCTTCTCTTGTAAAAGAAGGAGCGATAATGTTGACCAGTTCAATAAACTTAGCATGAGGCATTCTTGTGAATTCTGCAAATCCTGAGGTATCCTCTACTGACTGCTAGCTCCTTAAAAATGGTGTAGTGGGCTCCTTTTTCTTCTCTTCTTTTCAGCTACTCGCGTATCCATCGTTTTCAGTTAACATAATTACACATTTCTTCATCTAGCAACGTCATTGATAGTAGTAGAAGCTTCTTTTTCCTAACCAAAGAGTCCGCCATCTTTCTTTGCTCGTATACTAGTTCCCAGGCGCCCTCAGTGATTTCTGTGATTTTTACTCATGCGCGAAGCGGCATGAGGTAAGGTTTCGGCTCCGTTTTTCTTGTTACTCATGCGCGTAGCGGCATGAGGTAAGGTTTCGGCTCCGTTTTTCTTGTTATTTTTATTATTTTTATTTTTTGTGTCACGATTTTGCATGCAAATTTATGCATGCATATTTTAAATTGTACACTTCCAGTTCATAGCTTTGCCACTACACTTCCTGTTTAGTGACTTCCGGCTACTCTCACTTCCGGTAAAAGAGCGTTACTCAAGTGTCACGACAGCGTCTCCTACATCCCTACTTACATTAGCAATGTTCATGTTTGGTATATATAAAGCAGAAGAATCATTCCCTTCATTGTGGTACAGCCTTCATTTCCAAAACAATCAATAGTAAACAACGTGGTTTGCAGGAACGATGACTGAATAAAAGGAGTACTCTTTGCCATGTCGGACATCTTCTTATCATCTTCTTATCATCTTCTTATCTTCTTATCATCTTCTTCTCATCTTCTTATCTTCTTATCATCTTCTTCTCATCTTCTTATCTTCTTATCATCGTCTTCTCATCTTCTTATCTTCTTATCATCTTCTTAACTTACTTACGCATGCGCATGAGTATAGGCTGCTGGGAGCCTCTTGTTTTTATTTTTTTGTGTGTCACGATTTTGCATGCAAATTTATGCACGCATATTTTAGTGACCGGCTCCTTGGGTCACCAACATATTCTACAAAAATGGCTGCCGCGCTCGGCATGTGCTTGGTTTTTAAAACCGTAGTTTCGTGTCATCGCATTAATAACTCACATTTAAAATATTCAAAATGGAAAGAGAAAGCTTTAAAGAATACCCAAAGCCGCTATAGTGGAGAAAAAGGAGAGCTTTCAGCAACTGAATCTTGCTTCAAGGAAATTCATACGCTGCTATCAGTGCGGGGCGATCAAAACCGAAGAAGCAGATTTCTTACAGATGAGGGACTTTACTGTAAAAGAAATTACAATTTTTTGGTGAGAATTTATGTTGATATCAATTTGTGATTCACTTTTCTCTGTGTTCTGGTTAGTTTTGAGGAAATAATTATAAAACATGCTAAAATTCAATCGTAATGACATGTGATTATTTATATGTAAACAAAATATCTAACTTCACACGCGTCGCCTACGCAAATATGTCTGTGTATGTTTTGCAATTTTCATTTCCAAATCAGTTTCTAGGGCAATTTTCGATACAACTGGTGTATTTTATTCGAAAATTAGTCATACTAGTCATTCTAGACCGAGTAAAAGTTTTTGTGCATAATTCTGTTATTGAGATTCGCTAAAATTGAAAAAAAATAGCTCGGTCGTTTGCTGATTTCATTGCTTTTAAAAGTAGTCTTTTCAAATGTAACGGGAATAAGTCACGGTTTGGGAAATAAAAGACGAGTGTGTATTTGATCGGGAATCAATAAATTAAATATTCAAAGCGAGACAGATCAAAGGCTCCTTGCGAGCCAAGTCGTGAAAATGAAACAACCATCGGGGACCTTTTCCTACCCTACACAAGGTACTTCCCTTATGTTGCAGATCCACTTATCAATATATTTTACCAAAAAGGATCTCTAAAACCTTAAAACCTTCGTGCGTAGCTAGTATTAACACGAAGGAATGTGTTTACTAGCGAAAATGAAAATTACGGACAAACTTCGTCGCCCATTCGTTGTCGTTGGAATATCGTCGAAGGTATGCTATGTTTTCATGACCGTTTGGCTTCAGTTTGCCCTCCTCAGGACAAGTGGCTCCTTGACGGAACCAAAAAAATGAAAAATGAAAGGGAGTGAAGGAAAGAAAAATGATAAGCCTACGACACGAGGTATTCCAAAGCGGTCACCCATCCAAGTACTAACCTCGCCCGACAGGGCTTAACTTCGATGATCAGACGAGAACCGGCGCATGTCAAACAGTGTTCCTAAAGTTTACGATGAGCGAGTGACTTTTCTCCAGTAATCGCAATAAGTCGTATTCACGACTTAAAAACGTGTTTTAGCGTGTTCTTTAGTGTGTCACGCAAAATTCGTTGAGGGGGGAAGGGGTGCGTGACCCGTTCAAAACAAACCGTAAAACTTGCTTACGCAAGCGCATGAGTGTAGGCTACAATAGTAGCCTCTTGTTATACCTCAATCCGCTTTGCGTGCACCAGCTTGCATACTGTCCCTGCAACATGCGCCTATGCTGTGCACACGAAGGGGCTTGTCCCCGCTTAATGTTCCCGCAGCATGTCCCCTAGTGTGTGCCGGCCTAACTTTGTGGGCATAATTATTTTCAAATTAAAATCATGTTTAGGTTACTTACTGACAATAGTGGTTATACCACAGGCGAAATGTTTGAAAGTTCATTTTCAGCACGTTGTCTTGTGGAATTGAAACATTGTATACACAGTGTATATAATTATTTGGATATCCGGGACTTGTCAGTGTGTTGTTTACCACTGAGCCACATCCTGCAAAAGCAAATGTATAACTTGAAGACACTTTGCGTTGTAGTTACCTCCCCCAAAATTAACAATTTTACCAATGCACCGTACAGTCGGATACTCAATAGCCTACAGAGCAGTCAAAGAGTCTTTTACAGGGTTTACAGGGAGGAACAGTAGGCCGTGTTACTCGCCTGCGTTTTTCTCATTTTCATAATCATTTTAAGATCTGCTCTCCGAATTGCATATCCTATATATTTCTTCATTCAGACTTATTTCCATGAGTTGGTTTCTGTTCGTTTGTGAAGGGAAGTGCCCGCTTCCTGTATATCCAAGCTGTTATAATGAAACTTGTACAAAGTAAATGAATTTCAAAGATTTGTTATTTTCATAGAAAACCTGTCAATAATACCGTCACGTCACATGGTTGCCATGAAAATAACGCTTTTAATAATGAACGTTTTCCAACTAATTTTTAGCAAAGTTACGACGTTTCAGGGTGGTTATTAGCTTAAGCAAAGTATTGTCAACATACTGTATTTTCGGTAACAGCGCTTTGTGTTTGTCTGCATATATATATATATATATATATATCAATTAATTCAACACATTGATATACTGCCAAATATGGACAAAACGTTATCGATATATGTTATGTCTACATGACGTATAACCAGCGATGGCGGTAATTTTCGCATTTTGAAGGAAAGTGAAAATGATCGCTGCCTGCACTTTTGTGTTTTTGGGAGAAAAATGCGTGAACTATTAGAAAAAAAAGGAAAGGAACGAAAAAAAGAGAAGAAAAGAAAAGAGAAAAATTATTGATCACATGATTGGACAAAAAGCTGGGCGCGAAATTTTCGCGTTGTCGCGGTCGCAGTGCAGTGTTTCTTGGCGAAGGTGAATGAAAGCTGGTTCAAAGTCAACCGCTCGACAAGAAGTGAATGAAGGAGCACAATTTTTGGAATATGCATTTAGTTATCACTTCTGGAATATGATTAGACTTGATACTTCCTCAGAAAAGTTTCTGATCTTTGTTTTAAGCGAATTGACGGCACTACGGCTGTAGGAACTAAAGGAGCACGTTTGTAAACAACAGTAGTTAAGGACTTGGCGGTACCAGATCAGTTTTGCAAAACTGATCTGATACCCAGCCAAGTCTTAACTACTTCCCATCTGTTGGATTAAAAAATATAGAAAAATCAAATGAAACTATATGTTAATAAAAACAAAATGGTGCGTTTATTCCATTGCGTGATTCCACATAATAGGATCCTTTGCGTGACACAATTCTCGGAAACACAGGAAGTCGATGATGTCATTGTCTAAGAATTTTCCGCTTGTGAACAGGAAATGAGTCATCACGTATAGCCTATTGTTTCAGATCACGAGACGGTCGTATGATTTTTTCAACCAATCAAAAGCTTCACATTTTCACTACACAATCGTGAAACGTTTCAGTGAAAAGTTATTAAGAGCGAATGCACAGAAATGTCGAGCAAAGCGTGGCCACAGTCAAAAATTAACCTACCCTCATTTTGCGTTTGTAGGAAGGTATTAACAAGTTTTGAAAGGTTTCGGGGTTTATTTTTTAAAATACGACCGAATTTTGGAAATATTTGAGAAAATCGATTTCGCACTCTCGCTGGCCAAAAATGGCCGAGTTAATTAGCAAAAATACCGTTCACAAAAACGTGCTCTCATTGGCAGAAGAAGCTATGGCTAAAGGAATAAGACAACAAATACCGAAAGAAGAGGCATTTAGTATTTTATCTATACCTGTTGTTCGGTTGTAGAGGTATTTTTCACGGCAAGAAAACACATTATTCGATGGAGATTTGACAACAGTCTAGGAAAACGAATTTTACCATTTAATTACAAACTGATTTTTCGATATGTGGCCAATCTCCAATCAGAATCATTTTAACGTTGTAAAGTGTCTAAGCACCCTTCTTATACGACATGTAAAAATCGGTTTGGGTTTTTAAGCGCAGGCTTCATAAAACGACATCGAATTCTGAGAAAATTTTACGAAATTTGAACTAATTTGCATATTGCTATCTTGTTGACAAAAATGCAAGTGACGTGTGTTCCAATAAAAGCCAAAAACTTAGGTTTTGTTTTAAATTATGCCTTCAAAATGTGCTTACTACTTAAATAAGATAACTTTTCTTTGAATGGGGTCCAGTCAACAGTTCGAGATTTCACTGAAAATAGGTGGTCAAGTTGATGCCACTAAGGGCGAAATAAATTCTCTTGAAAGGTCAGCTGAAAGGTCATGCTAGTAACTGTACCAATATTCTACAAACTTTGATATATCATTGCTTGCATCTTAAAAGAAGAATGCTGGTTCATGAAATCAAAGATTTTCCAAAGTTCTGAACATTTTCACGAATCGACTGGCACAGCTAAAATAATGTTCTGGAGCCGGCGCCAGGACTTGACAATTAGTGTAATGCGTGACGCTTGTGACTTGGCGGGTATTAAATTTCACAGTCATTCGTCGGCCATGGAGAGCAGCGTGTGTTCCTTGTTCACCATTGTTGGTGGCCACTGCGGCTTCGATTCAAAAGACAGGAGTAGGTCAGTTGAAATGGTTCCCTTGCTTAGCTGTAATAGAGATATTTCAAGACATAAATCAGCCTTTTCCATTTCTGGAATAGAAAATGAAGTAGAACTGTTACTGGCGAGAGCGTCTATCTTTGCGCTTCCCAAAAATGTAGAAAACTGGACCATATGCCCACAACATCGTGCTTCCCTGGGTGTTGGCTGGAAGCGCAGTTCTGCTAAGTGTTCCGTACCCGTAAACTTGTCGATGCACGACATGACTTCTTCTAAAAAGCCGAAAGCAGAGAGAGGCCTTAGTAAGTCGGGATCGCAGATCGTTTTGAAGGAGACTGGAATTTTCCTTCCCGTTGGCGCAGGTGAGATAATATTGTTTCTTCTTTTTATAACTAGTTGCATAAATGTATGGTCAAGTTAAGGATTTCTTGTGATATATTTAAAGTGATAAAGATACTGCAATCTACATGATAGTTTAAAGGTTCAGAGTCCGCAAACAGTACCGTCAGTACCACAATGGTAAATGAAATTTAAGACGGGCGCTTATTCAATTTCCTGGTACTTGCTATGATAGTTTCGGTTTTACTTCAGAAGAAATAAGCTTGTATGTTCTTGTGCATGTGTCTGTTGCGAAAATTATCTTCGTTGATATTCGATGAGTCAACTATAAAATCATCCCCAAATTGATACAAGCTGGATTTTGATCTTTTTCATTGAAGTGGCATTAATTCGCACGTGTTCAAAAGAAGTTGACTGCAATGTTAAAACTTTTTTGAGAAATAAAAATAAAGAATCGTTTTGTGCGCCGCCATCTGGGGAAACACATGAAGCCATTAATGTTTTTTTCTGTATTTTCACAGGCGTGTGCTCTAAATGCCGTAAGCTTCTTACAGAGGCTGAAAAGAAGACCACGTCCCAAACTTCTGACATCGAAAGCGAAGTTATCCTAAAGATCGGAAATATATCACTGGTATGTCTAAACGATGCCCTGTCAATATAATAAGGAAATTTTATTAACCCTCGGACGTACACGCAAACTTATACCCCCACCGTGGTACAGGGGGGGGGGGGGGGGGGGGTTGTTGCAATCCCCCCTTGGGTTTTTGCGATGTTGCAATATTTCGGAAATATTTTACATCTAGTAGATAGCCCGCGATATGCTTTACAAGATAAGGTAAATATTATGGGTTGTGGCGCTGCTGGGGGTCTGTGACGTCATCCAAAATGGCCGCCACGATGGCCGCCATCTTGGATTTTACTAAGAATTCAAAATTTTTGGAAAAATGCGGAATTGCAAATATTTTTGCTAGAGTTACAAAATAACATACAATTAAACATTTTGATGCTTTTGGTAGCATTTTATATGTTTTTTTTTTCACTGAAAAAAGGTAAAACAAAACACGCATTTTATTAAAAAATGGCTTGACCACATGTTACTCATGACGTCATATCTCATTACCATAGCAACTAATTGTCGCCAAACTTTACCTAAATGTGTCTCAAGGATAAATGAACAGCTAATAAAAACAGCATGTGCTAATCTTAAATGGTCTTTAAAATATGGTAGAAAAACCTTAAGGAGGTGGCCCCCCTCCTTTGTACGACCGAGGGTTATATGTTTTGAGATTATACTAATCAAGATAGGCCACAGTTTAACAAGTACTTTTACAATTTGCTGCAGGATGAGTCTCGTATTGGAGCTACCCCAGTTGCGCATAGTACGCCGGCAACCGTCTACCATTTCGCCAACATCGAAACGCCAGCGGGGAGCGTATATTTGCCTTCAGTCTCCAGTGTGGATACAACAGCTGATTCCCGCAGCAAGAGGCACGATGACTGTTCGTCGCTGGCCAAAATGAACGAATTCTTAGAAAGCAGGGATGTCAGCCCAGTCAGGCATCCTGTTACTATTCCATGGAATGAAGCGAGCGAAAGAACGAGGCGCCGCCATCTTCGCAAGGCGACGCAGGTAGTGAGTGCTGTCCTAGATGAGGTAGCGCCCAATCAATCAGGACCGTTGTGGTACTCGCTTGTCCCATCGTTGAATCGCCAATTCTCAAATGGCAGCGACAGTGAGGATGACGACGTCGACGACGCACTCATGGATGCTCTGAGAGAATGCTACAGTAATGCCAGCTCTTGGGATATCCGGAGACAAATATTCTCGATAATGGCGGACAAGGTAACCTTTCGAACTCTGAAGAAGTGGATTCCTGGCCTTACTCAGTATCGCTTCAGTGCTGCACGAAAGCATACGAAGCTTCATGGCAGAGGTGTTCCACTCCAACAATCACCGCAGACAAGATTGTACGTGTCACCCACACAGGTCGACCACTTTTTGGATTTCATAACTAGTCCTCATGTTATCCAGGACTTACCATTCGGGGAGAAGTCCATCAAGTTGTCAACAAATGAGGTTGTGACAGTCCCTAACGTCATCCGAATGTTAATCCCTGAGTCCATTGTAAAGCAATACCTTGCATATGCAGAAGAGTCAAACGTCACCCCACTCAGCCGCAGAACTCTGTTAAACATCATTTCTGTTTGCGCAGCCTCCACAAGAAAGTCTTTACAAGGTCTTGATTATATCAGTTCTGCTGGAGCTCAGGGCTTTGAAGACCTCATAAATGTGGTAGAGCGCCTAGGGGACCATTTTATGGGAATGTCGTGGTCTAGAGAACAGAAAGAACGTCTAAAGTCTGCTAAACGCTATCTGAAAAGTGACTACAAGGTAAGATGGTATGTCTTAGTTTGTTCTGGTGACCAGCAAAAAGCAAGGCAAAAATCATGATGTGTTGATGATCATTACATTTACTGAATAAATAAATTGCATCGAAAGGCTAAACCACTGGTATAATGGTTTTAGTTACCATCATTAGAATCGCACACTCTTGTACAAACCGATGTAAGCCATTTACAGCACAAACTTAACCCTGGACCCTTGTAAACCAAGTCTATGTTGAACTCTTACAATACGATAGAAAAGCAATCAATAATCAAAAGATCTTATATGAAACAACTCGTCAATACACGAGTACGAACTCCTTACACCCCCACCCCCATCCATATGGATAAGGCAGGTGACCATTATCTTGGACCCAATGTTTACACCCTTTCAAGCGATCGATCGCGTTACAATTCTGTCCAAATGCTACAACCTCGTTCAACACTTTGCGTATTCACAAGTTAAAAAGGGTTGAAATGTTAATTAATGGTGTGGTTTTGAGCCAAACCACCGTAACTGTGCTTACCTGCATATATTTGTTGCAATCATTGTATCCTTTGTTGTAATAACTAGTAAAAAAAACTTAATTATCGCAGGTGCACGTGTCCAGAGAGTCTAGCGTTGCTGACCACTGCAGGCAGTACGCCTTGAGTGACCCCAACGACCGGAATTTTCAGGCACATTGTGACCACCAACACACAGACCGCTGCGACCGCTGCGACGTACTGACAACAGCTCTTGGAGATATCCAAAAGGCTGTTGCAAGTATGACGGAAGAGAGCATTGGCACAGACGCCACAGAGGAGGTGAGATTTATCGCTAATCAAGCGATCTCCAACATTCAAGCTTGGAAAGCCCATCTTCTACGTAGCCTCAATCAGGACCAGGCGCGGCTCGATGTCATAGAAGACCTAGATGAGTCATCTGTACTGCTAGTGGAAGACTGGGCTATGAAGTTCTTGCCGCGCAAGTACCGTGAAAGCCAAAGCGACTGGTTTGGAAAGCGTGGCCTCTCGTGGCATATCACAGTGGCGACCCGGAAGATCGTGCCCAGTCAGCAGCTACAAATGATGACGTTTGTACATGTATTCCAATCATGCAGCCAAGACAGCAGTGCTGTGTTAGCAATCATGGAAGATGTCATCGGTAAGCTTAAAGCAATTATGCCATCACTAAAAGCTATCTTCTACAGACAGGACAATGCCGGTTGCTACAGAAGCGGAGCAACTATAACGGGTGCGTCAAAGGTCGGCCATGTCCACGGAGTTACCATTAAACGACTTGACTTTTCAGATCCTCAAGGAGGAAAAGGTTCGTGTGACAGGAAGGCGGCAACAATCAAGGCCCACATGAAAGTTCATCTAAATGAAGGTAACGACATCGAGAATGCTCGTCAAATGGTTCACGCCATGAGATCGTCTGGTGGTGTACCAGGCGTTAATGTCACCTTGTGCGAGTTGGAAACCCCAAGCAGCTCTACTCATGTTAAATTTGATGGCGTCAGTACAGTCTCTAACGTAGAATATAGCTCCGATGCAATTACAATCTGGAAGGCCTATGGGATAGGACCCGGTAAAGTCATTAAACTCAGCAAATTCAAGGTCGACGCTAGTACTCCAATTCAAAGCCTATCTGCTAATACAAGTGAAGAGCTATCAGATAAATTCACTTGTATCAAGTCCAGGTCGACCAAACCTAAAACAGTATCAAGTTCAACCGAGTCATCGGAGCCTCCAGCTGCTTCACAACTATTCGCCTGCCCTGAAGAGGGCTGCGTCAAATCATACCAACGGTTTTCTGCTCTACAAGAACATTTGGATTGCGGTAAGCACGAGCGTATCCTGGAACGTGAAACTTTGCTGGACAAAGCCGTACGTGGCTATGCTGTTAGGTTAGAAGAACAGTTTGGGAGTGTCCCACAGATGCAATTGTCGGCTGAAACACAGACGACAGCAAATCCCCTTTCACTATCAATGGGTTGGGCTCTAAAGAACAGCCAATCATCAAAAAAGCGATTTAGCGAGAAGCAAAAGAACTATCTCATTAGCAAGTTCCTTATCGGGGAGGAAACGGGGCGGAAGGTCAACGCTGCCTCAGTTGCCCGCTCGATGGTAAGTGCAAGAGATACAAACGGCGACCGTTTGTTCACCAGTGCTGAGTTCTTGACCGGGAAGCAGATCACAAGCTACTTTTCTCGGTTGGCGTCCAAGCGTAAAGGCCAAGGCTGCGACCATGCCCAAAGTGAGTCTGATGACGAAGATGACGAAGGTGCAGAAGCTGAGGTGGCGCTCAGCGAGCTGAGAGAGGAAGTTCTTCTAAGTATCCAACCTGGACATCCCCTCACCTACGACAGCTACAACTTATGTGAGCTAATGGGAAAAGCCAAGTTGTCGAAGTTTGCGATTTCAATGCTGGACAGAATATGTCACCATTTTGACATTCCCACGTATGATATCAAGGAACGAAGAAAAGCGCCCTACCTAAGCCGAATAGAAGAATTTTTGAAGAAATGTAGCTGTCAACAGTTATAATTAGTGGCGCATCCAGATTCTATCGTAAAGGGGAGAGGAGAGGTGTAGTGAATTGGGTGAGACTGTAAAGTTGCAAGATAACCGTACGGGGCCCTCCCCTAGATCCACCAATGATAATAAACGTATTCGTTTTGGGTCAGGGACCGCGCAGAGGGAGGGGCTGGGGGGGCTTTAGCCCCCCCCCACTTTTTTGCAAGAATAAAAATAAATTAAACAAAAAATAATTTAACAAAAGTAACGGAGTGAAAAATTATAAAAAAATCGTTAATTCGAAAGTGACCAGAGTTACTGGCAAAGACAAACGCGCAGATAAATAGACAGAATGAAGCATTAGTCGTTACAATTGTAAAATATTTTTTCGCTTAACCTAGCAGAGGTAAACGTCTTTTAAATGGCTTCTTTTTCCTGCGGACCTCTCAGGAAAACGCGTTGTTGTTTTGTAACTTTAATATCATTCACTAAATTATTTTCAGTTACTGTTTTGTTTTGCCGTGTAATTATTTTGAATGAATAATTAAACAATTATTGAACTCGGCTTTCGTATGATATGAAGATATACAGATCTCGGAGGGTGTTATCCATCGGGCTCAAGCCTTCGGCTTTGGCGGATAACCCCCTCGATCTGCATACTCTTCATATCATACTCAGCGTCGTGCAATAATTAACGCGTTCCAAACTAAAATGTGGCGTTCCGATTTAGACAAATTCCGTGTAAGATAACTGTTATGTACTGAAAGAATTTGCTATTCCGAATGATATGGGCTAATTGTATTGAGGAAAATGGTTACTCCGTCAAGTTCATGAGATGTATGACATAAAATTTTCCCATTCCGTCAGATCAATGACATCTTGATCCTTTTGCAATTCAGAATTTCTGACCCCGTAAGAACTGAAGACAAACAGCTAGCAAGCCCTAATTTTATACTTATTCAGAATTTCTGATCCCCCTATATTACCCAGTAAAGAATTCAGAAATTCTGATCCCCTCTAAAAGACCCCAATAAAGAATTCAGAAATTCTGATCCCCCTAAAGACCTCAATAAATAATTCAGAAATTCTGATCCCCCTAGAGACCTCGAGAGAATTCAGAAATTCTGATCCCCCTAAAGACCTCGATAAAGAATTCAGAAATTCTGATCCCCCTAAAGATCCCAATAAAGAATTCAGAAATTCTGATCCCCCAAAGACCTCGATAAAGAATTCAGAAATTCTGATCCCCCTAAAGACCTCGATAATAAATTCAGAAATTCTGATCCCCCTAAAGACCTCGATAATAAATTCAGAAATTCTGATCCCCCTAAAGACCCCAATAAAGAATTCAGAAATTCTGACCCCCCTAAAAACCCCAATAAAGAATTCAGAAATTCTGATCCCCCTAAAGACCTCAATAAAGAATTCAGAAATTCTGATCCCCCTAAAGACCTCAATAAAGAAATTCTGACCCATTAAAAGATCCTATAACTGATTCAGAATTTCTGTCCCCCTGTGACCTCAAAAGAGAATTTAGAAAAGGCACATTGATAACAATACATAAATTTTTATTTTTGCTACACACAAAGATGTCAATATCAACTTTCATTAAAAACTGCTGACAGTTTGGAGAAATTCAGTGTGAGATTACCACAACACAATGAATAATTTCTTCCAATCTGACTGAAGTGGGGCATTTCAAAGGAGGAAAATTTGGTTTCCGTCAAGTTCACAAGATACATGATTTCAGATACCACAAATCCGCCAAAATCCAACTGTTTTATTACCATTTTGAACAAGCCTAACTATTAGAATACAGTCTACAAACTGAAATGAGGACACATGATTATGCACATCTAACTTAAGAGGTTTTCTGAATTTCGGATACCCTCTTACTTATCCGAGGAAAAATGATTATTAATTAATTAATTAATTAATTCTGAAAGAGATTCAGAATTTTTGTTGCCCCATCACTTAAATGAACAAAACTAATTAAATAGGAAGATCCAGCCTGTTTCTGGATGTTTTCTTTGTATTGTGTTTTTCCTCTGATGGTCACAAGGAGATGCCACTGATCATCCTTCTTTGGGCATGATCAACATACTGTTATACACGTGCATACATGTAAATGGATGACCTCATTTGTAGTTCTGCTAGTGATTCCATTTCCTGAAAATCAGATATGGTATTCACCTTAAAACTACTTAAATTTAACACTTATTAATCAATAAAATTAAGATTGTATTACAAGTACATGTATCTCATGGCATTGAGTAGTGCAAAAACCCAAGGCTTCCTTAGTTCAACTGCCTTTTAAAGAAACTCATGCTTGTTCCACCTACATGTACTGTGCATGTAGGTCAACATACATGTAAACAAATGTAGTGAATTTTGTTTAAATTCTAAATGGTGCTCACCTTTACAATGTGCATTTGTGGGGGTACAGGTGTTGCTCAATCCGTAAACATTCAAAAAGAACTCATATGCAACTTACAATGTAACTCAGTTACGTGTAAGTTCACAGCCACAACACATGTGCATGTAGTGCATGTAAATTCTGGCTTCTTTTAGACAAGAGAGGTTTAATAGGCCTTGTGTTCTTTTTTAGTCAATGGTAAAAAGTATCATATATCTTAGATAATTTCAATTTTGTAGGCCAGAAATTTGACATATTTATTTTGTTTTCTGTTTCCGGTAAGTGACCACCCGGCATGATCACATATTGTCACAAAAGGTCAGTTTTTAATAGCGCTGACCCAGAATGCTGACAGATAACAACAGTTTACATGTACTTACAAAAAGATGGCTGTAATAGGATCTGTAGATAAACAAGTGGATTGTTACAGTGATCTGTTGCAAAATGTTATGTACATGTACAAAGTTTCAGTAAGAAAGCACTCGACCTCGTACGTCAGATTGCTGAGTTTGCCAATTATCGGGGTTCCGAAGAGTTGTCCTCTGCAGTCACAGTAAGAGTCACAGAAGCAATCAAGCATTCTAGACTTCGTGGAGAAGCGTTTGAATGCAACCGAGTGAATGTAAACAGTCTTGATCTAGAGTGTGAGTATATGCATCCCATGTTTGAAATTTTTTGCCAGGTTTTGTTTGGGTAAAATTGAATTTCAGGTGATTCTTATTAACAAGTGGCACATTTTAAACTGTATTGTACTTCTCCCGAATCATGTAACTTGTAAAAAAAAAAAAACATTAGTTTCAGGCAGAGAAAATGTTGTCTTTTTCTCCTAATTTAAGCTTACAAGGTAATATCTTTATGTAATTATGTTTATCAATTCAGTTTGAGCTTGTTTTCTCTGAGCAGTTATCAATAGACATCATTCACTCATATATTACATGGGAGGAGAAAGGAAAACTAACTTCATTTTTTGCTGCTCGTCAATTTCTTTTTGGGCCCAAAAACCATATTACAGATGTCGCCCTCATGGCTTTGCGATTCGGGTGACATCAGTTTTCGCTTGAAATTTAATGTGGAATTCACTCGTCAGGCAGTGAATTTGTCTTTGATACAAGAAAGGTGTTGGGTTACAAGTTTCGGTTTTGAAATAAGAAAGCTCTGCTTCGGACAGCATCTTTGTTCGTAAAGCAACTGGGGGGCCGTTTCAATTTCAGTGTATAATAGAATTTACTTTCAATTAGCTCAGTACAGTATGCTCGTTCTTAGAACTTAGAATCAATTACACCCAAATACATCTCTCTAATACTGGGCGGGTCAGTTTGGTTTCTTATAAACTTCTTTGTTTGATTTAGACAACTGCTTTTTCTAAGCACGGAATATTGGTTACTTGTAAGAATGTGAGTTTTTTTTAACATATGCGATTCTTATTATAATTCAATAATGTAAGTATGACACCAAACTCAAAAGTATTTGTTTCTGATATTTCATTCACAAGGCCAAACAAGCTTCAATTTTTAACAAAAAACTAGGCATAAATAATATTGCTTTACCTTCAACATTCATCTATTTAAGGGTAATATCTCACTTATATAGTAGGGGATTAAATGTCTCAATATTGGGGTCAAAATTTCGAGTTCCATGACATGTACTTTTGCTTGTACTGTCTGTTCTTAGTCACAATGGTCTGAGTTCATACCAGCCTCACCTTGTGGCCCGAGGTGGGGAATTTTCCACGTAGTCTTGTCCTGGGGGGAAGGGGGTGGGGATAATCAAGGTGTGCAAGGAATTATCGGGGAAAAATTGTCAAAGCACATGGCAGATGGCATGACTCAACAATTAGACTTAAGTCTATTCGATGAAACACCTTATTCCAAAATGGCAGCCATTTTATTATTCTTTTATATCTATGTAAATTAGCCCTCATGGCCTCGTCAGCATGTGCAAACTACAAAAAGGAATTTTCAAGCGAAAATGAGGCCAAGAGGGCTAAGGGTTAACATGCAGATAAAAGAATAATAAATTGGCCGCCATTTTGGAATAAGGTGTATATAAGTTCTTAATAAGCTTAAATATTTCTGTCTTCTCGAGAAACGGTGGCCGGGTATTATGAAATCTCTTCAAGCTTTTAAACAGCAGTGTTGAGTGGGTCATTCTAATGCAACGGTTTTATTTGTAAAATTAATAACACGTTGCCTAAAAAACAAAAACAAAATATATTAACCTCGACGAAGGGTGTTCAACAGTGGTCAAAATAACTTAAGCTTACATGAAAGCAAACAGAGAATATTATCGCGCACTGGGTTCCCTCTTCCGCTCAGGAAGCCTGCCAGAAATCCCATGGAATGGCACGCAACTTCTTAAACTTCAGATATTAAACTTTTAAGCTCTATGTCTGCAGATAGTCAAAACTACATTACGAAAATGAAAATATAAGCTTACAAGAAAAGAAACCTTATGGCTGTGCTTCGATCGTGTAAACACTGCTATAAACCCAACTTCGTACGAGGTTGCTATAAACCACCTACAATAGGTTTTAGCTTCACTATAAATGCTTACGTTTTCCTCATACAACGTCCTTGAACTCGACTGGAAAAGTTCTTCAGATGGAAAAAAGGTAGCCACAATAAAATTCATCTTCTTGCTATATAAACGTTTGAATGTAACTTAAATTGCAATCCGCCCGCGTGAAAGTCAAACTGAAATTATCACACTTTCCCATTGGCTCAAAAGCCCCACGTGACGTTAGAACTCACAATACGCATGTGCCGAACTCACGGCTTCCCTGGAAACTAGCTTGCTCGACAACCAACGTGGCGGGCTGTTGAAAGTATAACGGTCAACTCGAAGAACTTATGGTTGCTTCGGGAAATAAACGCAATGTATTTTGACACTTTTGGCGCGTTAGAAGCGAGAAGAAACTTTGGAGTGTTGTTTCATGTAAGGAAAGTGATTAATTTTCATTCAAGAGTTTTAAAGAAAAGCGAAAACCACTAGCTACAGCAAAGATTGAAACACGTGTTGTCACTCACTGTAATCAAATGGGAGCCATGAAATGTTCATCCACAAATATGGAAAGCTTGTAAAATATCAAAACGGATTGCACTCGTAACGGGATGAAACGGATCACTAGTGTCACATGATGGGAATCGAAGAGCACGCAAATGAGTTGTGGACTCGATCGCTTGTTGCTGTTGGCTGTCGAAGAATATTCAGCGACACCTCCCCAAAACATAGACACAGTTCGCCAAAGATAAGTGGTAAGTAAGGACAACATGCATCATGTTATGTATGTGTTGTAGGTTGAAATGAAATTCAGGTTAAAATGATTTCAACCTACGGTGTAGCTTGATTTTGAATTACCTTTGTTTCTGATTTATGATAAGCTTAATAGACCTTTCCACGGTTTTTTCAACTTTTGATATTGGCCATGTAGCGAGAATCTAACGACACTGCTGGAAAGAGCACCTCAAAATTAGTAAAATAGCCAAGTTTGTGAGTCGTATCTTGTAAAATCGCAAAGTTATAGCTTCGCGAAGTCAGGAAATTTTACAGACGTTTGTATGCTGGGGGGCAAGTTTGTGCCCCCCAGCATACAAACTTCTGCAAAATTTCCCGACTTCGCGAAGCTATAACTTTGCGATTTTACAAGATACGACTCACAAACTTGGCTATTTTACTAATTTTGAGGTGCTCTTTCGAGCAATGTCGTTAGATTCCCGCTACATGGCCAATATCAAAAGTTAGAAAAAACCGTGGAAGGGTCTATTAATCAAAGACAAAAGAAATTCAAAATCAAACTGGGTTGAAATCATTTTAACCTAAATTTCATTTCAACCTACAACATATGTATTTATGGAGGAAGCAGCATGGTTGAGTGGTTATAGCACTTGTGTTTATAGCACTCGTGGCCGAGTGGTTATAGCACTTGTGCTATAAACACTGCCCAGGGTAAATAAAGGTTATTACATTACTATTATATTATTGCTTCAAAAGCCTTTATAAACTAAAGTTGTCATGTCACTAGGAAAAAGGCACTGTCCCCTCGAAACATGTACTTTACAGTGTAGCTTCTTTTTCTTAACTCCACTTCTTTTGAATGAGTTCAAAAGGTATTAAACCGGTCATTTACATGTACATGTAATGCAACTCGAAATTTAGACCCCAGTATTAAGACATTTAATCCCCAACTATGTAACTTTATCTATATACGCTGTACATTGTAATCTTAAATTCGTAGTCAAACAAAGTTTTTGATTGATTGATAGGTAAAGCAATATCATTTATGCCTAGTTTGTGTTGAAAGTTGAAGCTTGTTTGGCCGTGTGAATGAAATATCAGAAACAATTACTTTTGAGTTTAGTGTCATACTTGAGTTATTGAATTGTAAGAAGAATTGCATACATGTATGTTTAAGAAAACTCACATTCTTATTAGCAAGCTACCAGCAAAAACCAATATTTCATGCTTAGAAAAAACAGTTGTCTAAATCAAACAAAGAAGTTACTGAGAACAAGCATACTGTACTGAACTCCATGTAAATTGAAAGTAATTTCCATTATACACTGATATTGAAACAGTCCCCCAGTTGCTTTAGAAACAAACAAAGATGCTGTCCGAAGCAGAGCTTTCTTATTTCAAAACTGGAACTTGTAACCCAACACCTTTCTTGTATCAAAGAAAAATTCACTGCCTGACGAGTGAATTCTACTGTACATTACAAATGTAAATTTCAAGGGAAAAACTGATGTTGCTTGAATCAAAAAGCGATGGGGGCGACATCTGTAATATAGTTTTTCAGGCCCAAAAAGAAATCGATGAGCAGCGAAAAATGAAGTTGGTTTCCTTTCTCCTCCCATGTAAGATAAGAGTGATAGATGTCTATTGCCAACTGCTCAGAGATTTTTATTTAAAATGTTGTGTATCAATAAAATCAATGGCAATAACTTCTTTGCTTTCTTTCGTTTACCCTTATGAACCTACAAAATAGTAATTATCTAAGATATATGAAATGTTTTACCATTGACTAAAAAAACATACAAGGCCTATTAAACCTGTCTTGTTTGAGAGAAGCCAGAATAACTGAGTTAAGTTGCATATGATTTTATTCTTTTGCAGATTTTTGGCTCTATTCTGGAACACAGCCAAAGTTCTTTTTGAATGTTTACAGATTGAGCTACACCTGTACCCCCGACAAATGCACATTGTTAAGGTGAGCACCATTTAGAAATTAAACAAAATTCACTACATTTGTGTATGTTGACCTACATGTACAGTACATGTAGGTGGAATAAACATGTTAAATAGAGAGTTTCTTTAAAAGGCAGTTGAACTAGGGAAGCCTTGGGTTTTTGCACTACTCAATGCCATGAAATACATGTACATGTATTATAATATTATTTTTTGATTAATAAGTGTTAAATTTAAGTAATTTTAAGGTTAATACCATATCTGATTTTCAGGAAATGGAATCACTAGCAGAACTACAAATGAGGTCATCCATTTATGTACACGTATAACAGTATGTTGATCAGGCCCAAAGAAAGGATAATCATTGGCATCTCCTTGTGACCATCAGGAAAAACACAATACAAAGAAAACATCCAGAAACAGGCTGGATCTTCCTATTAGTTTTGTTCGTTTAAGTGATGGTAGCAACAAAAATTCTGAATCCCTTTGAGAATTAATTAGAAGACTGAAATTATAGGGGTTGATTGAAAATCTGCTTACATGGATGTGTAAAAAGCTGCCACAAGTTCATTGTGTTGAAAGACTGATTTAATACACTGTTGATATAAATGAGCCACACCATGTTAAAAAGGAAAACATTCTTAGTGGGACCTTTACATGTACATTGTTGATAGATTGGCCCAATCATATCAAGGGTTTACCACTGTAAATGTTTTAGTGTAATATATTCAAGATAGCTGTTCCATGAAATGTAGGTGCATCCTAACAAAGAAAGAGATGTCAGCAAAATGCTATAAAACTATGAAAAAAAAAAAAATTAAAAAACTGCAGATCAAGATCTGGAGAAAATATGGTATGTTCAATCAACATGTACAATAGTATGTATTTTTTTCTTTGGGAGATCAGGATTTCTTAATCCCCTGAATTTTTTTCTAATTGTTTTTTTTTTTAAATTCAAATTACATGTACCTTTGAGTTATTTAAAGGGACTAGAATCTGTTTAGAAATTCTGAATTTTTTCCTGAGGTTTTATTGGCAGATCAAAAGTTATGAATTTCTTAAGGGGATCAGAAATTCTGAATGTCTTTTACGGGGGATCAGAAATTCTGAATCTCTTTTAAGGGGATCAGAAATTCTGAATGTCTTAAGGGGATCAGAAATTCTGAATGTCTTACGGGGGAGCAGAAATTCTGAATGTCTTTACGAGGATCAGAAATTCGGAATGTCTTTTACGGGGGATCAGAAATTCTGAATGTCTTTTACGGGGGATCAGAAATTGGGAATGTCTTTCACGGGGGATCAGAAATTCGGAATGTCTTTTAAGGGGGATCAGAAATTCTGAATGTCTTACGGGGATCAGAAATTCGGAATGTCTTTTACGGGGATCAGAAATTCTGAATGTCTTTTACGGGGGATCAGAAATTCTGAATGTCTTTTACGGGGGATCAGAAATTCGGAATGTCTTAGGGGGATCAGAAATTCTGAATGTCTTTTACGGGGATCAGAAATTCGGAATGTCTTTTATGGGGGATCAGAAATTCGGAATGTCTTTAAGGGGGATCAGAAATTCGGAATGTCTTCAGGTTTCTCTGTAAAATTATGGGTGGATCAGAAATTTAAATACTAGTAAAGAAATTCACTCGGAAGAATTTTGTACTTCCGAACAAACATGGTTGTCTTTCTTGTCAATTTTTGCATTATTTTTGGGTTCAGAGCAAACGTTGAAAATAATAGTTGGAATAAAGTGGTGATTTTGCTTTTCCGTGGAAACTGCGCAGATCATTTTCGGCCTATTTTCGACTCTTTTCCAAACAAAGTTGAGATACTGCAACGTGCAAAAACCATTTTCCGATATAGGTTGGCGTTTTACCCGTAAAAATAAGTCATTTTCAGAGTATTCTCTTTATTCTCTCTGAATTTATCGAAATCGGAATACCACATTTTAGTTTGGAACGCGTTAATTGCTGAGTAATTATACAGCGTTGAGTTCAAGGCAGCTCAAGCAAAATCGTTGGACTTCTGGTATTTTATAGTAATTAAAGGTTGATATCAGTAGTATAACATAACAATCTATGATATTTTAATTTAGTGATGGTGAATTTTCAGACCCGATAGCAACATCACTGAAGATGTGGAAAAAAATCAATAGTTTTATCGTTATAATAGCATTCTCCGTCACTTTAGAGAAATTGAATAGAAATCCACAAGCATGCCCCCCCCCCCCGCCCACAAAAAAAAAATTCCTTCACGCATTCTTCTTTAGCCCCCCCACTCGAAAACTTGCTGCGCGGTCCCTGTGGGTCAGGTTCTAACAACCGCTACATCGTGCAAAAACTTGGGCGTCATTCTAGAATTTAAGACACAACTTTCAAATCTTTTTCACTACTGTTTAGCCCGTCACTTATCACTGTAAGGCTGCGTAGCAGGCCGGTATAGGGAAGGGGTTGCTCTAAAAATCCCCTTTTGTATATTTTTGCGGTCACTGGTGGGCACAGTAAGCAATGAGCAATTAATTCAAATTTAATAGTGAGAACATCACAATATGTAAGACAACGGGGAACTGCAGGGGAGGTGTGAATTTAAATTTCATTTCTGTTTGCGTATTTACATTGAAATCTGAGCAAAAACTGATTCAGTGAGAGAGCTTTTAGTTGGCAGCGATGTTTTAGTGTTCTTCCCATTTCTTTCTCGCACTTGCCTCCTCATCTACGCCTGTCAGGCAGGCCACCGTTAGAGTTGCAATTCTAATGACAGTTAGAATGGATATATATGTAAAGAATGTTTCTTTCACCAGTAGATTTAAATTAAATGTATTTTGTAATTGTCAATTTACCTAATTCGAAATGGACTGAATTGATATAATCGATCAAAACTACCATGATCGATTTCATTTTAGTGCCTGTCTGTGTGTACGTGCGGGCAGATAGAAAGTGCAAAATAAAGTTATATTTCTGTTACAACGGAGTGCAAAAATTGTAGTATTCTGTGATCTGGAAAACAACAGATTCCATGTGGTATGCGTTACAGCCTTATCTCATCAGGAGCGTGATGCATTACAGTGACAAGCCGTGACCCTTGACCGGCGGTAGTCAGCTTTGTTTACGGCTGTTTTTAACTCAGTCTCAAACTAAGGCATCACATGGACAATTATTGGACTGTCTTTGAAAGTAAGTCATTCTTTATAAGTGGTAAGAGGATTTTGGAAGCAATAAGTACAACCAAGACCTGAGTTTTTGGCACATATTCGAATGCGAATCAAATGTCAACAATATAGCAGTATGCAAATTAGTTCAACTTTCAGTTCAAATTTCTCAGAATTCGAAGTCGTTTTATGAACCGCTCGCTAAAAAACCCAAACCGATTTTTACATCTCGTATAAGAAGAGTGCTTAGACACTTTACAACGTTAAAATTAACCTGATTGGAGATTGGCCACATATCGAAAAATCAGTTTGTAATTACATGCTAAATTCGTTTTCCAAGACTGTTGTAAAATCTCCATCGAATAATGTGTTTTCTTGCCGTACAAAAATACCCATAGAACCAAACAACAGGCATAGATAAAGTACCAAATGCCTCTTCTTTCAGTATTTGTTGTCTAATTCCTTTAGCCATAGCTTCTTCTGCTAACGAGAGCACGTTTTTGTGAATGGTATTTTTGCTAATTAATTCTGCCATTTTTGGCCAGCGAGAGTGCGAAATCGATTTTCTCAAATATTTTCAAAATTCGGCCGTATTTTAAAAAATGAACCTCGAAAGCTTCAAAACCTTGTTATTACCTCTCTACAAACTCAAAATGAAGATAACTTGATGTTTGACCGTGGCCGCGATTTTGTGATTTTGCTCGATATTTCTGTGCATTCGCTCTTAATTTGTGAAACTTTTCAGTGAAAGTCATTTGTGAAGTTTAGAGAAGATGCCTTACTCTCTGAAGCAATTGGACCAACGCTATCTCACAACTGCGGTATTTTTTAAAAATATAATCTCATATAATAGTATAGAATGAATTGTAATGTGGAAATTCATGACGAATTCAAGAATATAGGAGAGTTAACCTGTCCCTTTTGTGACCAACGATTAGCAGATGTTGTTAGAAATACGGAAGTTGTTGAATCATGTTGTGATAAAAAAGATATGCTGAATGACAATGGAATGAATGTTTCTAAAAATTGTGGTGTTGTTAATGGATATGATTTACAAGCTCCATATATTGATTTCCATGATAGCAAATATAAAATGACGAGAAAGAGTGTGTATATAAGAAAATATCATATTTTAAACGTTGTCAATGATATAGCACAACAGAATCATGTACAAATCAGTAATGATAATAGAGAGAAAATCCTGAGAATATTCGCTTTAATTAATGAAGTATTAAAACAGGTTAACAAAAACCGTAAACGGATGATTAGTATTAAATTTGTTATCAAGCAATTATTTAGGATGTTTGAGCTTCCATACAAGAGTATTAAAGTAACGAAGTCAATGAAGACATTAAAATTCTATGAGACTTGGTGGAAACATGTTTATGAATTGATAAAGAATGATATCAACAAAATTATTAAAAGGTGACCTGTTGCGTGATTCTCAGAAAAACAGGAAGTCATACGTCATGCAAAGGGGGTTTTCCCTATGAATGAGTTATTGAATAAAGTTTACTTGCAAGTGAATTTTTTATCATACTGTTTCTCAAATTTATCGGCAAGAGGACAAAGATCAATGATTATTTCATCAATCAGCCTCATTTCATTTATAAATGCAGTATGGTTAAATTGATTTCCTCTTAAACAAGACCGTAAATCAACTAATACTTTTTCATATGTTGTGTATGCAAATTTAGACATATCTATTTTCCTTTTGTAGATTTTAATTTCGCTGTATGTCTTAATCAATAAACCACTGCCACTAATTACTCCTAAAATAATAGGGTTTAATGTTATTGAACCAGCTATTGTACCAATGGATATTAAAGAAACTGATGTTAAATTGATAGCTAAATTCATTCTCTTGAAATACTTGTAAACCTTCTTATAACACCAAAAGCGTTTATGATAAAATTTATACAATAATTTGATTTCTGATAATTTCTCTTGACTGATATTTCTATCAATATGATTAAAATTGAATATTTCTGTTTTATCTGTTTTAGTCATTTATATTATATATTTGGATTATATTTTAGGATTTGAAAGAAGACAATATAATGCACCACTTATTTGGCCCATTATTGGAGATCTTTTTATTTTCTTAGGCAATGAATGGCAGCAATATGTGTATCCAGGCCCCTTTTCATAGTCATTGTAAAATCTTCCAAATGCATCATGAAAAATAGCATGTTTAATTAAAAATTGGTATTTGGTGTTTATAGTACAAGAACCTGGTCCTATTAATCCAATGTCAGAGTGTTTTTCTAATATTTGGTTAAATGATATTGGCTCATTCAAATAGTTTACATACAAAAATTGATATATTAAAGCCGATTTTAATATTTCATCTTTAGTATTAGGATGTAGGTATTTTTGGGTTGTGAAAAATTTATTACAAAAATTAATTGCTTGCTCCAAATTCGACATGTATATTTATTGATTATATTAAATGTAGCTTTTATATATAAAAATATGGTGTATGTTTTTCCTATGTGATTAAAACTCTTCAAAAAGTGCACTGATATGACAATTATAAGGTGCAAATGTAATATCATGATCAAATGATATCAATTTGATTTGTATGTCTGCATCTTCCCTGAAATTGATAACTGATGTTGATATATTGAAAGTGTATAAAATTTTATTTGATGTTTTTTCCCAATTCTGCGGAGCGAACGAAGTGTTATGAATTAATATAAACATTTTTTCATATCCTTCAGGCGGTTTATCGTCCAATATCATCAGCCATAATTTTATAAGTTTCAAATTGATTAATGCAATAAAAGATAATGAACCGTTGAATATGATATCATAACTGTTCTTATTTTTCATATAATTGCCTAAAAATATGAATTTTTGTAACTGTTTGGGTTTTGGTAAATCAATTAGGTTTCTACCATTCATATCAATATCGGTCTCCATAACCATTTTTCCGCCCTCAATTACATAAACAGTATCAAATACATCTGGATCGACACTGGAGACATGACCTTGAACGCCATAAACGATTAGATGTGCTTTCTTTGTATTCCCTTTTGATATACTTCCATGAAGATCTATCATAATATATTCAGGTGGAGATACCTGATACTTATGTAAATGAACAATGCTTTTTGTATATCCTTCAGTGTTGAATATCTTTGTAGTTTGCTGTCCGATATTAAGAACTGATGAGACAACATTGACAGATGTCGAACTAATGTGAGCTTTATCTGGAACGAAAAACTCGATCACCATAGTGTACTCACCTTGAGGAAGGTTGTATGCATTAAAACCTATCCTTGACCTGAACTCATCGTTATTGTCTGTCGTAAGAGTCGTATCATAGGCTTTCTTATTGATTTTGTGTGGACTGGATACAAAATTGATAATACCATTAACAACAATATTACTCTCCGACGAGCTCTCGTTCACATCTTCCATCAGGTATCTGAAAACGTCTTTTTCTGCAGTAGAGGAAGTTATGTGTGACTTGTTCACATAACTCTTATAATCGTCTGTTATTCGTGTATACATGTTTGTATTAGAATCATTGAGTTGGGCGTTGAAGAATGAAACATTTACGGCAGCGCCATTCTCATTTGGTTTAGGTGTTGCTAAATTAATAATTTTATAACTTTGCATATCAAGATCGCTGGCAATCGTTATGTCTAATTTTTCGTTTAAATGTGTATCAACATAACCTTTATTCACAGCCATATCGCTTACAGTTGGGGTTTGAACATTATATATTACGTGGTTGTTCATATCAATTGAATTCTCCATAGGAAGCATTTCTTTCCGACTCAGAAAAATGTTTTTAGCATCGTCATAACTGATTAAATTCAAATAGTTGGCTCTCAAATCTTTATATGTCTGTTGCTTACTGTTTTTAATATTGTACATCTCCTTCAAATCAATATCTTTGGTCACTTCATGCGTTGATGCAGACGTATTGAGATGGAATTTCTTCAGAGTTATCATATTCACCGCAGAAAGATCATTGTCTTCATCCGTATCCATATTTGTGATCAGTTTTCGATCCATATCAATTTCTCCAGGTAGAATTAATTTATATCCTCGCAGATCCAAATCTGCAGTCATATGAGTTGTTCTATCTAACTTTAAATAATGCGTGTCTCCATACTCTTTATTAACAGCATCTTTTTCTGAAATTGGTGTTTTTAAATTTTTTATATTATTGTTTTTCATATCAAGATTACCTGTAACTAACGGCAGATGTTTGCTAACGAAAGTATTTCTAACAAATTTAAAATCAACTACATTATCCAAGCCAGTAACTTGTCCTATATTTACTAATTGTTTACCTTGCATGTCGTAATCACCGTCCTCTGTTAATTTGAACCCTACTCCAGGCAACCCACGTTGCGGTGTTGCCGTTGATGTTGACGATGGTAAAATTCCATTTGAGTAACTCATATATAATTGAGTTATATTATATTTTTTCATTGAAATTCTTGGTTGTGAATTTCCGTGGCTTATCAATATATACGAAGCAAAATGGTTCTTTAGTTGCTTTCTCATATAATTCTTTTGGAATACTGTTTTCACGACAAATTAGACTCCTCTCATTAGCACTTGGGAATTCGTAAATAGAGAAATGTGAACAGTTCAATCTTATGTCTTTTGGTGTCTTATAGTAGCTTTGACTCAGATAAATCACACTGCAATTTTTATGTCTCCCTCGTATAAAATAGCCGACTAATGGTTTTTGTTTTTTATCACATACAAAATCGTCGAATATTACCAATTTCTGACTTTCACTATCAAGATCATTTACAGGAATAATTTCATCATTGCTTGCTTCAATAACATCATAACCAGCTTCATTACTTATTGGTTGGAACATATCCATAAGATTCTGGTACTTGGACTGCTCTAAGTTTTTTGCGTAGAGATAAACTTTATCAAAATACAGCAGATTGTAGATCATATGCATCAAAGTATTTGTTTTTCCCGAACCACTTGGGCCGCAAACCAACATCCGAAATGATCGATCAGGCATGAAATCATATAACTGTTTAAAGTTTGAGACAACATCGTCTTCAACGTCATAATTTGGTATTTTCATTTATATTATATGTGTATATTATTTAAATATAACATGGTGTATAACACGGTGTACAACACGGTGTACAACACGGTGTACAACACAGTGTAAAACGTTATTTTTTATATATGATTTTCATTTTTATGTAATGTAATAATATAACAATAAATGAGTTTACTTAAGTGGAAAGAACTCGCAAAGAGAAAATCTGAATTAGGTAATAAGATAAATTATGTTCATGATACAATTACAAGACAGGATGTTGGTAAAAAAAAACAAGCCAAGATACATTGGCAAGGGTATTCAAACCAGTGACTACAAGATTAGATGATGTTATTGATAGGAATATAGATTTCAGGGTACCTCTGAGAAAAATGCGACTACGTAAGAAAGGTGAGCCAGGTATTGACTATATGCCTGATGTTGATCCATATGAAGAAATGGATGTAGAAGGTCTTATTGATTTTGGTGATTATATGCCGCCACAACACAATAAACAGATTGTTCCAAAACCTCCAACATATGAAGAATCTTTAAAAGATGTTTTAGAAGGAAATAAGGAGATTTATGTGGATCCTATGTACTTGAAGCCAAAATATGAAACATTGCCCGAATTCGAATACGATACTGATATAATGAAACAACAAGATGAAGAAAAAGAAAATATTGATAAGAAATATGATGAATTAATGATGCAATACAATCAAAATAAAGAACAAGAACATACTCTTGAGGAAATTGATGAAATGTTAGAAAATCATGATATTGATGATACGATATTAGATGATATGGGAGTTATGACTTATGAAAATGTGTCAAAAATATTGAATCAAGAACAAATAACAGACAAAAAAACTAAAAGTTTTCTTACAAAGATTGTGAAAGATGCTAAAGCAAAAAGGGCGCAATTAAGTGGCCATAAAGCAACTGTTACAAAACGATTTAAGACGGGGGAATATTCAGAAAAGCAAAGAGATGAATACAATAAAAGAATAGATGACGGGAGAATGATTTTAAATGAATACATAAACCACTATGAGAAACAATTGAAAACAAAAAAAGGTTCCGGGATCAAAGGCCGAGGAAGAAAACAGATGGGTGGAAATATTGTATTTTATAATGATGTAAAGCAGCTTGTTAAAAAATTGGAATTGATTATTGGTGAAAGATTGGCAGGGAATACAAGCCTTGAGATACGAAATATGGGAGCAGCTATCCTGGATATTTTACTAAAGGCTGCAGAAATAAATAGACCACAATATAATAAATTGTATAATAAGTACTTCAAAATATAATTTATGTAACGATATTATATATGGATCGAGAGATAGTTTTATCATCTTATAGTGTAAAAAATCAATGGAATAATAAACCAGAGGATTTTATAACAAATTTTAACAGGCCTATAATATTGGATCGCAATTCTCAATATGTGGTCGGCCTTAACCGAATCGTTAACATGTCTTTTACATGGTTTAATGTAAATTCATCTTATGGAAATCAATTAATCAGATATAGCTCCGATAGTGGTTCAACATTTAACAACATCACCTTTCCAGCCGGAGTATGGAATTATACAGACTTCAATACATATATCAAGAACATAACGAAGACTGGTGATACGTATCCGATAACTCTTGAATTCGATAATACAACATTTAGGGTCACGGTTACATTAGCTCAGAATTATCGGCTTGATTTGACACATTCCAATTTTAATGATCTAATCGGTTTCGATAAAATAGTATTAACAAGTGGGACAAACATTGGACCAAGGGTTCCAAATCTATCTCAAGATACAGATGTCCTCAATGTTCATTGTGATCTGATTAATGCTAGCCTGGTGGATGGTCAAGATACCGACATCATTTATTCCTTCTCAACCAGTGTTCTCCAACCTAGTTATTCATTCACCTTAGAACCCCAGAGAGTCACCTACAATCCTGTGAATAAGATTACGATTTCTAGTATAAGGATTTATATAACCGATGGAAAAAGAAGATTAGTTAACCTGAATGGAGCAGATACATCTTTCTCACTAATTCTGAAAAGTATAGAATAATATAACATATTAGTATAATGAAACCATATGAATTCAAGAGGTTTTACCATCCTAAACTAGGTAAATTTGTATATCAACATAAAGGTTCTGGGCTTATCGTTGATAATATTTTCAAACCATTAAAGAGTGTGGCATCAGCTGTTTTTAAGAAATTTGCTAAGCCAATAGCAAAGAAGGCACTAGAATCGGGGATATCGCATGCAGGTGAGCGACTGGGTAAGGCGGTATCACAAAAGTCAGGAGACCTAATAATGAAAAGATTGGCAAATTTGAGAAAAGGAGCTACAAGACAAACGGCAAATGTTCCATCCTCACCCATTAAACAGCAACAGCAAGATGAAAGTACTGATATGATACTTAATAGATTGATATCTGGATCTGGTATAAAAAGAAGGCGTAGAGTAAGAGTAGTATAGAATCAATAAAATGATTGGGAACATTGGCATGGTATATAATTGCAAAATTATCTAACATAATAATATATATGTCTTTTAGAACAAGTGAATTTCTACAAAGATATGAGTTGGTACGATTCCAACTTGATGATGTAATCAGAGCCCCAGCTAACAATCAACACCAAGACAAAAATGGGTATAAATTTACAATTAATGATCGATCGAGCTTTTTCGATTGGTACAATGCTTATTTTGAGGTCCAGCTCCAGGTACAAAAATTGGCTGATGGTACAGCCTATGGTGCAGATCGTATAACAGTTATTAATGGAGCCCATAGTTTGATTAGTCACATGATGATAAAATCAGCAGGAAAGATCGTGTATGATACTGATAATCTCCATAAAGTGACTTATGTCAAGAACCTGCTTGAATATAGTGACGATTTTGCTCGTAGTGTTGCTAAAAACTCTTTATGGTATTTGGACACAGATGACACTACAGCCAATACTAATACAGGGTTTGAGTCAAGACGTCTTTTAACGACAGGTAACCATGATGTCAATGTAGTCATACCTCTTAATCGTTACAGTTTCTTCGAAGAGCTAGAGGGTCGAATGTTAGTCCCAATGCAACTTCAGTTTAATATACAGTTGCAGAATGACAATGAATTAATATTTAAAGCAGGTGCAGCAGATGACGGACGAGTTGTTATTGATAGATTACTACTTTGGGTACCAAAATTGACACCTAAGGACAGTCTATATGATAAGTTTGTTAGTTCTTTTTTGAAAGATGATAAATGGACATATCTGAGAGAAATGTATGAGGTGTCCGCACCAACACATAGTAGTGGATTCTTCCAAATCTCATCCAGTATTGATAATGTTAAGGCTATATTTGTATATCTACAAAGAGCTAAAACAAACAATGCAGAGGCGAATCCGTACCTGTTTGACACTTTTAAAGTAAATTCAGGTGATAATGCTTGCAGTCTTACAACATGCAGATTGGAATACGGCAATGGAGTATTCTACCCAGAGACTGAATACGATTCAGAATCAAAAGTAAGGATCTTCAATGATTTAATGTCCTATGGTATGAGAAAGAATGATTACAACAGCGGTACACAGCTTAACCTATCGAATTACAATGGTCTCTATCCACTAATCTATTTCGATCTATCATATCAAACAGAGAAAGTAACAAGAGACCCAAAGCAGTTGATCTTCAGGTATAAACTGAACGCCAATAGTGCTGGAAATAGTCCTTTCAGCATACATGCTATAGTCCTATATGAAGAGACAGTTGTCATTGACAAAGTGGGAAATGAATTGGTTATAGTGTAAAAAGTAATAAATTACTAATCAAATAATATCATTATTTCATATATGTTTTATAACCAGAAAATTATATAACATATATTATATACAACAAATGACTCAACTTTATGAGATTAATGTGAAATTGTCTGACAATCAAAAGAAAAATCTTAGCAATGCTTTCCATAAAAGGGAAACGATTGTTCTCAGGCCTTCAAAGGACTCTCTTCGTGGTAATGATACTCTACATGTCCCGGCGATGGTGAAAAAAAGATTGGAGAAGAATCGGAATTTGGGGAAGGGTATGGACATTAAGCTTGTGAAAACCAATATTAGAAAACAAGTCGGTGGAAGTTTGTTAACTACCATTCTAACCCTTGGACGTGCAGCTTTACCAACTATTGGTAAAACCCTTGGTCTTTCAGCTCTTGCTGGTTTGGCTTCAGAAGGTGCTTCTCAAGTGGTTAAAGCAATATCTGGAAGAGGTGTACAGTCGGGTGGTTTTCTTATACCCCAAGATAAAATTAATAAGCTGATAGCATATAAGCATCTTTTAACGACGAAACAAAAACAGGATATATTGAATGCTCTTCAGTCAGGTTCAGGTGTTCATGTAAAACCCACAAAAACACAATCAGGTGGATTCCTTGGAACTCTGTTGGCAAGTATTGGTGTCCCACTTCTTCTAAATGCAATAACTGGAAGCGGTGCTCCTCGAATTGGAAATAGTAAGAAAAAGGGTACGGGAGCTCCAAGAATTGGTGTATATAGAACACCTCCATTTATAGGTACATGGGATAATCCAATTGGTATGGGGATAAAAAAAAAAGCTCCAAAGAAAAAGACAACAAAAAGAGGCGAAGGCTTGCCATTAGGGAAAAACAGCCCATTCAATGGCATCCCACTACTAGGGGCAATACTGTAAAACCGAAATTCCACAAAGACATCCCGTTAAGTAATCATGATCTAATAAAATGGTGCAGATATTTAAACATCCCAATCAGTGATGTTCTGTCAAGGGATGAAAGAGTTCCACATAATCATAGCCAAGCATTATTTATTTACAATCTAGAACCTAGTTATATGGCAGGATCTCATTGGGTTACAACTTATGTAAAAGAAAACGTGATAAACTATTTTGACAGTTTTGGTATGCCTCCATTTCAAGAGATCGTAAATCATGCGAAAAGAAGGAATATGACACTGCTTCACCAAAACAACCAAATCCAAAACATAAAAACGTCTACATGTGGCTACTTCTGTTTATACTTTTTGAACGAAATGAATAAGGGGAATTCGTATTATAATTTATTGCAAGTATTTGACATATATGATACAATGAAGAATGAGAGATTCCTCGAACATTATTTTAGAAATATCTAACTTATATATATATAAATGGTTAAATCATATTGCGTTAAGGAAAAACGACAGACGGAATCAGTTCCTGGTTCTGAACGATATGTAAGAACTAAAAATAATCGTCTTATGTTAAAATCTCAATGTAGTGAATGTGGGGCTACTAAAACTCGTTTTGTTAAAAAACAGGAAAACTAATTAGCCCGTCTCAGGGGGCGGGCTTAAGAGAATTAGCAATGGAAGGATTAACAATGCATGCTATACCTTGGTTAGGTAAAAAAGCTGTTGAAATGAGCCGATATGGATTAAGTGAATTAATGAGAAATAAAAATATGCAGAAAAAAGCAGTGAATTTTGCATTGGAAAAATCCAAACCATTTTTGCAAAAGACTACTTCAGATATGCTAAATCAATTATCAACTAAAGTTAGACCCAATATTAAATATAAAACAGATAGACCTGATTTAGATGGAGGAAATATTGATATTCATAAAATGATTGGTAAATTACCAAAACCCAAAAGAGGATTTACTTTACCTGGTCATCGTTATACAGGACCATATAATCCTATTGATAAACAATTAAAATATGACCCAACAACTGGCCAAATATTAGAAATATATGACCAACCTACAGGAAGAACGGATGCCATTGCTATGCAGCATGATGTTGATTATAGTGTTTGTAAAGACGACAGAAAGTGCAAGAATAGAGCAGACAGAAAAATGGTCAAAGCTTTAGATGAAGTACCATATGATGAGAGACAATGGGGTCATTGGTTGGCTAGAAACACGATTGATATAAAACAGAAATTAGGCCTTGGTGTTAAACAAAAAAGGAAGCCAAAAAACGGAAAGCGGCGTTGAGTAAAAATGATTGGGCTCAACAATTAGCCGATGAATTACATAAGCCAATCAAACGAAAATTCAGAACTAGAAGAGTTATTGTCAATGGAATAGATGATATTTGGAGCGCTGACCTTGTAGAAATGCAGAAGTTTTCAAAATGGAATAAAGGTTATAGATATTTGTTAAACATCATTGATGTGTTTTCAAAATTTGCTTGGAGCATTCCCATTAAAAATAGAACCGGTAATACAATTACTGAATCATTTGATGATGTTATTAAAAAATC
Source organism: Cladopsammia gracilis (assembly GCA_022457155.1). Classification (NCBI taxonomy): domain Eukaryota; kingdom Metazoa; phylum Cnidaria; class Anthozoa; order Scleractinia; family Dendrophylliidae; genus Cladopsammia; species Cladopsammia gracilis. The sequence continues at coordinate 965,276 of JAJGOT010000074.1, forward strand.
CAAACGGAAACCTAAATTTATTTGGGTAGACCAAGGGTCCGAATTCTATAATAAAACTTTCAAAGACTGGCTAAAGAAAAATAACATTGAGATGTATTCTACTTTCAATGAAGGTAAAGCTGTTGTTATTGAGAGATTCAACAGAACATTGAAATCTAAGATGTGGAAACAATTCACAGCCAAAAATACAACACAATATTTAGACATGTTACCAAAACTATTAAGTACAAAACATTCACGCATAAAGATGACACCTACAGAAGCCAGTAAAAAGAGCAATGAAGGAACTGTTTACTTTAATCTATATGGTGATATAGAGCAAGTAACATCTAAACCGAAATTTAAGGTTGGTGACAAGGTTAGAATTTCAAAGTATAAACGGAATGTGTTCGACAAGGGTTATACACCAAACTGGACTGAAGAAGTGTTTACAGTCGATAAGATACAATACACTAATCCTTTAACTTACAAATTAAAAGATCTCAATGATGAATCAATAGAAGGATCTTTCTATTAACAGGAGTTATTGAAAGCAAAACAAGATATTTTTCGTATTGATAAGGTCATCAAACGAGATTATAAAAAGAAACAAGCTTTGGTATTATGGTCTGGTTATTCAAAAAAGTTCAATTCATGGGTACCTCTAAAGAACGTTAAAAATATATAATGTTTATATATATCATGAGTGGCATTGAGAAATATATCAAAAAAATAAATTTTCAAATTCAGGAATGTGAAGATGAAATAGACAATCTTCATGATAAAATATATGATAATGAGCGTAGATTGGATCTGTTACAATATAAAAAGAAATTATTGAAACTTTATCATAAAAAAATACATGAAATTGATAAAGATATAACATTGAAACAGTTATTGAATATTATCTGCAATGAGATAGAAAACAATAGATACGATGATGAATGTAATGTGTTGAAATAAACCAAAGTGGATAATGTCAAATATCTCAAACGTGAAAATAATATTTTTACACCTGTCAATACAACAAGTAATGCAGATTTCGAGAGATTGAGAGACATTCATTTGATTAATGAGACTTGGCTTTAAAAAAGGTTAAAGAGATGTTACTATTAACAAGTATCCCAGAAATTTCTGAGATATTTATATCTTTTCATTCGCTATTCATTGGTAGCCAAAAATATTAATGTTTCTGGCTATCTCATATTTAAATACACTAATCATAGTCACTTAAACGGAAGAATATAATATATAGTACTAATATATAATGGCAAATCAGAATGATAAGAGAGGACGCGGAAGGCCTCCTATATATAAAACGCAAGAAGAAAAAAACAAGCTATTAAAGAATCAAAAACTCGTTATATGTTGAATAAAGAGTGGTATTGTCGTGTATGCAATAACAATATCAACTACTCGCTTGCTGGAAAATTCTGTCATTTGAAAACGAATAAACATATGGATAATATTAATAGGAGGATCAATGATTTAATGATTTGACACACATGAAAACTAAGAAACATATAGTTTAATGGATCCATTGGATTGGAACCATTAAATTCTCAACCATACTTAAACGCACCAACTGAATACATATAAAGAATTATCTATACTATAGTATATAAAATGAACAAGAGCGATCTTGAGAAACTCAGTAAATCAGAACTAATCAAATTGCTTTTAAAGCAACAGAAGAAAAAGCCTGAAATTATCATCGTAGATGATACCAAACCAGTTCCAACACCAAGGAGGCCTATTCGAACACCTCGCAAGAGTGTAAAACCAAACCAATCACCAAGACAAACAGTAAAAGAATTGGTTGACTATTTTGAGAGGAAAAGATTACCACCCCCACCTTCTGAATGGTTAGAAGAAATAGAACAATTAAAAAAGACACCAATTCCTACACCAAGGACTAAAAAAAAACAGTTAAACCTGTACCAGCTCCAAGGACTAAGATAGAGCAAACAGACAAAGCTCTAAAAGGTTATACTAAATCCTTCGAAATTACATTAAAGAATAATAAAGACCCTTTAACACAATTACAACAAACAAGAAAAGGTATTGAAAACCATTTTAAAACCCTACTAAGTGATACAAAAGGAATTAAATTTGTTGAAACACTAAAGGTCACATTTGAGAAACTAGCTGGTGATGAAATAGTGTCCAAGACTGCATATTTTAACAGTGTGGCTCAGACGATTATTAACCACATAGAAATCGCTGAAGCGTTACAATTGTCTAAACAACAGATATTAAATAGTGTAGCTCAATGGATTTCTGAGGGTTCTGGATGGACAATTAGATCTATTGACAACCACTATATTTAATATTGTTAAATACGAACCATTAAAGGGATCATTTTACATTCAATTACCTTCAGAACTAAGAAATAGTGCTAAGGGATTGATAAACATGAAAAATAAAGACAATGAGTGTTTTAGATGGTGTCATATAAGGTACTTGAACCCTCAAGACAAATATCCACAGAGAATCAAAAAAGTCGACAAAGATTTTATTGAAAAATTAGATTACTCTGGAATTCAATTCCCAGTGACTGTCAAACTGTATAATAAAATAGAAAAACAAAATGAAATCAACATCAATGTATTCGGTTATGAGGAAAAGCAACCATATCCTATCTATGTATCCAAAGAAAAGTACGAAGATCATATGAACTTGTTATTGATCACAGAAAACGAAAACAAACATTATGTATTAATAAAAGACCAATAAATTCATGTACAATCAGACGAAACACGAACGCAGAAAACATTTTTGCATGCATTGTCTACAATGCTTCAGTTCTGAAACAATCCTTAATAATCATAAAGAAAACTGTATTGTAATGAATGGTAAACAAGCTGTAAAAATGCCTGAAAAAGATAATAACATATTAAAATTTAACAATTATCATAAACAGTTAGCTGTTCCATTTGTAATCTATGCTGATTTTGAGGCTATTACAGAAAAAGTACAAGGATGTCAACCAAACAATGATAAATCATACACTGAAGAATACCAAAAACATACAGACTGTGGTTATGGTTATAAAGTAGTTTGTTGCTATAATGATCGGTATATATACTAAGAAGGTTCAATCTTATAGGGGTGAAAAGGCTGTTTATAAATTTATGGAAAAGATGCTAAAAGAAGTTATGTATTGTAAAAATATTATGAAAAAGGAATTTAACAAACCATTAAAAATGACAAAAGATGATGAAGAGGAATTTAAAAAAGCTAAAGAATGTCATATTTGTAATAAAAAATATACTGATAAGGACATTCGAGTTCGAGACCATTGCCATATTATAGGTAAATACAGAGGCTCTGCTCATCAAGATTGTAACCTGAAACTCAAAATAAAACCAGTAGAAATAATAATACCTGTTATATTTCACAACTTAAGAGGATATGATAGTCATTTTATAATGCAAGAGATTGGTGCTATTGTTAAGAAATATACATATACAAATAAGAAAGGTGAAAAGTGTGAAATGAATATCAATGCCATACCTAACAACATGGAGAAGTATATGGCTTTCATGCTTGGTAATCATCTCACCTTCATTGATAGTTTCCAATTTATGAGCTCAAGTTTGGAAAACCTAGTGAGCAATCTACCAAAAAAATTGTTGAAATATACCTCTCAAAAATTCAAAGGTGAAAAACTTGATTTAATGTCACAAAAAGGAGTCTATCCATACGACTTCATGGACAGTTTTGATAAATTCAATGAAAAGCTGCCACCAAAAGAAGAATTTTACAGCATATTGAATGATGAGCATATCGCAGATGAAGATTATAAACATGCTCAAAATGTGTGGAATACATTCTCTCTTAAAAATATGGGTGAGTACCATGACATATCTTAAATCTGACATCCTTCTGTTAGTTGATGTATTCGAAAACTTTCGAAAGACCTGCCTGCAATACTATAAACTTGATCCTTGTCATTATTTCACGTCTCCAGGGCTTTCATGGGATGCTATGCTAAAAATGACTGATATCAAATTAGAGCTTATTACAGATGTTGATATGTTTCAATTTGTTGAAAAGGGTATGCGTGGTGGTATATCATATATAGCCAATCGATACGGAAAGTCAAATAATAAATACATGAAAATATACGATGAGAAGGCGCTCTCAAAGTATATCATGTATCTTGATGCCAACAATCTGTATGGTTGGGCAATGAGTCAATATTTACCAACTGGCGGTTTTAGATGGTTAACAGATAAACAAATCAACAAATTAGACCTAGCTAAATACAAAGAAGATAGTAATAAAGGTTTGATATTAGAAGTTGATTTAGAATATCCTGAAGAACTACATGACCTTCATAATGACTACCCACTAGGACCGGAAAAGGTTAAAGTAGGTGAAAACATGTTGTCAGAATATTGCAAAAAAATAGCGGCTAAATATCAAATATCAACTGGTTTAGTTCATAAATTGATACCAACATTAAACAACAAAGAAAAATATGTGCTCCATTATAGAAACCTACAATTATACACTGATCTCGGTTTAAAAATAACTAAAGTTCATCGAGTATTAGAATTTGATCAGTCTGCATGGTTAAAACAATATATCGATTTCAATACACAGAAGAGAACAAATGCAAAAAATGCTTTTGAGAAAGACTTCTTCAAGCTTATGAACAACAGTGTATTTGGAAAAACGATGGAAAATATTAGAAAGCGAGTAGATGTCAGATTAGTAACTGATGAAAAGAAACTATTAAAAATGGCTGCTAAACCAACATATGTCAGCAGTAAGATATTCAATGAAAATCTAGTAGCTGTGCATAAGATTAAAGAAACACTTACCCTAAACAGGCCGGCTTATGTGGGTATGTGCATTCTAGATCTTAGTAAGACATTAATGTATGATTTTCATTATAACTACATCAAAAAGAAGTATGGAGACAAAGCTAAGCTGCTATTTACCGACATCGATAGTCTTACATATGAAATCGAAGCTGAAGATGTCTACTCAGACTTCTGGAAGGATAAAAATAGATTCGATAACAGTGATCATGCTCAAGATTCACAATATTTTGACAAGACAAATAAAAAAGTAATTGGTAAATTCAAAGATGAGGCAGCAGGTATACCAATAACCGAATTCGTCGGATTGAGATCAAAAATGTATTAAAGAAATAAAAAACGCGCCGAGTGCATTGTTGAGTTATATAAGCACGCGGGAATTTTTAAGAACACGAGAGAAGTGCGAGAAGCACGAGCCAAAGGCGAGTGCTTCTCGCACTTCTCGAGTACACTGTCTCTCTCCACCCAGGTGTATAAATGGGTACCGGCGACAAAATGCTGGGGGTAACCCTGCGATGGACTAGCATCCCATCTAGGGGGGAGTAGCAATATTCCTAGTTGCTTCATGCTACGGAAACCGGGTTAAGCTCCGGCCGTGTGGGCCATCGTGGCCCGAGTGCGACTTTACCTTTTACTTTACCTTATAATCGCCACGATCTCCGCACGGAACACAGATGGACACCTTTAATGATACGGACCAATGGGATAATATCGCCAGCACATGCAGCTGACAAGCATGAAAGTTGGTCTATAGTTAAGGTTTCTTTGATATCTGTTTGCAAATGTCTTTACATTTATCAGGGACAAAAACAAGAAGGTTTTCATCTCAATGTAGGAAATGTTAAATCATGCTAAGAGTTTTTCACTTTGTGTTATGTGGCTGAAATTTGTCTAGCTCTACCCTGTGAACTAAAAATGTAATCACGTGTCCTGTATGTCTTGCCCCTTGGCATCCACTATTTTGCCACATCTGTATCTGAGGTTTCATTGCTGGAGATAATTTCTTTTATGCCAGTTACATTTAATTCTGAAGAACATGAAATGTCACAACATGTGATAATAATGTTTACAGTAGCTACCTCCCTCTATTTTTAAAGACTTTATTAATAATGTGCCCAATAATTAACCCTCTAGTGCAGCCCAAAATGTGGCAATATAACACACTGACATTTGCAGCATTTGTGTGTACCTTTTCAACATAGTTTAATTCTTTCCCATTAGGAATATCAACAACGGAGGCATACGCGGATGCCTGGTTGATATCTCCAGTAGCTACATAGTAACACATGGTAGGTGCAAGATAGGGGAAACCAGGACAACCTTGGCAAATGCTGTGGGTGACCATCTTTCCCAGCATCTTAAAAAAAGAGGCCACAGTTTAATGCTGACTGATCATAGTAAAATAGCAGCCCGTTGGTGGGACCCTGAAACAGCTTGAATTGGTTTGTTGTTACCAGCTGCAAGAAGAGATTAGTATAAAACTGTCGCTTGACACCGCCACTGTCAATTGCAGGCTGGCCAATGTAAGCTACTCTGATTGGTTGATATGGCTGAAATTTGGGACCTTTGTAAAAACTTATTGCATCTGATACGAGGTCATGTGAATCCTCTTCTAGTCTCATACTAGGTTTTGATGCCATTTTAGCCTGCAATGGCTTGAGCAGACTTGCAAGTGACTCTGATGGAAATTTATCTCCAAAAGAGACGAAGGAATCAATTTATTATCTCATTTTCCCTATGATATTCAAAATTGGTATTGTTCAAATATTGTTTCAAGCTAAATAACCTGTCTCAGGCCTCCAAACGAATTATCCAGTTATGAAAATTTAGTTCAAGAAGACACATAGTATGTAGGTCAGTTAGTTGCAAGAATCACTGTATTCTCATTTCTTTCAAGACTCCTAAGTTCAGTGTACGAATAAGTAAACAATGTAAAATGCTCTGTTAGTACTTGTCAGTTGTTCACTGTCATTAATTAATTAATTCTTCTACTGATGCCAGAAAATTATTTAGAACCTGAAAGAACTGCAGCGCTTCGCATACACAACAACAAAACACACTTTAACAGCAACAGCGAAGTAAACCCTCGGGTCGCCATCTTTGAAAGTTCTCGTCTTTCCGGTAAACGGCCTGGGAACCTTCCCGTGGGGGTCATGCTGCGTTAATTTTTAGCGCAAGAATGTAGCGATTTTGCGACAGCGAATGAATTTTATCGACAGCGAATTGGGATTTAACAACAGCGAATTGAATTTAGCGCTAGCGAATGGATTTTAGTAGCAGCGAATTGAATTTAGCGGCAGCAAATTCAGTTTTGCGGCAACGAATTCAGTTTAGCGACAGCGAATTGAATTTAGCGGCAACGAATCGAATTTAGCAACAGCGAATTGAGTTTTATGGCGACAGCGAATTCAGTTTAGCGGTAGCGAATTAAATTAGCGACAGCGAATTGATATTTAGCGATAACGAATTAAATTTAGCAACAGCGAATTTAGTTTAGCGAAAGCGAATTCAGTTTAGCGAAAGCGAATTCAGTTTAGCGACAACGAATTGAAATTTTGAAAAATATGGACGACCATACCACTTTCATTCATGAACTTTGTGATGTTGCAAGTTTCGAGCGGTGAAACATATGTAAGCTTTTTTTTTAAATAAAAGGCTTGTCGGTGATATTGTTTCTTCAAACTGTGCTTTGTTATCAATGTGTTGAATTATAAAACTATTATAGCGCTCAAGCTTGCGTGATATCGCCTAATTTTAGCCGACTCGGCCTACGGCCTTGTCGGCTAAGTATTAGGCGATATCACGCGAGCTTTCGCGCTATAATAGTTCAATATCAATAGAAAGCTTAATAAGTGAAGTTTTCGATAAAATATAATTTTAGTGACTTTTTCTTTTAGAAACAGCCAGGACCCAAACGACCATGGTTGTTCAATTCAATTTATAGGGTATGTAGACGAAAAGATTTTTCGTGAAATTTGGCCAAAACATTCCTGGGATAATGACGAACAAATTAACTGAAAACCGTGTCAGAAAATTTTGATATTTAACATATTTCCCCCTGGTGACCATTTCCGCAATACGTCCTCGTATGTCTTAATCTACTCTAACTTTAGACGCAGATATCCTGCTAACCAATCAGAATATCGAAAAAGCCTGACACGTGTATCCCTTGTGAAAACATTGTGTAGCTATTTCGGTCTTGCCTCAGCATTCGATACCCGATAAATTCAATTGAACAACCATCCGTCGTTTGGCAGTTTACCGGCTCCTGGTGGCTCAAATTATATTTGTATCGAAAACTAAATTTATTAACCTTTTTATTGATATATAGTTTGTAATATTACTCTTAAAACTGGTGCGTGTACGATTTTTTTTCCGAAGGACACCCGCGAAGGTTTGGAGTACCCTTAACAAGTGGTTCTGAAAAATTTAAACGAGAAACGTTTTGCTCTATCAGCAGATCAGACGATAGCAAGTTTTGGACAGAATAAAATAAGAAAGAGCAACGTGCTTGAATTTGTATCTTGGAAGGTTGTTGCTGTAGACAATAACCCCGAAGCAAAACTTGTACTCGCCTTAATGCTCGCAATGTCATAAACAATTCAAATTTGATAACTTGTTTTGGAAATTGAATGAAACGGTATAGGTCTTCTGTGTAATCTTGAACACTATTCCAAACTGTAACCTGGTAACAGGGTGCAGTAAAACAAATACATACGGAGAAGTCACCCGGCCTCATTGATATTTCGGTAATACGTTCATGATAACCGTCACGAATATAGCATCTCCAACGTTTAAGTCTATCGGAATCACATACTAAACTTTCTAAGCTATCCGTTCTGGTGGATCCCGTTGTTCTCTTAGTTCTGTAGTTTCTGTAGTTCTTGTAGTTCTTGAAGTTCTGTAGTTCTTGTAGTTCTGGTAGTTCTGGTAATTCTGTAGTTTTGGTAGTTCTTGTAGTTCTGTAGTTCCTGTAGTTCATATAGTTTTTGTAGTTATCGTAGTTCTGGTAGTTATGTCGTTCTGGTAGTTCTGTAGTTTTGGTAGTTCTTGTAGTTCTGTAGTTCCTGTAGCTCATGTAGTTCTTGTAGTTCTCGTAGTTCTGGTAGTTATGTAGTTCTTGTAGTTCTGGTAGTTTTATAGTTATGGTAGTTCATGTAGTTCTGTAGTTCATGTAGTTCTTGTAGTTATCGTAGTTCTGGTAGTTATGTAGTTCTGGTAGTTCTGGTAGTTCTGTAGTTCTTTTAGTTCTTGTAGTTCTGTAGTTCTCGTAGTTCTGTAGTTCTCATAGTTCGGTAGTTCTGTAGTTCGGTAGTTCTTGTAGTTCTGTAGTTCTGTAGTTCGGTAGTTCTTGTAGTTCTTGTAGTTCTGTAGTTCTTGTAGTTCTGTAGTTCTTGTAGTTCTGTAGTTCTCGTAGTTCTGTAGTTCTGTAGTTTGGTAGTTCTTGTAGTTCTGTAGTCCTGTAGCTATTGTAGTTTTCGTAGTTCTTGTAGTTCTGTAGTTCTTGTAGTTCTTGTAGTTCTTGTAGTTTTCGTAGTTCTTGTAGTTCTGTAGTTCTTGTAGTTCTTGTAGTTCTTGTAGTTCTTGTAGTTCTTGTAGTTCTGTAGTTCTTGTAGTTCTTGTAGTTCTTGTAGTTCTTGTAGTTCTGTAGTTCTTGTAGTTCTTGTAGTTCTGTAGTCCTGTAGCTATTGTAGTTCTCGTAGTTCTTGTAGTTCTGTAGTTCTTGTAGTTCTTGTAGTTCTGTAGTACTGTAGCTATTGTAGTATTCGTAGTTCTTGTAGTTTCTGTAGTAGTTTTCTGTAGTAGTTTTTGTAGTAGCTATTGTAATATTCGTAGTTCTTGTAGTTTCTGTAGTTCTGGTAGTTCTGGTAGTTCTCGTAGTTCTGTAGTTCTTGTAGTTCTTGTAGTTCTTGTAGTTCTGCAGTTCTTGTAGTTCTTGTAGTTCTTGTAGTTCTTGTAGTTCTTGTAGTTCTTGTAGTTCTGTAGTTCTTGTAGTTCTTGTAGTTCTGTAGTCCTGTAGCTATTGTAGTTCTCGTAGTTCTTGTAGTTTCTGTAGTAGTTTTCTGTAGTAATTTTTGTAGTAGATATTGTAATATTCGTAGTTCTTGTAGTTTCTGTAGTTCTTGTAGTTCTTGTAGTTCTGTAGTTCTTATAGTTCTGTAGTTCTTGTAGTTCTGTAGTTCTCGTAGTTCTGTAGTTCTGTAGTTCTGTAGTTTGGTAGTTCTTGTAGTTCTGTAGTCCTGTAGCTATTGTAGTTTTCGTAGTTCTTGTAGTTCTGTAGTTCTTGTAGTTCTTGTAGTTCTTGTAGTTCTTGTAGTTCTGTAGTTCTTGTAGTTCTTGTAGTTCTTGTAGTTCTTGTAGTTCTGTAGTTCTTGTAGTTCTTGTAGTTCTGTAGTCCTGTAGCTATTGTAGTTCTCGTAGTTCTTGTAGTTCTGTAGTTCTTGCAGTTCTTGTAGTTCTGTAGTACTGTAGCTATTGTAGTATTCGTAGTTCTTGTAGTTTCTGTAGTAGTTTTCTGTAGTAGTTTTTGTAGTAGCTATTGTAATATTCGTAGTTCTTGTAGTTTCTGTAGTTCTGGTAGTTCTTGTAGTTCTGTAGTTCTTGTAGTTCTTGTAGTTCTTGTAGTTCTTGTAGTTCTGTAGTTCTTGTAGTTCTTGTAGTTCTTGTAGTTCTTGTAGTTCTTGTAGTTCTGTTGTTCTTGTAGTTCTTGTAGTTCTGTAGTCCTGTAGCTATTGTAGTTCTCGTAGTTTTTGTAGTTCTGTAGTTCTTGTAGTTCTTGTAGTTCTGTAGTACTGTAGCTATTGTAGTATTCGTAGTTCTTGTAGTTTCTGTAGTAGTTTTCTGTAGTAATTTTAGTAGTAGCTATTGTAATATTCGTAGTTCTTGTAGTTTCTGTAGTTCTGGTAGTTCTTGTAGTTCTGTAGTTCTTGTAGTTCTGTTAGTTCTGTAGTTCGACAGTTCTTGTAGTTCTTGCAGTTCTTGTAGTTCTGTAGTTCTTGTAGTTCTTGTAGTTCTGTAGTTCTGCACTTCTGTAGTTCTGTAGTTCTGTAGTTCTGTAGTTCTGTAGTTCCGGTAGTTCTGTAGTTCTGTAGTTATTGTAGTTCTGTAGTTCTTGTAGTTCTGTAGTTCTGTAGTTCTTGTAGTTCTTTAGTTCTCGTAGTTCTGTAGTTCGGTTGTTCTTGTAGTTCTATAGTTCTTGCAGTTCTTGTAGTTCTTGTAGCTCTGGTAGTTCTCGTAGTTCTTGTAGTTCTGGTAGTTCTGGTAGTTCTGTAGTTGTTCTAGTTCTGTACCTCTCGCAGTTCTGTAGTTCGGTAGTTCTTGTAGTTCTGTAGTTCTTGTAGTTCTTATAGTTCTCGTAGTTCTTGTAGTTCTGTAGTTCTTGTAGTTCTTGTAGTTCTTGTAGTTCTGTAGTTCTTTAGTTGTCGTAGTTCTGTAGTTCTGTAGTTCGGTAGTTCTTGTAGTTCTGTAGTTCTTGTAGTTCTTGTAGTTCAATAGTTCTGTAGTTCTGTAGTTCGGTAGTTCTTGTAGTTCTGTAGTTCTTGTAGTTCTTGTAGTTCTGTAGTCCTGTAGCTATTGTAAAACTACAGAACTACAGAACTACAAGAACTACAGAACTACAAAAACTGATAGGGGAAGCCGCCAACATATTCCAAACCAAGAGCGTCTTTCATGTCTTGAGTCCAATCCTTGCGGGCTATTTCGGAAGGCATAACCCATGAGCCTGAGCCCCCTCTGAAAAGCACTACCGCCGTGGCTTTATGGCCAACGAAACTAACCTCTGTTCTGAATCTGGAGATATCAGCGTGCGGGAAATGCTTTTTGAAGTCTGAGATCGCCTTGGCTTTGGCAGCGGCTGCGAGTTTTTGTTCCTCTAGCGAATTCATCCACGTTACTTCAGGATCTATGTGAGTTTTTTGCAGAACAACAGGCGTAACTGGATTTGAAAACGGTGGAGGCGGTGCTGGTGGACCGTAGTGGGGATCAGCAAGGCCAAGACCAACGTTTGTATTACGATTAAATCCACCGGGACGTCTGCCAAACATGTTTGTATATATTTATATATTTTTAAAAATGTATTTATATACACAATGATGCTAACAATCGTCGCGCCTTCGAATCCTCGCACAATCTACTTTGATCACCCGCTTCCGAAGCCAAGCTACATCCGACTTATCTCTTGCTCGCTTTACAATTCGTGGAATACTTTGAAACAAAGAGAAGAGATAACACTGTTTAAAAATGGGAATAGTAAAGAAGGAACTGTCATGAGACTTCTTCCAGGGCATTACACTCTTGAGTATTTAGCAAAATAATTAAAAAAAACATATTTCAAGATGAAGAGTTTGAATTAGAAATCGATACAAATACGCCATTGGGGTCGATGGTAATTTTCAAAGAATATGAGAAAGATGTAACTGACTAGACCACGATCTGTCTAAATTGGTAGATATAAATCCTAAATTGCTGTAATCAACAACATTCATCAAAGGATTAACATCACCAAGCACTTACTTTATCCACCGTGATCTGGTCGATAAAGAACAAAACTTACTCAATGGGAAGCCTTCGACAGTTTTCGCCCGATTTGATGTTCGTGGGAAAGCCTTTGAAAAAGGTTTCTATGAATCAACACAGCAAAACATCTTGCGTGACACAGCGCCTGGAGATTATGTAAATAGCGTGTCTATTTCTGTCAGAGACGCAAACAATGACCTCTTTGATTTTAATAACATGCCCTTAGAATTTGAAATAGAAATAAATTTAAAAATCTAATATATATATATATATATATATATATATATATATATATATATATATATACACCCGTTTGCAAAAAAACTGACATTTTTAAAAAATAGAAATATATATATAGCTATTGTGTTCGCATCACAAATGTGGTGACAGATGGTAGATAGCTTTTCACAGTAACTACAATACCCTTTGCCAAGTGTTTATTACATCAGGCGTCTGTTAATCTGCACCATTGTTGACGGAAAACATGCATTATTGAATAATTTTACACATTGAATTATTCAATGCCTGAATATAAACAAATGAGCCGCAGACAATTTATTGACTCGAGCCTTTGCTTCTTTTGAGGCATTGCGGATAGTAACGATCTTCATTGGAGACTATGCAGCAAAAAATGTAGTGGGAAATAGATGTCCTGGGATTCAAATATCACAACAGTTTAAAAAGCATAGTACAAAGATGATATTTTTGTTCTCTTTTCAGCACCTATTGACTTAACCATTTCGTCGACGGACTCCATAGTTGGGTAATCCACATCAAATGTACGCTTATTTTTGGAGTCGCTCACGACCCATACGGTTATTTTACAAATCCTATGATTGCAGTTAAAAAAGGGGAAATCAAAGTTGGCAAATTTAGCGACCTTTTATGTAAAAATATGAAATAAACATATTTGCTCTGTTCGACTAACTTGCCGCTAAATTGGCCGCTTTTGATATGATTTTTTTTAAAATTCATTATATCAAGGCGGCAGTACCACAACCTGAATGTTATGTACAAATCCTTTAATCTTGGTTAAAAAGAAACATGAAAAATCACCAATAAAGCGGTAAAGGCTACAATAAGCCCCAGTATGTTCTGAAAAACAGAACAAATATATCATCTTTGCCCTATGCTTTTTAAACTGTTGTGATATTTGTATCCAAGGACGTCTATTTCCACTACTTTTTTCCTTCACAGTCTCTAACGATGATCGTTGCTATCCGCAATGCCTCAAAAGAAGCAAAGGCTCGAGTTAATAAATTGTCTGTGGCTCATTTATTTATATTCAGGCATTGAATAATTTAATCTGTAAAATTATTCAACAATGTTTTTTTCGTGAACAATGGTGCGGATTAAGGTGGCTCGACTGGGTTTTTGAGCGACGATACCGTTTAGCTTTGAGAAACTTGTGTACCACCACAAACGATCCAACGGAAAATCGATTGCCACAGCTGTACTAGAGAAAGATTAAAGTTTCAGATGAGATTAGTTTTATGGAAATCGGAGTTGCCAAAGCAACGTTATGACGTCACTTCCTGTTTTACATAATACCGAATTACTTGTCATCAAGAGATAATTTTGGAAAACGCTCTCTGGATCTTCGACCTGACGTACTTGTCCTTAGGTCTACAAAATTTTACAAATTTCTATGTAAGCGTTTTCGAGAAAATTTCGAGTGAATTTTTAAGGTGTTAAAATACAACAAAAACAAAACAATTTTTAAATGTTATTAAAACTTATGTCTACAAGGCTTGATGAAATAATGTTTTGGTCTGGCATGAATTTTATACCATCCAAATACCTTAGGTGAAAATCTCAAGGAAATCGCTCTGTTTGATTTCAGAAATATTACCTTGAATATGAACTGGCCTGGAGTGTTATTTCGCTTTTACATCAAAAATTGACCCTACACTTATTAAAATTGTCATGAATTAAAAAGCGAATGATGATTTTTTTAAAACTTAGTCCTCATAAAGATTAATTAATATTCAATACAATATTCACCTTAACAGACGCCTGCTGTAATGAATACTTGGCGAAGGGTATTGTAGTTACTGTGAAAAGGTATCTACCGCCTGTCACCACATTTGTGATGCGAATACAACAGCTATATATATACATTCTATTTTTTAAAAATGTCTTTTTTTTTCAAACGGGTGTATATATACAGTTAAATACAGTAAAAAATACAGTCAAATTTTCACAACAAAGATTATGAGTGAAAAAGTGCCTCAGCCGGAGTTGAACCCGGTTCTCCTGATAACCGGACAGATGCCTTAACCACTAGGCCACTGAGACAACCACACTTACACAAACACAAACAACACATTTGTGGCTTCATAGTGGAAAGCTCTTGGGAGACATTTACACAAATTCTGCAATTAGGATCGCGTCACTTTACCCAGTCGTTCAGCGATTCACAGTCCACTCCCCAAGGAAATTAAATTCGAAACTAATTTGAGCTTTCCACTATGAGAGAGGCAGAGATCTCTGATGCACCGATAGTATTTTGTCTGGCTCTCATGCAGTCGGCGCTCTTTTGTTTCAAACCAGTATTCCTCGATTTAAGAAAGTTTATGAACTCTTGAAAAGTCGCCATCGTATATATACAAGGGGTATTGAATTCTCCAATTGGTAATATCACAACTTTCAACTGGTGAAACCGGCGTAATAATTTTAAACCCTGTATATAGCAATGTCTACTCTAAAAGAAATCATTACCCTTCTCCAAGAATCAAATAAAAAATACGATGAATTGTTTCAGAAGCATGAAAATTTCAAACTCAGTTATAACCGTCTTTATCAAGATTATATGAAACTAAGAAACAGACTCCTATGTCAAGATTGTAAAAAACGATGTGAAGAAGAGGAAAAAGGTGGTTGTACCGAACTTTGTCATTTTTGCAGTGCGATCCCCGACCCAGTTCTCCCCAGGAAGGCTCCGAGTGGTGGAATTAACCGTTAAAAAGATTGCTTAAAACTTAACAAAAGACAGTAGTAGGTACAAGGCATGCTTTGGGACCACCCAAAATAAGTGGTAAGTCACCCCAATGGAAGCTTCCTGGATAAGCTCAAAACAGTAGGTAAAATTACCGTTTTGAGCTTATCCAGGAAGCTTCCGTTGGGGTGAGTTACCACTTATTTTTGGTGGTCGCGAACATGCCTTGTACCTACTACTGATCTACCCGCTTTCTGCATCTCCAAACTATGATAACAAAACTTGTACAAAGTGTATTAATTTAAAATGTTTATTAACCCTCGCGCTTACACGCAAACATTTAACTCCACCGCGGTACAAGGGGGTGGGGTTGTTGCAACCCCCACCCCCCTTGGGTTTTTTTGCGATGTTGCAATATTTCGGAAATATTTTACATCTAATAGATAGCCCGCGATGTGCTCTGCAAGATAAGGTAAATATTGTGGGCTGTGACGCTGCTGGGGGTCCGTGACGTCATCGAAAATGGCCGCCAAGACGGCCGCCATCTTGGATTTTATTAAAAATTCAAATTTATCGGGAAAATGTGCAAATTGCAAATATTGTTTGCTGGAGTTGCAAAATAACATGCAATTAAACATTTTGATGCTTTTGGTGGTATTTTATACGTTTCTTCGATGGAAAAAGGTGAAAAACACGTATTTTTCTTCAAAAGTGGGTTGACCACATGTTTCTTATGACGTCATATCTCGTTACCATAGCAACCGATTGTCGCCAAACTTTACTAAAATGTACTTCAAGGATAACTGAACAGCTACTGAAAACGGCATGTGCTAATCTTAAATGGTCTTGAAAATATCGGAGGAAAAACCTAAGCTTAACCCCTCCCCCCCTTGTACGTCCGAGGGTTAATTCAAAAAAAAATATCCTGTCGATAATCTCATCACGTGATTTGGAATCGCGTCATAATTTCCTTTTTTTTAACATCAGTAAATTAAATGCATGTGAACACATAGTTGCCATGAAAATAGCGCTTGTGACTGAAGTTACGATGTTTGGTGGTTATTAGCTTAAGCAGAGTATTACTACAAACTGTTTAATGCAGTTCTAAGCCCAGACATGGTGTGGTCGTCTCATTACACTAATTTATAAATCAGACGGAAGAAGCGATTCGTCGTGTGTGGGAAAACTATTTTGTTCTATATTAAACTTTGTTCTATTTTAAGACTTCTCCAATACGTCGCCTTAATATAAATAACATGTGGATATTTTGAGTGAAACGTAAATTCAAGAGAAGATCCTGTAAATAACATGTAAATCGAGAAAGGGAGCCTGTAAGGAACCCTGTAAATCACATGTAAATCGAAAAGGGGGGCTATCCTGTAAATCACATGTAAATCGAAAAAGGAAGCCTGTAAGGAACCTTGTAAATAACATGAAAATCGAAAAAGGGGGCTATCCTGTAAATAACATGTAAATCGAAAAAGGAAGCCTGTAAATAACATGTAAATCGAAAAAGGAGGGGCTATCCTGTAAATGACATGTAAATCGAAAAAAGAAGCCTGTAAGGAACCCTATAAATAACATGTAAATCAAAAAAGGGGGCTATCCCGTAAATAACATGTAAATCGAAAAAGGAACCCTGTAAGGAACCCTGTAAATAACATGTAAAACGAAAAAGGGGGGCTATCATGTAAATAACATGTAAATCGAATCAAAGGGCTCTTAAAGCCATCTCGTTAATGCGTTAAAACATGAGGTTAAAAAAAGAAGAATCTAAAATAAATATAAAATAAATATGGTAAAGATGGCGTTGTAGAATCAGACATTATGTAGAAAATGCGAGGCGCAGTAGTCAACTGGATATGGTTCTTGGCAGGATAGAGAAGATTGAGAGAACTTGGTTTGAAAATTCGTGTTGGTGCAAGTCAAAAAAAGTTATGAGTAACAAAGAATCACGAGTGTGAATGTAAATAATTTTGATGTTAGTGAAGTGAAAGTGAGACTTTTCCCGCCTTGCTAGCTAATTGACGATGAAAATGTGTTGTTGGTTCAATTTACACAGTGCATTTTCAGTTATTCATTGTCTATTTTCTGTTGGGATATTTGACAATGGAAAAGACTTTCTAAATCAAATACAATACATTGCCGCAATCTCAAAACAATTAAAAGCCCACATCGATAATACGTCACGTGCAATGACTTTATATCTGATCAGATGAGACGTTAATATTAATTATCAAAATATCAATTGACACAACAAATGGTGACTGGATCTTTAATATTCTTTAAAGTAAGGCCCGATTCAAACATTGAACTTCACATTTGCCGAATCTAATGGAAGGGGGCCGTAACAACATGTCATTTCTCAAGAGCTGCCTTTCCCCATGCCAGGACAATTTGAGCTATGTTTAGCAGACATCGCGCCATCAGCCATTTCTTTTTCAACTCTCCAGCAGTATTCGAAAATAGAACGAAAGTCAAAATTTATGGTATTTTGCTGTTCCTACTCTTGCATAATGAAACGGAAAGTTTTGTAGCTAGCTAAAGTATCAAGTCTGCTTTTTTTTTATATTTTGACGTGAAAAATGGCGGGAACATGGTGATCACGTGGTCATTTTTCGGTCACGTCTGCTATGGACGCACTTCTATAGAAAATATTGGGTCTGGAGCGGATAAACAGGGCACCACTCCTGGCGGTCACTTTTTTAGTTTCCCTTAGATCGAAATGAGGTTCATGACAGGCCTGCACCGACTCCGCTATGTGGTTTTGCGGTTGCGATGCATTTATATTAGCTTTCAAAGTTTGGCTGTTATGAGTCGTGTCGTTAAGTGATTTACGTCTTGTATGATGTGTTAGGCGGCGTTTTGTAAATAGTTTTCAGGAATGGTTGGTTTTGAACGAAACTCCATTTTTCATCAGTATTTGTTTAAGGTTTTTCAGTCGTGGGTGAAATGTTGTGACAAAAGGCGTTATTATCTCGCGAGATTTTTTTTCGTTTTGTTTTCATGCCAATTGCGTTCCGGCAAAAGTGAAATTCAGAATACCAGTGCATTTAGGAGGGTGCTGATGGGGTTAACAGTTAACTGACAACTGCCCAAAAGTATAGTAGTTAACTGATAAATGAAAAGTTACCGTATTTTCTCTATTAAATGCCCCCGGCGTTTATTTCAAACTTGGCCTTGTGGACCCGGCGTTTCTTTGTATCAGCAGTTTTTTCTCGCCCGCCATTTTTTAAGAAAGGGTTATTATTCGTTTTTCTTGGCAGCCTTGTACCTTGCCCTTAAATCTTAAGTTAATTATACCACAAACAAACGTTTGAGGAGCTTACTTACAACTTCCTCAATTATACCCGGCGTTTATTCGGGGCCCGGCGTTTAATCGAGAAAATACGGTAACAGTTAAGTGACATTCTATTAATTATACTAAATTAACGATTGTTGTTGTTAATAAAAGCAACATAGTTTTTTCCTAACAGCAAAGCTATTTTGTGACTTTTACCTGCCTCGCTGCGTGACCAGGTGACATATTAACCGATATTATATGCGAAAGGTACCAGGGTCGTAGAGCGTTGACCTTGATCTCCGTGATGGCGTCGAGTGGCGTGGTCAAAGTTATTCTGAGTTTTTATCGAGATGATGACAAAGGATCGGCATTCGAATGACACGTAAGTCGCATACCGTTTGACATGACAAAGCACAATTCAATGGACATATAATCAAACAATAAGCGGAAAGTTTGGACTCGGTGAGTTTGATTTAAAGTTGTTCCGATTAGAGAAGATCGACGGGAAAGCTGTTACAAAGGCTCAGTTGGAAATGGAGCTACCTTTTCTAATGGGAAGTGCGACAAGTGAGATACAAGGTGTGTATTTTGTTTCGTCATTTTGTCCTAGCACGCGAACGCGGGTTGACCCAGGGGTTGACCACACGAGCCCTTTTCAGTGTTAGATTAAATGAGTAAGATTTCTGATTACACTAAAACCTGTATTAAGCAGACTCCAAAGAAAGTGGACACACCGTATTTTATTGGACACAAGCATCAGTGAGTTTCGATTTTTTTTCCTTCCCATACTCTCTGTGTACGATCCTGTATCAAACAGACATCTTTGAAACTGACGATCCTTATTACGGTTTTGGAAGCTATCTTGACAGGTGAGAAATTATGGTTTTTGTATGAGAATCTAATGTCGAATAATTTTCGGAAAGCGGCTGTTCTAAGTCCAATCCCGAAAACGCATTCACTCTGGTCATTCTCATGGCCTTTTAAGTAACCTTATCTTAACTTTGCAAATTTAAAAGCCTTACTGATATACGTAATTTCCTACTTGTCAAGCTAAATCACTTGATAAGATCAATGAATGAAAAGATTGAAATGAACCGATTTCCGACAGCGTGACCCAGTTAAAAAAGAAAAACATAAAACTTTCTTATACAAGCGCATGAGTATAGGCTGCCAGTGTAGCCTCTTGTTAACTGACAATTGGCCGAAAAAATAGTAGTTAACTGACAATTGGGTACACCCATTAGCACCCTCATTTAGCAGTGCTAGATTAATTTGTCGTGTGTTTGGCCTTGTTTACAAAATGGTAAAGTAAGCTCACTGTAGCTGTCGAGAAAAAGCTGCGCCGGGTTTACAGCTCTTTACAGGCAAATTCACCGCGAGAAACAACTTCAAGCATCACGCTTCAGTGAATGTTCTGACACCTATAGAATGAATTGAGTTCCATTGTAATAATCTAATGGGTAGTATCAATTATATATCCGGAAAAAATCTGGTCATTTCACGAACAGAAATCTAGAACCGGAAAGGAGGAAAGAGTTACGCGATTAACATCGGAACGGATAGATTGCCGTCCAAAATGGTGGCGCTGTTCAGATGTGTGTTACTTTTCTTTTATACCCTCTTAAAGTTTGATGTTCCCAATGTTTACGTATTTTTCTACGAAAGAGACGATAACTTAATTTGTAATAGGAACGAAATTAAAAAAGCCCGTCAAGGTTGTTGAAAGGAGGTGTCGCAGAAGATTCCTGTCAGTTTTTAGAATTTTCAGTCAGTTCAGTTGCAACCTGTTGGTAAACGAACTTGAAATGTTCACCTGTATACAGACTTCTATTTTATGAGAGGGGTGAATGCAGCGATCTGTTTTTGGTCGTATCGTAAGTGTCTCAGTAAAGGCTGTAATTTTAGCTTGTATTCGCTACGCTTTATAGCTGCGTGGAGCTCGCTAAAACCTTCGTTGGCATTTTTGACAGTCTAGCGACTGTTACGTTTAAGCCTAGCTTTTTCAGCTGCAAGTAGAAGGTAAGTCTTCTAAAAACCTATTAAGAAAAATTTAATACAGTGCACCAAGGATATAGATAAGTACAGTTTTAAGGGGTTGCAACGGTTAAATTCCACTTCATAAATATTTCAATACTATTTATCTTTTGAATTAAGAGTAAACTAAATAGGTATTGAGTCCATCCATTTGAATTAATGATTTCAACTGATTTTTAAAGGCCTTAATTATTATATTGTCTACGAACTTCTCATTGCGTTAAAACCACACGGCTAGGCCTTGCACGCTCAGCTTATTACAAGTGCACGACTCATTGTCGTACATTTTTATCCAATTGAATTCCGGTTATGCAAAAATTGATTAAACTCGAACCCTTCGTAGAACTCGAAGTTTACGCTAACTGTAACAAAAATTGGTTACATTGAAATGGCATTATTTGGCAAGAGAATAGACCAAAATCTTGTAAAATTTTAAACTTTGCCGGAAATTTCTTTCACAGTGTGGCGCGTATAAGCGACTGATCTTGAAAATCCACCGGCATAAAACCATCCGAGCCAAATGAACAAGCATTTGAGAATGCAATGAAATTCATCGAAACTTGAATATAAAATTTGAACTCATTTGAGTCAGAACAGCGAATTGATAATAATTATGTTTCGTTTCTTGATAGGTTCATACTTGCGTGAGAGCTCTAGAATAATTCAGGAAATAACGCTTTTCCACTTATGCTGATAAGCGTTCATGTTTAAAATTCTAAGCCGCCACCTGCGTACTAGAACAAACGCAAATTTTGTTCTGCCATATCGCTCATATTAAAACACAAACTTTCCCGTCCCATTTAACTTTCTTAAAACGTCGCCATTCGTAAAAATAAACCGTGAAATTCTCAAACTGCGTTTGCCAAAAAACGCATTTGACCTATTTTTGGCTTTACGACAAATGATTGAAGCTGATAGGTAACGTGAGATATCGAAACTTAAGAAGAACTTAATGCCTTTGCGGTAACGTAATGTGAGATATGACAAGTTCATGACAAGTTCTGACATCCCAATACCCTAGGGAAATTAACAATAGGTCCGGGGGTGCTCCCGAAAAATTTTAGGTGCAGTATGTGACGCCCTTCTTGAAATCCTAACCGGTTTAACCAACCATATCTTCAATGCCCTAATATAGCTTCTATAAAGAAGAAGGAAGAACCCCCCCCCCCCCGGACAAAAGTCCACAAAATTTTGTTAACAACTTTTGTCCCTTTTTTCGTGACTGACTCCGAAATCTCGCTTAATGCGCATGCGCATTAACGAGATAGAAAGGAAGGCTATCATGTAAAGAACATGTAAATCGAAAAAGGTGCTGCCACAGAGTTCAGCAGAGTTGGGGACTATGAACAGACCATAAACTGCCCGATTTAGCTCGAAGCAGAGCATCTATCTGGACGACACAATTAAAATAGGAGAGGAAAATGGAAATATAGCAGACCCGCGACAGGTAGCGAAGGACATGCGCCATGCAAAGAAGAAGATTGCAGCCGGGGATTTACAGCAGCGGAATTCCTCACCAATCAATCAGCAAATCATGTCTTACATTTCAAGAGCTGCCGCAAAGTTACGCCAAGGCGGTCCGGAAGATGCTGTTGAGTGTGATTCTGAAGCTGTGGTATAAAAAGCTGCGTACTCTACTGCTCGTACCCGCATCATCCAAGAATACCAGCTTGTTCATCCAATCACCTATGATTCATACAATCTATGTGATATGTATGCAACAAGTAAACTGAACAGGCTCCGCATCGCCATGTTGCGCTTAATATGCGGTTACTTTGATTTAAAAATTTTCAATTTGTTGCAATGTAAAGACAGGTTTTCTGGCACTAAAGGACAACTCTCTATGACTCTGGGACGGCTCTTTAACCTGGGGGAACACTCGCTGGCTTCGGAAAGTCCGGGATCTGTTACAGCAGATAATATCTCCGAGACAAATAGAACAGACGGAACTTTGGTTCAACGTAGTTTATTCTACTTGTGCTCAAGAACATAACCAGAATATAACCAAAGAATATTTTACAATGCACTTCTATTTATGCGAAAGCATAACGGATTAGGTAATCTTCTAAACAAGTCTTATCTAAAATTATCTAATGCCTTTTAGAACAACTTGATTGGCTATAACGGAATTTCTCTCTTACAACATTAATTACTTCCACACAATGCAGGTGGATCACAAGTTTAACAAAAGACTAGAGCAGGTTACAATTACAGTTCAACACTTATTACAGTTATGACTTAATCAAACAGTTTACGCTTAGTGATTATGAACAGGTGACAGTTACGGTCTACTGAACTTTCTATTTTGAACAGCTAAAGCGAAATAAAATCAAATCTGTAATTTTGTGTTATCACAGCAATAATCGTTCACGAAAAAAAAAAACCGCTTATTCGTTTTTAGGACTTCTAAACCAATTAAGACAGAAAGATAACATTTATCAAAGGTATATAGAGTATAAATATGCTTATATGAGCGAGCTTCCTGTTGCACTGCATGCATTTTGGCGAGCTGGGAGCTTGTCACGCAATCTTTTCTTTTGGAACAGTTGCAAGCACGCCATGGGAAGACAGTTTGTATGTTTTTCGCTCACAATTTGGTATGAACCTAAGTAGAATCATTGATACTTGGTCGAAATATAAATAAGAAATGGCATAATTATGTCGATTATTGTAGCAGGAGTTATCGTCTTTTGAAAGTATTAATGTAATGTTCATGATGTTGACATCGTTTTGTCGGCCGTTTGCAGTAAATACAACTTGAACTTTGTCTGTCGTAAAATTAACGTTTACTATTGATTCTAAACAAAATAAACGCCAAAAAAGGCACAATTACTCAAAAGCAAACTAATATTAGCGATATTGGTAATTTTGGAGGGAATTTTGGGCTGTTATATATTTTAAACGAGCTTATTGTCGATTAAGGCCCCGTCCACACGTATCCGGATATTTTTGAATCCGCAAATTTTTCTTTCCGGATACGGCTTCCGTCCACACGCATCCGGCGAATTCGGCAGCGAATTCGGATATTTTTGAATCCGCTCTCCAAAGCGGAAAAAAATAAATTCGCAACGAATCCGATAACGTGTGGACGGTGGAATCCGAATATTTTCGAATCCGATGACGTGCAAAATCGTCCCCAGACTCTTACCGCGCAATAAACCAATATGGCGGCACAACGCGTAAATCTAGTTTGTCTTCTTCTTGGACTTATTTCAAGTCTTATAGCCTGTGTACAGGTAAATTTTGCTATGTTAACTGTACACTTAAACCATGTGAAAGAGAGAGCCAACATTTTCAAGCTTCTCTCGTTGTCTAATGGACGAATCGGACGCCAAAGGCAGTTGAAACGACTGGGAAGGCAACCCCGTCCCCGACGATTCTGGGTTCGACCAGGACGAACCAGTGCGTGGTGGGACAATTTTGTTGGTGAGATTGTAATCACAGAAGAGTGGCGCGAAAATTTCCGCATGAGCCGTAGTTCACTGTACAAACTAGCTGACCAGCTGAGGCCATACATCGAGGGCACGACTACAGTAATGCGGGCTCCAGTTGATGTCGTCAAACAGGTCGCAGTCACCCTTTATTACTTAAGTGACGAGGGTCGCTTGCGAAAAACGGCAAACGCTTTCGGGCTATCCCGTCAAGTTGTGTCTAAAATAATCCGGAAAGTATGCAAAGCTATCACCTTACAACTAGGAACCAGATACATCAAGCTGCCTTTCACAGAAGAAGAGGTCAAGGATCATGTAAGAAATTTTAATCGATCACATGGTTTCCCTCAATGCCTTGGAGCAATTGATGGAACTCACATTGAAATTAAACAGCCAAGATTGAATTCCACAGATTATGTTAACAGAAAAGGACGGCATACTTTGAATGTTCAGGCCACTTGCGATTATAAATATTGTTTTATGGACGTGGTGGTTAAGTGGCCAGGAAGTGTGCATGACGCAAGAGTATTTTCCAACTCAAAATTGAACGAGTTCCTAAAGAGTGGAAAAATACCACCCTGCAGTCGACACATCCTACCTGACGAGGATCCTGTTGGAGTATTTCCTCGGAGACCCAGCATATCCCCTTATGCCCTATCTCATGAAGGAGTATGCAAATGGAGGAGCTACAGTCCATGAGCAGTATTTTGGGTTGACTCTTTGCCAGTCACGGATGGTGATCGAGTGTGCATTTGGCAGACTAAAAGCAAGGTTTGGTGCATTGAAAAGAGCGATGGACATCAACATTAATGACATTGCAAGTGTAATATATGCGTGTTTTGTACTACACAACTTTTGTGAACTTCACAATGAGACAATAGGAGATGACAAAGTTTCTTCAGCCGTTAACTATGACAGACACTTCCAGCCTGTAGTGGATTCCTTCAACTACAGAACCAGCTGTAATGAAGCTGAAGGGAAGAAAGTTAGAAGAGTTCTCACCAACTATTTTGACCCCTAGATTGATTAATGCACCTGTGTCACCAGAAACAGTTGAAATATGTAACAAACATAGATTACTTATTAAGCGCTTTGCTGTGAACTGTTCATGACCCAAATAGGTACCATATTTGGAAAACATTGCCATTGATCTGCTACATCAGCATGCATGTTCTACGAAAAAAATGGTAGACTGTTCTCCAAATATGGTTCTTACATGGGTTGCAATTAATGTTCCAAAGCATTGCTTAGAGTTACATGACATGTTTAAACTTTGCATCACTGTTGTGAAAGCAATTTATGAGTAATATTTTATCCAATCAGGGACCGTTCATTTTTTAAGAAGTAGGGGGGGCTGGTGGAATTTAGGGGGGGGGGTCACCCAAAAAATATTGGCCTCAAAGGGGGGGCTACCGAAAAAAAAAATGAGGGAAAAAGGGGGGCCACTTGAAAAAAAATAAATAAATAAATGTTGATATGGCCGGCATGACATGATCCTGGCTTTCCTCGAAGACAGAGAAGAAGCTACACTCAGGAAGAGCCATAGCCCGATGATCAGAAACATATTTTTTGAAGTGTGAAAAAACTGTTTTATTTTACTATCCTGTTTGGATTTGAGAGGTAACCAGCACAACTGTACTCTTAAGAAGAAATGACAAAACAAACTACACTGTAATCACAATTATGCAATCGCTCACTACAATCAGGCAACATTGGCTTTAGTGTTACATTATCCATGGCATTGCCTCAGATTAAAAAATGTTAGTATTTGTCATTTGAGTACAACGACTGTGTAAATGAAAAATGTCCATTATTTACAGTACCACCAGTTGGTGGAGTATTTGCAGATGCTGTATGTGGAACCATGTAGTTTGCCTGTGGTTGTGGTACCATGTAACGTGACTGCATCATGTCTGGCACAGGACACATGATCTGTCGCATCAGTGCAAACCCATCTGATATTGACTCGGTTAGTTTCTCCATGTTGGAGGTTAGTTTGTCCATGTGATTGGAGTAGGCCTTATCCATATTTTCCATTTTTTCTAGCAGTTGTTTTTTGATCTCAAGCTCTTCTTGAGAAACACTCAAAAGTTGAGTGTCCACAGGTAGTTTCCTTTTCAGTTTCTCCCTCTTGTGACCTGTTAATCTAGCATTGAGGAGATCTCTCCTTTCCTTTACTGTCCCATTGGAAGATGAAGGGCCTGGGGTCGAATACTTATCTGTTATGCCAGCATCACTTTCAGGACTATCCACACTCACTAATTCAGGGCTGTCAGATATGGCTGTTTGTGTCGACACTGGACTGTTGGGACTATCACAGTTTTCCAAGTCCACATCAGTTGTCTCTATCCCGTCTGCTATCGTTGTTGTTGCAGGAGAACCGCCCCATATCTCTTCGCATAACTCAAAATAGAGCAGCACAACGCGGCCATGTCCGCTTTTCCGTCCAGAGTCTACCGCTTGCCTGAACTTTTTGCGAATCATTTTGAGCTTGGATGTCAAACTCGACTGGACAATTTGTTCCTTTTTATGTGGAAAATCCTTTTCAATGGCCACTGCGTTCTCCGGTGTAGGATATTGATCGATAAAGAGTTGGAATATGTCGCCATACTTGCTTTGACAAGACTCCCAGTCGACATTCTCGATTGCTCTTGAAGTTTTGTACTCCATTGTGACCTTGAGCAGCAATTCAACTTCATCATCGGTCCAAACAAAGGAATCAACAGCTTTCTTGTCGGCTTTCTTCGGATTTTGTTTCGATTTCGACATTTTAAAGTTGATTTTTAAGTGGAAATGCACTGAAAAGCACGAAGCGATTTCCCGCCTCAACGCGCGCTCTATGGCGCATGCTCGCGCATGCTCTGAAGACATTGTATTGCAGAGGGGCCCTGGACACTAGAGTAAATCCGGATACCATCGGATGCGTGTGGACGGGTGAATTCGATTTGAATACGCTACGTGTGGACGGGGATTTTTTTGAATCCGGAAAGAAAAATTTGCGGATTCAAAAATATCCGGTAACGTGTGGACGGGGCCTTAACGCTTTCGAAGGCCGTTATAGGAATGGCGTGTTTTGACCTTTGTGTCACCTTTGTTTTTAGCGCTCAAAAATTTCGTATTTTCGACTGCCCAAAAATTGTATTGCATTTATTTGAGGAAAAAACATTGCTCTTTCTCTGGGTATGAGTGATATGGCACCAAGCCATGTACCAAGTTGTGATTTTGGCCTCTCGATTTTGCCTTTTTTTTGACTCGCGAAAATCGTTAAAATAAGTAAAATTATTAAAAATCTCAAAAATAATAAGTAAACGGTCGAATTGAACAATTTAACATTTAAATTATTGGTGAATGCGTGCTTTTCTTAGTTAGGTACTAACTGGTAGAGTTAATTCCATTTTGAATTTTCAGGCAATATTTAAGTAATGCGTGGTGTGGAGCCCGTAAAATCGATGCGAGAGCCGCCGAACCGACTTTGTCGCCGTTCGCGTAAAATAAAAACCTAACCGAACTGAAAGTTATTTTTCTAGAAAGAGTTTACCTAGACCTATATTCTGACAAAGTTTGGGGATTTTCGTTTTTTTTTTTTTATTTTGCACTCCTCCAGGCGATATTTACGGACGGCCGCTCTTAACTATTGTGGCGCAAAAGCGCGCCTGAATTTATTGCCTAATTCTTAGCCGACGACTTGGCCTACGGGCTCGTCAGCTAAAATTAGGCGATATCACGCAAGCTTGAGCGCAGTAATAGTTTTATAATTCAACACATTGATACCAAAGCACAGTTTGAAGAAAAGATATTGAGGCCAGTCCGTAATTTTTGCATTCTCTTGTCAAAATGCGAAATTTACCTCCATCGTTGGATATACGTCATGTAGACACAGCGTACATGTATATAGATAACGTTTTTTTACCATATTTGGGCAGTGTATCAATGTGTTGAATTATAAATTAATATAGTCAGCATTTTATACTCGGGCTGGAGTCCAAAATGTACACCAACATAGCATTTGAGGGCACAAATAAGCAACAAAACCAGTCAAATATACCATGTTATTGCACTTGTCTGACTATAGGCTAGGGAAAACATTAAAATTTATTCAAAAACTTATATTTGGGAATAGATGATTGTTGTATAATAGTAATAATAGGTAAACTATATAAAAAAATAACATCTACATGTATAACAAACAGTTTAATCAGCAGAAAGTTGTGTAATGAGGCTGGGCATTTTTACTCGTCAGTTTTATTTTTCTCACCTTATTTGTAAAAATACAAAGCCGTATTACACAACCTTTCGCTGAATGACCTCTATTTACACTGACCAGTGACCAGTGATGATGATGATGATGATGATGACCAGTCACAATGCAATCTGCATATTTAAGCTTAATTCATACTTAATGTTGTTGTTTTAAAGACTTAATACATGTATTTCTCAGATTTATACATGTAAGCTTACAAAATTGTATTTAAATGTACAGTATTGGGCATTGGACAGTTAGAAGCATTCAAGGCATTTCCAGGTCAAGGAGCGATTGCAGAATCCCCGGCCCACTTTCATCGACATAAATTTACTGCCGTGGTCCCAAAGTGGTTGACTGTGAATTTTGGGCAAGTACTAAAATGAACTACTACTGCGGTCCGCGGTCCCGAAGTGTTTGACTGTGAGTTTAGCCAAGTACTAAAATCGACTGCTACCGCGGTCACGATCGAAGTGGTTGACTGTGAATTTGGGCAAGTATGCTCACCATTTTATATTTTTCGCTCTCACCGTTTTATATTATTTTTTGCTTGGCACACTTAAAGAACGAGAAATACACACAATGCTTTTGTTTCATTGTGGAGGTCAGTTACAGTTGTTATGTAAATAATAGGGAGCTTAAGCAACGACGACGACGACTGCAACGAGAACGGCCAAAAAGCAATAGGTTTAGATTAGCAAAACAACAACTGTGCACGTGCATCACGCTTTTTTTTGTTCATTTCTTTGCCGTCGTTGCACGACTACGACGTAAAACTTCCCAACTGCACGTTTTATGGAGAACGTGAACACAAGACAACGATTTTCTTTTTCTTTTTCTGAACTTAGATACAGTCCTTTAGAATTCAATTCCAGAAACATTCGCCAACATTTGACAAATTGAACGAGATGGATAAGAACGATGAAGTTTGAAACAGCGCGAATTCACTTTTTAAGTGACGTTTTCACAGCCGTCGTCGTCGTAGTTGCTTAAGCTCCCTATTGCCGACTGCCGGACTGCAGACCGCAGTAGCAGCTCCAAAACGAGATTGCGGGTTTATTATGTAAATTATGATTTGGTGACTGCTGGACCACAGTAGCAGTCTTGATTTATGTAGTTGAAGTATTCTGCCCCTTCATGTATTGTAAAGCTTTGCAGGTATAAACTTACATGTAAGCTTAAATTATTAAAAATACAAAACTGAATGCAAGGCTGGCACTACGGCAAAGGGCAGATTTATTAATGGCCAATATGTCTCCTCTCTATACACGAACATCCCTGCAAACGAAGGAATCGACGCATGTAGAATAGCTCTTAGCCAACGAACTGACAAAACCGCCCCCTCTGAATCTATCTGTGATCTTCTAAGAATGATTCTGACTATGAACAACTTTGTTTTCAATGTCGAACATTTTATACAACAACATGGTACGGCAATGGGGACTAGAATGGCACCTGCTTACGCTAACCTTTTTATGGGGGAATTCGAAAGGAAAGCACTGAAAGATTACGCTGACCAACCCTTTCTCTGGCTCAGATACATAGATGACATTCTAATGGTATGGACACACGGAGAAGAAAACCTAGACAACTTCATCACATACCTCAACAACATCCATTCCACTATCAAATTCACTAGTGAACGGTCCACATCTTCAATTCCTTTCCTGGATGTCAATGTTCTACTCGAAAATGGAAAAATTGAAACCGACCTCTTTTGTAAGCCTACAAATAAACACCAGTACTTACTCCACTCCTCAAGTCATCCTTATCATACAAAAAGAGCCATCCCCTACAGCCTCGCCCTCCGTTTACGCCGGATTTGATCCAAAGACGAATTCTTCGAACGTCGGTCAGCAGAATTACTTTCATATTTAATAAAAAGAGGTTATAAAGAACATTTTGTGAGAGAGCAAATCTCAAGAGCCCAACAAATACCCAGAAGTGAGAGATTACTGGAACATAATCGGGATAAAGATAAATCCCCAGTCCCGTTCACGATCACCTATAACCCAGCACTACCTAATATTAAAGAAATACTTCACAAGAAACAACCTATTCTCCATTCCACAAATCACCTGCAAAAAATATTCAAAGATGTTCCTTTCATCGCTTACCGTTGTTCACCAAACCTTCGCGACCTTTTGGTTAGAGCTAAACTAAAAACCACTATCACGACACCAAAGCCCACCTCTGGCACTTTCCGCTGCAACTCCACTCATGGATGTCTCACCTGCCCTTACATTGACAATGGTAGAACTTCGTATACTTTTAGCAACACCGGGGAAATAAGACAAATAAAACAACATTTCACCTGTAATTCTAGTAACCTCACATATATGATAGATTGTAAAAAATGTAAAAAAAACAGTATATAGGGGAAACCAAACGCAGGATTCGTGAACGCTTCACAGAACACAGACAAGGCACAAACAACCCACATCACGCCAACTCCACAGCAGCGGTCCCTACACATTTCAACTTACCAGGCCACTCTTCCGCGGACATGAGACTCATCCCGCTTGAACTGCAGCCTACCATCAATGCTTCCCAACGAAAAGCACGCGAGGCCTTTTTAATTCATAGAGGGAACCCTTTGTCACCAGAAGGCATTAACCGAAGGAACGAACGCTGAACTCAGTTTTGTATCATATACTATATATGTCATATATTATTTTTATCTTATATTTACAAGTGCGCTGTCTACATGTCATGTATTAGCCTATCATTTATAACCATGTAATTTTCAAATTTGAGGAGCCGTTACAATATTTTCTTCCAGTATAGCCCTGGCCCTGAGGAAGACAGTACAATTAGTCGAAATATTGGCCATTAATAAAGATGCCCTTTGCCGTAAAAAAAAGGAGGGGCCGTTACAATATTTTCTTCCAGTATAGCCCTGGCCCTGAGGAAGACTAGTACAATTAGTCGAAATATTGGCCATTAATAAATCTGCCCTTTGCCGTAGTGCCGGCCTTGCATTCAGTTTTGAATTTTCCAGTCAAGTGACGCCTGGCACGAGATCTTTCACAAGGAAGATCCGGCAACTACCAGCAAGTTTAATGTCTGCGTCGTGTGGACCTCTGCATTCAAAGGTTTTTCTTAAATTATTAACTTTTCTTACGTGTGCCATGAGCTGTGTTCTTGTAACCCTCTATAAACCCTAATGCACATTTCTCAAAACTGATCTTTTTCGATTCATTTTCTATCAAGTTGTGACGGTTTAAAGTGAAATATATCCCACCATTTTTGTGAAAATAAACTGATTTGAGTATTTAGCATTTCAAAAATCATTGACATTTGTCATGTAAAGCTTACATCAGGGCGTACCTAATCGATCGAAATCGATCATCGAAAATGTAATCGATTAATCGATAATACTCGATATTTGTCTATTGATTAGTCAATTTTATCGATTGAAATCGATAATCACAATTTTTTGTCACATCGGTGGAAATCGAAAATCAAACACGCGATCTGATCTTATCATAACACTGCATAACACTTACCTTCAAGCTTACCTTCGAATCCGCTTTGTTGATAAAGATGATGTTACTTTCTCCAATGGTAGCGACTTTTCTTGTTTTTTTTTTGTATTTTTTTTTTCACCAGGATCACCGCTGTAAAGCTGTTTATAGCAATATTTCAGCAGATTTCAGCCCAGCAGTCTTATGGTGCTGTGTACTGTGTACTCGACTTTGCTGTAATTACGATTATTGAATAACGATAACTAACAAGCAAATCAAAGAAAAACTTTTACGCGCCCTTGTACTCTAGAATTGTCAGAATCGCAGTAACTATCCGAAGTCGCAAGTGTAGAAACTGGCAAACTGTCGTCCGTTCTCCAAGAATTTAGAAGGGTAATTTTCGAGCGCTTATGGGGAGGCAGGCATGGTGGCTTACGCAGTGCGGAGTGCTTGTCTAGGCTTGTAAGCCGCTGACCACAAAAACGACAACCTTTCTTATTCAAACAACATCTTTAATATCGGCAATAACTACACTATTAAAGAGGCCTTCCAAGGGGGGTTCTGGTGTCGCTTTGTCGCTTGTTTTCGAGCCATCCTGTCGCCTGTTTCGTTAGGGAAAATGTCGCTGTCGTATTTTATCGCCTTCTCTAGCTAAAAAAATCATAAAATGTCGCTCTTTTTCTGTCAATTTCTGTCAGTTCCTGTTACTGAGTTCTTTCGTCTTTGGATTGAGTTATTATCCTGCTGGTTATTCGCCAAAGTAAATTCAGAAATGCTTTCTGGCCTTGCCATTGTAAGTCCGCCTTGCCAAGCTTCAAATGCGATGTAGATATCTTTGTTTGACCTTATAGTTTGGAGGTTTTTAATGTTAAAATTTGAAACAGGACGAGAATACGACTCGTGAATGATATATTGTAGGAAGCGTTACTTTGCGTTACGGTTGCCTTGTTTATAGTTTGGGAGATGTTAATGTTGTATTGTGAAACAGACCGAGAAGAGGACTCGAGATATCGTAACAACAAGCATGACTTTAATTGTGAAAGCGGAAACGACAGTTTCGTAACAGTTGCAGTGCTTATGTTTTAATCAGTAATAAAAATCCTATAGTCAATCTTACACAATCTTAAATAAAGTGTAAAGCGAATGTTTATCAGTTCAGTTTGGACTGCTGTGTATTAGTTCGAGTGAGTTGTGACTCATTCTAGCGTAAAGCTGCGAACTTTATGAAAGAGAATCTTCGTCCATTTACTTTTCGATATTTGGCGAACAAATCGATAAAATCGATAGCTAATTACAGAAATCGATCAAAATCGATATTCACAAAGACGCGAGTGATCGATTTCTATCGATTTCCGATATTAATCGATTCATTAGTATCGATTACGATCGATTTCAATCGAGTATCGAAAGTATCGATTAGGTACGCCCTGCTTACATGTACGTGTAGATTCGTGCCATGGTTGACAGTACAAATTAAATCGAAACGCTACCCAGCGGTAAAAACATACCTGCAAAGATGCGTGGGTTCTTCTTCATTCTTTTAGGGCATTTTGTATTGAGATTTCCACTGAATAAAGCCGTTTTAAGGCCCGAAGCTTCGCCAGTAGTCAAATTCCACCGCCATTCGACTGTTGAAAATATCCCACCTTCACCGCCTTCGCCTTCGGATCAGTGGCATTCATTATTCAGCGGTGGATGCGTCATGTATAGGGACATAGATTGTACCCTTTCATAGGCCCTGAGTTGCATGGATCCTGTATGTTTTAGCTTAAGGACGGCGCCTCCTAATACCAAGGTATTTTTCCCGGTTTTTGACTATGCGGGAAAAGTAGATCTTACCAGGGGCTATTGGAATCCAAAGAGAAAATTGGGGGGTACCGTGCATTTTTCAGAGATAATTGAGCTTCAATGTGGAAAAAAGGAAAAGTAGATGTTTTTCGCGGATTTTCTTAGAATTCTCCTTTACATATACAAAAGCAACAATAATTCAAAAAATCTTTAAAACACATAACGAATGGTAACATAACAACTACTGTTTATGTGTTTTTTTTATTACAAAATTATCACAACGGGAGCCATCATCGGCCCTGACAGCTTTCCCACGTTCGCCAAAATACGGTCTTAATAACGTTTTCCCACAACCAAAAATTAATTGTGTGCTTAAAAGACTTACCACCTTCATTTTATAAGATAAAAAGTAGGGGTCACCGTATGTTTTTACAAGTTATATCAGTTGTTTTCAACTTTTACGGAATGGCTTTCGGGGATCGCGACATTTTTTTCTATGCCCTCCCTAGTAAGTTAAATATTGTGCGTGTCTTTTACGGGGCCATGCTGGGATTTCCACTCCATTATCCGAGTCTTTTTTGTAATTATACACTGTACTTTAACAAACGGCGCAGAAAATAGAAACTTGCATATTTGTATAATCGGCGAAACGTGTGTAGTTTTGCGCCCAGTTTATAAATGGAAATTGGCAACCTTTATAATTATTTCTAAAATATTGCGATCAAAAAATTCCACTCCCAAAGAAAACTGTGGTAATTTGTTTTCATTTTAATGCGTGACGAAAGTTATTCAAGGTGGTCTGACCGCTAAAGGTCAACATGCGTCCCGTCAATCGATCTGCTCTCAATTTGAAATCGCTTTTATATCATTGAGCTTTTCTACTGAACTGCGGTTAGTTAACCTTAAATATCACACATATCGTATCGTGGATTATTGTATTATTTACAGGATAGCCCCCTTTTCTCGATTTACATGCTATTTACAGGATTCCTTATAGTCTCTTTTTTTTATTTGCTTGTTATTTACAGGATAGTCCCCCTTTTTCGATTTACATGTTATTTACAGGGTTCCTTGCGGGCTCCCTTTTTATCTCGTTAATGCGCATGCGCATTAAGCGAGATTTCGGAATTGAGTACGAAAAAGGGACAAAAGTTGTTAACAAAATTTTGTGGACTTTTGTCCGGGGGGTTTCTTCTTCCTTCTTTATAGAAGCTATATTAGGGCATTGAGGATATGGTTGGTTAAACCGGTTAGGATTTCAAGAAGGGCGTCACATACTGCCACTAAAATTTTTGGGGAGCACCCCCGGACCTATTGTTAATTTCCCTAGGGTATTGGGATGTCAGAACTTGTCATGAACTTGTCATATCTCACATTACGTTACCGCAAAGGTATTAGTCCTTCTTAAATTTCGATATCTCACATTACCTATCAGGGTAAAAATAGGTCAAATGCGTTTTCTTGGGAAACGTAGTTTGAGAATTTCACGGTGTATTTTACTAATGGAGACGTTTTAAGAAAGTTAAATGGGACAGGAAAGTTTGTGTTTTAATATGAGCGGTATGGCAGAGCAAAATAGCATGAACTTTGCGTTTTTTTCTATTCATCGCTATTACGGTTTGATTGTGCAATAGTATGGGAAAGACGTCATAGTTTTGTTGATTTGTCCGACTGAATTTGTTTTGCGGGAGGAAATTTTTGCGGGTTGCGGAGACAGCCAAAATTTCTGCTGGAAGGAAATGTTTGCGGATTTCTGGTCAAGGATAAATAAAATCCAAGGCATCGGTATTAAACTGCAATTTTACTTCCTGACCGGAGGTTTGTATAATTCCCATAGGTTATGGTTGCTGTTCTGGCGCCAATGTGAACATAAACAACGAGAAAACTAGTGAGTGAATTATTGTACGTTGTTGTAAAAACGTAACAGTATTATGCTAACAGTCTCTGATTCGTTTGAGGACATGTCTGGAGTTGAATCGGGAATACAAATGACTGTTGTGTCGGTCGCCTCGGAGTTATGAGAGTTCACTGTTATATGAAAGTTATGAGTTATGAGAGTTCACTGTTAAAAAGTTCCTATGGATCAATTCAGCTAGGTTTACTCCGCGTTCAGCTGTGAAAGGTTTTGCTTAGTATGAAATTCGCTTTTATTATAAGCTTTTGTGCTATTCATCGAAATTTAATCTTCTAAAAGTCAACAGGGTTTTGGTTTTGACAATCAAACTTAATTGTTTTAACCTCTTTGAAAAGCATTCAATTACTGTACCAGGTCGTGCTTTCATTCATACTAAAATGTACTACCTTCTGTACAATAGTTTACCTTGGGTTAATTTATCGTTCTTAATTAGGTTCGTTCCACTATTCAAGTTGACACCTTGTTAGTAAATTTATCATGTCTAGCCGATTTTTCACGTATCAAGCTGTACACACAATAGTTGTTATTACTGTTTTAAATTAGTCTCGTCCGGCACTCACGGTGTTTTTTCAGTTTTATTTAACTAATCAACGACTTGGCAAGTAATGGTGTCATTTTGTTTTTTCAGTATGAATAGTTTAGCTGACTCATCGAAGTTAAATTTAGTACCTTTTGTTGTAGGTGAATAACTCGATAATGGTACATCGCTAGTACGTGCCGTACAACTTATTTGCCGACCTTGCAAATCTATTGATACGACACCATTACGTGCTTAAAAAGCCGCTTGCTGACTTGGCTTTTCTGCTACTTCTTTGTTTTAGGGTTTTCAAATGTAGATTACTTTTAAAAATAGTTTTATG
This sequence comes from Cladopsammia gracilis, assembly GCA_022457155.1. NCBI lineage: Eukaryota > Metazoa > Cnidaria > Anthozoa > Scleractinia > Dendrophylliidae > Cladopsammia > Cladopsammia gracilis. The sequence goes on from JAJGOT010000074.1 coordinate 1,001,558, forward strand.
AACAATGGACACTTGGGTTAAAAATATATTTTGAAATTTACTTTTGCTGAGCTCAAAGAATTTCGCTTGACACTTTCATTATGTTCCTTTGTGTTGAACACTTGTACCTTACGTATATAAGAACCTAGTTTGCAATTGTTAGTTGGATTACATCGTTTGATTACATCGTTGGATTACATCGTAAAGTCACAAGTCAGGAATAAACGCTGTTGGAAACGCAAGTCAGGTTTCTTGATCGCCTTCCTGTTGCGTACCAGTTCGTGGTTTGATCCCGTACCTACCGAGAGAGACGGCTCTCCTTTGCAAGCGAGTTGCCCATTTGAGTTAGGTTTCCCCCGTTATCAAGCGCCGATTCCCCTAAAGGCTTTCCTTAGTCCGACACCGGCAAAACCTTCCGTCACACCGGATCAGAAAAAGGTTTTTAAAAATACTGCGGTCAGGAATCCCGCATGTTTGATTACTTTAGTACAAAGTTTATAATCTGTGTTTAACAGAGAAATTGGTTTCCAGTTTTTCAAGTCTAACTTGTCGTTCTTCTTGTAAAGCAGGCGGATAATTCCTTGACGTTGTGTGTCAGAGATTGATCCGTGTTTAAAAGAGTAATTTAGTAAATCGTGACTTAATAGACCCTAGCCTGCATGACAGGCGCTTTATGAGCCAAGCGGGGCGAGCGAAGCATTTCGCGCGAAGCGCGACACGAGCGCGAAGCGCGAGACGGGGGGAGGAAAAAAAAATAAGCGCCTGTAGACAGTCCATTGTTCTGGCTCTTCCGCCCACCAACTCCCACCAATATTAACTGACCGCAGTGATTTGGAAATAACCAATCAAAACACGATCTATATCGCAAGTTATGGAGATTTGAGAGTAGATAAGGTAATATCGGTGGTGTAAGAGAAGTAAATTCGGATGTGCGTAGGCTAATAAATTGATTAAAAGGTTGTTTGTGTAAAGGGTATTCGTTTATAGCGGTGTGGGAGGAAAGCGTGAAGGGTGAATTGTCTTGTGAGAGTTTAAAGAGGTTTTAAAAGACACTGACCTATTTCTATAGTAAGTGAAGGAAAAAAAACGGCAAACTGATCCTTACGGCAGAAAAACAGAAGCAGAAGCAAATAAAATAAAATAAAAGTGGAATATAATAGTGCCCAATATTTCGCTTTGCAAAACAAAGCTTCTTCAGGGGCTAGCACTATAAATGATTACAACTGTAAAACCGTTATACAAGTGGTTTTGAAAAAACTAAAGAATAACAAAAACAATGAATATGATTGGTGAAGGGTTTGACGGGTGATAAACTAAACTGACTAGTGATGAGAAAGTTAATGAAGTTCGTCGCGTCTGTTGATTCCAAGTGGTTCTAACGTTTTTGCTTTGTCTATGAGAAATGCTTCACGCGCTTTTCGTAGCTGGTATTAATAGATTAAAAAGGGTGAAACCCGTACGAAAAATTATAGCCGGGAATGACATAGCGAAAATCCGGCCTGAAGTGATTTTTACGGCCTGTATTGAATGCGACAAATACGCCTAAAACAAGCCATTCTTCTCGGTCTTGTCTCGGCGATAATCTAGCCTGCATAACAGGCGTTATTGGGGGCGCTCAAGCGGGTTTTGGGGCGTGAGCGCGTAGCGCGAGACACGAGCGCGTAGCGCGAGACACGAGCGCGAAGCGCGAGAACAAAGATGTCTCGATTCTGCAGAGAAGAGAGTTTCTACACTAGATAGAGCAGCCTAAATTAGTGGAAAACTTTCTGCTTTGTAATACATGCAGAATTTGGGAAAGTATAACCTCAATTTTGTTGGATCATATTGATCATTTGCAATCTGATATTTCAACGAATTATGCTGATGGGACCGTTTCCAATAACCAAGGGTAGACATCTGCCGTTGGGATCTCTAGTCTGTTGGGAAAAAAAGGATGGTTTATGTGATAACATAACGCCCCGAAGAGTGAGAAGAGAGAATTTGAGGTGAGCAATTACATTGTACATGAGACATTAATGAAACGTGATTTTCTTCTATCGTTCATTGTTCTTTCAGTGATAAGATTTGCTGCTAAAAGCATAATCAATTTTGAATGACACAGGCTGGAAAACTTCAATTTTAACTAAATGAGAAATAGAACACGATCTTTATGTCAACAATCACTTTGACCGAGGTCATGTCAAGGGTGCTTATAATTGAGATAACTTGTAATGCATATAAGCTTATTTAGTATTTTGTGTAAGAAGGGGTGCGTGACTCAGACAAAGTTTGCTGTCAGCTCAAAGGCTTTGTATGGGCGTGACCCGGCGCGCGGGGGGGGGGGGGGGGGGGTACTCCCTTATATGACCTATACGGGGACGTGCCGCTGGACAGGGTATGGTTTTTGGCATTTTTGTCCTGAACAGGGTATATAATTTAACGCGAGTCTGTCCTAAACAGGGTATGGTTCCAGTTAACGTAGCGCTTGTGGTGACTTCCCTTGTCATGATTAGCATATTCATGCGAAGGTGAAGTCGTTTTCGTTTTAGATTCGTCTACTATTTTTTTAAAGCTCAGATTAATAACCACGCACGAGTCGTGTCCTAGACAGGGTCCTAAAATGAAGGGTGTTGTTCTACACAGGGTAGGTATTTTCGTTTCTTTTTTGTCCTAAACAGGGTCAGGGTCTCAGACCCTCAGCGGCACCCCTATACCCAAAATATTGGTGATGATGTTTTGGATATGAAAAATCGGTGAACGTGATTTGAACGTTTTGTGCGCTTCAAATACAATAAATACAAGGCAATGTTACATTAGGAAGTGAAAAACTGATTCAAGAAATGTAAATTTTGACTTAAAATTCAACAAATTATGTGACGAGGCTGCACGGTGAAATCCGATCATCAGACTTCCAATCTATTACTGGCCCTAGAGCGATAAGAAAACATTTCGTGACTTGTGCCCAGAGGCAAAGAGAAAAGTTTTTTTTTGTATCCTTCTTATATGACTAAGATGTTTGCATCGCTAGCTTGAAAAGAGATGCGTAAATAGGTTCCAAATGATCTGTATTATCCCAAACTAACTGCCGTGTACCCAAATTTTAACTTTATACTAATTAGCAGTAGCTAAAAAAAACCGGGGGGGTCTCCCATATAGAAGCTATACGGGTATGTGCCGCTGGATTGGGTCGGGTTTTTGACCCTCTGGGTCTGAGATGGGGTCTTAGTTTTGCCCACTAAGTCTGAGATGGGGTATACTTTTCCGTTCAATTTTCGAATTAAGTGTTTTGTCATTTTTTTTCCGGTACATTTTTCATCTGGAACCGTGCCTGTAGAAGTCGATTCAATGAGCGTGTATGGGTTTGACGCCTAATTCTGTCAATTTGTGTAAACAAACCCCTTTTTTGTATAAAGAGCCTTTTACCAAATTTAACTGTATGGTCTGAGATGGGGTGGCAAAAATAGAAATTTTAGGTCTGAGATGGGTGGAGGTTCTTAGGTCCCAGCGAAACACCCCCACCACCGACGCCCGGGGGGAGACTCCCATATGAAAGGGGCGGGGATGCCCGTCGGAAATTTTGAATTAAACCCCTAAAGGAGACCAATCTGGGTGTGGCTCAAGCTTTTGTTGACCCCTAAAAGAGACCATTTTAAAACACAGACAAATGTATTATATTAATGTTTCTTCGCGTGCAACCCTAAACGAGACTTTGACGGCAAAATATAATGGCGTTTAGCCCAGAACACCCTAAGCGAGACCAAAAGCCAAAAATTTACACCCCTAAGCGAGACGACGAGCATCCCCGCCACTTTCATATGGGAGTCCCCCCCCCCCCCCCCCCCCCCCCCCCACGGGTTTCGACGGTGATCGGGAGACTAAAATTGATGGTTTTTGAGAGGCGCGCACATGGTTTGGCCATGTTCTCTCTGGCAGATAGTTTTGCAACAGTGGCATGATTTTCTCAACTGTTTTGTTCATTGTGTATGGCATAAGCTGTACACGTGGACAGGGTCATATCCGAAGTTTAAAACCAAGTGGACATTTTTGAAAGTGCTAACTCAGTCAGGTTAGTTACTCGAACTTGTTGCTACACTGTGCTGACGATCCGCAATAACGGCGAAATACCTATCCGCAGTTGCATTTTTTTTTTTTTTTTTTTTTTTTTAATCTTTATTTATAACAAACATATATACAAGCAAAGGAAAAGGAAAAAAAACACAGCAGAGTTATTAAAAAAAATTAATTACACCACAGTTGTAAAGTTAATATATGTAAATTGAATATAACACATAGTAGTTAGCTTGGGAAAAAAACTAAGTTAACAATAAAGAAAATCACTATACCTACGCAGGAGGTAGAAGGAGCACTTTGTAGTATGTAACAAAAGTTACCAGCTCATTATACGTTCGACTTTGTACTTAAAATAAATTTTGTTTATAAATTCCGACAAAATAGGTCTATTGTTATTTAATTTTCTAGAATATAAGTAATATTTCATGAAAAGGAGGGTGTAATTTAATTTTCTCACGAGCTTTTCGTCCATTGAGTCTTTAAAGGTTCCAAATAGCATTTCTTTGGTGTTTGGATTAAGAGAGGTACCATTACTTGAGTTAAACCAGCCAACGACATCGTCTACGAAAGTTTTTGTTGTCCCACAACTAATAAAGGTATGATTTATGGAGTCAGATTCACCACAATATATACAGACATCGTCTGTATTAATCCCATATCTAAATAGTTCTCTCTTTGTGACGACAATCCTATGAATTAATTTATATTGAAATTCTTTTAGTTTCATTTCTTTACACACATTGGAATTGACTGCTCTGAAGACGTCAGTCCATTCTTCTTTGTCAACCGACAAATCTTTACTCCATTTTTCCGGGCCGGTGTGAGGAAGCTGATGTTTTTTATCTAAAAATAAGCGATAGTAATCCCTTGTCTTCAATTTTTCCAATTTTGACAATTGTTTAGAAATTAAGAAGAAATCTATTCTAGATTTTACACCTAACGCCTTAGACACGTAAGAGTATTTGTTTACGTTTGGGTGGCGGGTTCTTTGAATATCCACCAAATCGAAAGTATCCATTGTTGCTTGGACCAAATTCCTATAAGCTGTAGGCCTCCATTGTAAGCCCCCTTGTTTGTCTTTTTTCGACAACGTGCAATTCCAATCACCTCCTACTATCAAAGTTGTAATTTCAGACTTGTCCATTAGGAGACTATTCAGGTCTTGAATGAAACTTAATTGCTCTGTGAGATCATTCGGTGCATATATGTTACAAAGTGATAATTTCCAACCTTTGAATGTAAGATTAATTAGAACTATTCTACCTGAGGTGTCACACGTTGAAAAGGTTACCTTCTCATTAACCATTCGATTGACCAAAATGCAAACACCTTTACTGTGACAAGTGCCGTGAGAAAAAAAAATTTCGCCTCCCCATTCATGTTTCCAAATAATTTCATCGGATGATTTAGAAAAGGTTTCTTGCAAAAAATAAAAATTAGCTTCCTGATCCTTTAGATATAAGAAAATGCTCCTCCGTTTAACCGGGTCTCTGAGACCTCTTACGTTCAAAGAAATAACACGAAATTGATTAAAATTATGCATTATATCTTAAGTTTGAAAAAGAAAAAAAAAACACCGTACACTCACACCAAGAAACACACGTTCAACAATAAACTAAAAAACAGTCCAATTTTAGGAGTTCCTTCGCCTATCGAAGTTTAGCCTGTTTCCTTTCTTACAACTGTCCCATATTCATAGCTCTTCTAAATCCTTTTCAGAATAAACCCTTACCGGTTTTCCATCAGGCGATGTTTTTAGGTAGATCTTACCGTCTATTGTCCAAGCACTAACAATCAAGTTGTCCTTCTTCAAGTTGTTTACTTTCCCAAATAGCTCTCGTCTGTAGTATGTGAGGTTCTCATTTATGAAAATTCGTTAATTTTCCTGTGCGGCGTTGGCGAAACTCGGAAATAAATCAGATACTTTCACTCCTTTCAGTTTGGTTCTTTGTTTATAGAGTTTCGTTTTGACTTTATGACTTACAAATTTAGCAATAACAGTATTAGCATTCTTTCTCTTCAGTTTATGAGAAATTTCTATGTCATCTGGTTTGATTTCAACATTCAAGGATTCCGCTACCCGAGTCACAAGTTCTTCCGTTGATTGGTATGCACTCTCGGGTACACCAATGATCTCCAGAGAGTTTTTCCTTGAATACTGCTCGAGCTCGTCATAAATGTCTTCTAATCTATACGTTTCCTCTACCTGCTCGTTGAGCGTTTTCTTTGTACGATTTAATTCCTCCGTCAAATTAGCGTTGGCTTTCTCGGCCTGTGTTAGCTTCTCCTTGAGATCGTCTGTAACCATTTTATTTACTTTTAGAGAGGTTTTTAGCTCTAATAATTCCTGCTTAAAGTATTGGTTTTCTGTTAGGAGCGTCGAGACGGTGCTCTGGATTCCCACCAGCAATTCTTTGAGCTCTGCTAGGCTCGTTTCATTCTCCTCTTGCTCTTCATTTTCCGCCATATTGGATTTCTTCGTAGCTCTTTCGTCGTCTTCCACAGAACCTCGTTCGCCCCGTTTGTTCTTTTTACTACGCGGTGGCATTGGCCGTTACTGTTGGTTGCATCACTTTACAGTGGGCTTAGGCCTATATTAGCCAAAGAATCATCCGATAAGAAAGGAAGAAAAGCTCCGTTCAAAAAACACGTCCGATCACGTCGGGTCCACGCATGCTCTCCAGACAAATGTATTATATTAATGTTTCTTCGCGTGCAACCCTAAACGAGACTTTGACGGCAAAATATAATAGCGTTTAGCCCAGAACACCCTAAGCGAGACCAAAAGCCAAAAATTTACACCCCTAAGCGAGACGACGAGCATCCCCGCCACTTTCATATGGGAGTCCCCCCCCCCCCCCCCCCCCCCCCCCCCCCCCCCCCCCACGGGTTTCGACGGTGATCGGGAGACTAAAATTGATGGTTTTTGAGAGGCGCGCACATGGTTTGGCCATGTTCTCTCTGGCAGATAGTTTTGCAACAGTGGCATGATTTTCTCAACTGTTTTGTTCATTGTGTATGGCATAAGCTGTACACGTGGACAGGGTCATATCCGAAGTTTAAAACCAAGTGGACATTTTTGAAAGTGCTAACTCAGTCAGGTTAGTTACTCGAACTTGTTGCTACACTGTGCTGACGATCCGCAATAACGGCGAAATACCTATCCGCAGTTGCATTTAAACTTTCGGTTTGGTCTCAATCATGCCATTGTTGCGTTACTTTTTCTACGCAGTTGTCAGCCCTTGCTTCTTATAGTACCGTCGTAAGGGCCGATACGGCCTGAATTCGTTTCTTGCTTGTAGCAGGGCGAAAATAAAGAATTTGAAAAAAAAGAGTTGTGTATTTCAAACATGTGTACCAAAACTATTTTTGGTCGCGAAATCGAGCGGACCGCTTTTAGCGGGACTGCCACTTAACGCAAACAGACGTACCACTAATCGAAAAACGGAAAACAGAGATATTTCAGCCGATCCACATCTGAATAAATTACAAGAAAAATATTAAACATCAAACAACATTTAACAGACCGGGCCCCATGGAATATATGAATGATCGATGTTTTAATATATATTAAAGTGAAGTCACTTAGCGAGTGACAACCGGACATCTCGTGAAAAGTTGCTTAAAGTTAAGGCAGTAAAGCGAGTCGGCAATTAATGTTAGCCAATGAGAAGCCAGTTGTGGTCATTTATCCGACAAGGCTGTCAAATCGGAGATAAAGCACGCGTTCTATTTTCATGCCTTTCTCGTCGCATATTTGCGTCTTGTTGTACTAGATGTGGTCGATTAGCGAGTGACAACCGGAAATTTCGTGAAAAGAGTTGCTTTTCAACTCGCTTAAAGTTATTAAAGCGAGTCAGCTCAATTGAATTGAACTCTCGTTAAATTTGGCAATTAATTTTAGCCAATGAGAAGCCAGTTGTGGTCATTTATCAGACAAGGCTGTCAAATTGGAAATAAAAAGCGTTCTATTTTCATGCCTCTCCCGTCGCATATTTGTGTCTTGTTGTACTAAATGTGGTCCAACCAAATTGCAAAGAAACTGGAACGGTTGCATCTAAATACGAAGTATTCTCGCCAAATATTGTAAGGTAGTAGGTGCCGGTGCTCTCATTGCGTCAATGGTGGCGCAATTTCTGCGAAAAATAGCTCAAGACGTCTTTAATATGGCTTTGCATGCGTGGGGCCAACGCTCACGGTTTCTTTTGGTGACTATGGCTCCTGGCAAAATATGTTGTTGTTGCTCATTTATATTAGATTCGGCATATGTGGAGGGGCCTAATTTGATTGCATTATACAATGGATTTACTTTTGCGCACAGTTAATGTCCTTTTTTTAGTAGTCATTGGAATACTGAATCATTGCTATTACGGTTTGATTTATGAAAGAGTTATTTCAATTTTAAATGGGTATTAAATGTTGAGGTGTCATGATTATGTAATAGTATGTTAGAAAGGTAAGATTTTGCCGATTAAGCTAACTAAAAAACTTTCGGCTTGATTATGCAAGAGTATGGATTTGGCTTTTGTTCTGTCGGTTTTGGAATATTGAATCATCGCCATATGAAGCACTCATCAGTCAAATATTTCAATAGTATTGCAGGAGAAAATCCAGATGATATTAAAGTTTTGAAAACAGCTCCAACTGGGAAAGCTGCTTTCCATATTAGAGGCAATACATTTTACACACGACATTCAAGTTTTTCAGTTTCAACCATGTTTGAATTTAGAAATAATGAGACAAAAAGATGCCAAAAAATTTGCAGAGCTACTTAATCGAATGAGAAAGGGAAAACATACTAAACATGATATTGCCATTTTAAATCGAAGAGTTCTTAATGTAAAATCAAAAGAAAAAAATTATCCTATGAATATTTCCTATTTATGTCCTACAAATGCACCAGTAGATGATCACAACAATGCTATTTATAACATTCACTTACAATCACTCATTTCACAGTCAAAAACCGTTGATGAGCCTCCACTAGTTCTAACCACTTCTGCAGTCACCGGCAAATGAATTTTAAAGCCTTCATACCGTAGCGTTTACGTTCTTTATTTAGCAAGACTCCACTTTCTGTTCTACTGTAAAGTGTACTTCATCCCTGTTCGTCCGTTGCTTCAATAACTAAATGTCTCGCGGAATAAAATGACATTATTGCCTTGTACATAAAATCTTTGTCGCGTATGTTATCTTCGGGAAGATTGAACATTCGATTTTACCCCCCCCCCCCCCCCCCCCATCAAGATTCTTCTTTTTTGTTAACCTCACGTTCTAACGCATTAACGAGATGGCTTTAAGAGCCCTTTGATTCGATTTACATGTTATTTACAGGATAGCCCCCTTTTTTGATTTACATGTTATTTACATGATAGCCTCTCTTTTTCAATTTACATGTTATTTACAGGTTTCCTTATAATCTCTCTTTTTATTTACATGTTATTTACAAGATAGCCTCCCTTTTTCGATTTTCATGTTATTTACAGGGTTCCTTGCAGGCTCCCTTTTTCGATTTACATGTTATTTACAGGGTGTAGATACTGTAAATGTGTGTGGAATAATTTCCATGTTATTTACATAACCCACTTTTTTCTCACTGTAGCAAGAACCATGTAAATAACCATTAACAGTAGATTTACATGTGTGTTCAAAACTGTAAATTTCATGTAAATTTTATTTACAAAACCCCAACATGTAAATCGCAGTTTACAAAGTATGTAAATCCATATTTTCATGTTGTAAATTACTTTTTACATGTGCATGCAAATTTTCAACTTTTCCTGTGTAATATACTTCACAAATCACAGATTGGCTTCTTGGCAAAAAATCGTACAGCAGACCATGTCTTCACACTTCGAACCATGTTAGACAAATACGTTCATAATCACAATGAAAAAATTTATGCTTGTTTTGTAGATTTTAGAAAAGCTTTTGACTCAGTTTAGCACAATGGGCTCTTGAATAAGTTATTGCAAATTAATGACGGAGGCTGCTTTTACAATTTAATTAAAAGCCTTTATTTCAAGTCTTCTTGTTCAATAAAAATTGGTCAAAGCCAAACGCGACCCTTTCAATACACGAGAGGTGTACGACAAGGTTGTATTTTAAGTCCACTACTTTTCAACCTTTATATTAACGATTTACCTTTTTCATTTGAAAATATTTTGTCTGATCCTTTTGTTCCACCAAACGGCACAAAATTAAACTCTCTTTTATATGCGGACTATTTAAACATTTTATCACGTTCTAAAACAGGTCTACAAAATTGTCTTAATGCATTATCATCATACTGCAATACGTGGATGTTAAGCAAAATAATCAAGATTATGGTTTTTCAAAAAACGCGCAAGAAAATGCTCTGAATATAAATATTATATTAAAAGAGATTTCTTAAAACATAAAATTGTAAAAACGATCGATAAAATCCAACATTTCGGAGTAGTCATGACGCCATTATCAAGGAAAATATAAAACAAGATCATGCAAATTACAGCATTTAGCAGGTCCTGAGGCATTGTCCCGTGCATGTTCCTGTAGTGTTTGGCAATGGCGTAGGATTGTTGTTTATGTCCTTTCACACGATTATTATTATTTAAAAGCGATTATGTAAAAGCATTATGCTAAAGCGTTTCAAAGTGCTTAAGAAATGCAGAAACAAATTTGTTTAGTGTACGAAATGCTTTTTATAAGAACTTTAAAGCCAAATCTCGACGTGCAATCAGACTCCATTCGTGCGAAATTATTCTTATAATCTTCGCACCCTCTTATGTTATTCTTCGCGCCAAAATCGCTTTAAATGCTGTAATTTGCATGATCTTGTTTTATATTTTCCTTGATAATGGAGTCATGACTACTCCGAAACGTCGGATTTTATCATTCGTTTTTACAGTTTTATAATATAGATATAAAATATATATATTATAAAAATATATACAGTTTTATAAGTTTTGGATAGAATAAATAAGCTTAAGAAAAAGCAACGTGCTTGAATTTATATCTTGGGGGCCGCTGTTGCTGTAGACAATTCCCATGAAGCGAAACTTGTGACTCGCCTTAGTTAATGCTCACAATGTCATAAACAATTCAAATTTTATAACTTGTTTTGGAAATTGAATGAAACGGTAGGTCTTCTGAGTAATATAGAACACGATTCCAAAACTGTAACAGGGTGCAGTGAAACAAATACGTACGATTTTAAAAATCAGATTCTAAACCCTGCGTATAAACTAGTTCTTCTTTTACTATTTTAACATAATGATTCCAGTAAAGCTGCGATAATGGTTGATAATGAAATTCACTGCAACAAGTATATCAATCAACCAACAAAATGTTGCTCTGTGCCCTTATCACTTCAAGCTGATACTTCACGAAAACGTAATTTCTAGTTGTGGGTACTAAAGGTTTTCTCCCTTGGTGCATATTCAGTATTCTACTTGAACGTAAATGAATGAAAGAATACTCACTTGGATCTCTTTGAGCAGAACTGTATATTAGCAACAGCGGTAGCAGAAATGGGAACTTCATTATCTTGAACCTGTCATGTTAAAAACAAAAATGTGTTATGCAGGCGCCCAGATAAGGAAATAATTAACTTATCAATCGTTGAATTTCCTCCTGAGTAATTGCCCACTTCGTCTTATGTTAAAATAAAAGAAATTTCACACTGCAATGTAATTCCAAGCTAAAAAAAATCAGATAAATTCCAAGATGTCTTCCATTTGCGATGTTCGAGTTAGAACAAAATTTTGTGAAAATTTTTAAAAAGGGTTTGAATTTTAGTCTGTTGTTTGTGATCGTCCGGGTGAGTGTAGTTCTGAAAAGAACTGTTGTTGTTGACAATGACTGACGTTTCGACAACCTGAGCGGAAGTCATCTTCAGAGTCATGTGAATTGTGAATGGTCAGTTGATGTTATATACGTCTGGTTATAACTGTCATTGGTCAGTTTAGCCGTGATGTTATTGGCTGTAGAGACTCAAGTCAGTGATAGGTGCGTTTCCATCCGTGTATTTGATTGATACTAGAATCCTGCTACACAACAACAAAAATACATTATTGTCGATAATTCGTTTTCTGTTTTTGTATTCGTTTCCTCAACCTCCATTATTTGACTAACACGCACTCGGTTTGGAGAACATGTTTCCGGGCCGCATCGTCCGTTTTTTTTTTCTTTTTTTCACCTCTGGCGTGTAATCGCATTGTTTATTATATTTTGAGAGACTTAAGGCTCGTTAATTTAGTTATTGTTTTATACCGTGATAATGATACTTATTATAAAACGAAAATTATAAGCGTTTTTGATTCGCATTTTCTTGTTCCTAAATCGAATAAAGCTTGTATAGCTGGTCGGCCTCTCCAACTCACTTGTATTCATTTAGCACGTCATAGACATACTATACGGCTGAACGTAGTGAAAGAGAATAAAATATTAAGAGTAAATGTCTGTAAAAATCGAAGATGATCAAAAAATTCGTGGACACGGTCAAAAATCATTTTGACTTATTTTTTGCCTGTATGCAGCTTACTGCGCCTTTCAATAACATGCGGAATTTGAAATTGAAATCTTCACCAACGGTTGCGTTATTCCCTGCCGTCAATCATAATTAATACGAAAGCCAACGGACCATGTAAAAAAGAAACAAACAAAATGGATCGAAATCTACCAATCATAATGCACGGACTTGACCATTAGACCTCATTGAAGTGAAGATCTGTTTCCAGAGAGGTAAGCTAAATGATTGACGGCAGTGTAAAATGCAACCGTTGGTGGAAATTTGAATTTCAAATTCCGCATATGTTATTGAAAGGCGCAGTAACATACTGGGCAATACAAAATGAAGTTGGAGTTTTGAAATATCCATTTTAACTGAAATAAACCGTTGTAAACCAACTGGAGGTAAGCAGCTCAAGTTGCAACTTTGTCAGTGCAATTCTCATACGAACTAAAATATAACAGAACGGTTTCTCTGGCTACAGATATTCAACTGGGCTTCCTTTACCAAAATACAATAGAACATCTACTAACGGCCACCACCCCATAACGGCCACCTCTCCACAACGGTCAGTTTTTCATGTCCCGACTTCTCATTTACTCATTTAAATCCTGTAATTGATAACCTTCCCCGCCGTTAAAACGGCCACCTCTCCAAAACGACCGAAGGTGACCTTTGTAGAAAGGTTCGACTGAATAGTGATATTTTTTGCCTCATGTTATTTTTGAAGAAATTATGTTCCGATTATAAGATGACAATCTTCGGTCTTTTTGAAATAAGTCAAAGGCGGCCTGAAAAGCTTCGCAAAAATACATGTGGTAGTGTCTCTAAATTTCCAAAAATACTACCAAAGGGTCTAGAAGAATAGTTCTTTAGGATTCTTGTTTTATTTGTTTGGGATTTTCTAGTATTTTAATCCGTGAACACCGACTGAACTCCGCTAAAGTTACAGATGGCGCCATATTGAAATGTACAACAACAGTCGTCACGTTTTGCAATCAATTAGTACTATTAAAAGTGATGACTCAATTTGTGAAATTGTTGGATTTGATTAGATATTCAATACGTAATGAATCAAGGCAAAATTAGAAGGGTTTGTTTGGAGTCATCAGAGCATAAGGGTGCCAATTTCTCACCCCCAAATTGCAATAAGATGCTGTTTTTTGGCAAGAGACAGGGAAAATAAATTTTGATTCCACATACCCTGCGAATCGCGCCATAACTGGCCATAATTACGGTGAATATGCCCTAATCTGCATTTTATTAACAAATTCCTTACTTGTCAGTTGCAACACGACCGTCCGCTTTATGTTGGCATAGGTCGACATTGAGTTACATTATCTACGTCCATAGATGGGAAATTCTATTAATGTCTTTTTCATTCATCAGTTGCGAAATTCAACACAGCTATTTTAATTAACGTTGTCGGATGAAAGCTCAAAGCCAAGACCGCAAGGTAGTGTGGGTAGTTATAAATAACCATTGCGTGAAAATCCCATTGCGGTCTTGGCTTTTCGCCTTTTTCATCCGACCACGTTAATTGAAATAGCTGTATATCGAAAATCGACGAGACAAATCGGAGGAAATGGAAAGCTCGAGCGAGTGTGCTCATTTCAAGAGACAAGTTCGAGCCTGAGTCATTAGTTCGAGTCACGAGTCAAGTTTAAGTCAAGTTTATTTTATCTTTTCTTTTCTCGATGCTCTTATTTTTTATTATTATAAATCTTGTTGTCTCGATGGTCTCACAGTGGTAACGACAAAATATTATTTTATTCGCAACCCTACCTGGAATTCAATTTGCTATTCACAGCTCATTGAATATTCATCACCCTCGCGTGACGTCATTAGCTATTATATAAACCCTTGTTAAATATGCACATGTGTTAGTTGGCTAAAGTCGGCAACGGAGGAAGAAGCTATGGCGGCTAGAGCAACGCGCCCTACCGCTCCCCAAACTGGTGTGGTTTCTAGAGTTCTTACCAACATGGCTTCTGGAGAAGCGATGACCGAGGCACTGGCAACAGAAACAGCAGAGAATCAGTTAATTTCGGCCGGGGCGTCGCGGTCGACTTCTACTTCAACTGTGTTGGCTTCGACGAGTGGAACTTCAACGTCTTTGATGGCGGCTTCGGGGGGTGAAATCTACCGATGAGGGTAGTCCTGAACCAGTTGAGTGGTTTTTCAGGGGGTGAAATCTACCGATGAGGGTAGTCCTGAACCAGTTGAGTGGTTTTTCGGGGGGGTGAATTCTACCGATGAGGGTAGTCCTGAACCAGTTGAGTGGTTTTCAGGGGGGTGAAATCTACCGATGAGGGTAGTCCTGAACCAGTTGAGTGGTTTTCAGGGGGGTGAAATCTACCGATGAGGGTAGTCCTGAACCAGTTGAGTGGTTTTTCAGGGGGGTGAAATCTACCGATGAGGGTAGTCCTGAACCAGTTGAGCTGGTTTTCAGGAGGGTGAAATCTACCGATGAGGGTAGTCCTGAACCAGTTGAGTTGGTTTTCAGGGGGTGAAATCTATCGATGACGGTAGTCCTGAACCAGTTGAGTTGGTTTTCAGGGGGGTGAAATCTACCAATGAGGGTAGTCCTGAACCAGTTGAGTGGTTTTTCAGGGGGGTGAAATCTGCCAATGAGGATAGTCCTACATTAGTTGGGTGTATTCTCAGAGGGGAGGAAGCTACCGAGGAGGGTAGCACCAGTTGAGTGGTCTCAGGGGAGTGAATTCTACCAATGAGGCGTAGTCTGTTTTTCTCAAGCACCTTTGGGTTTGCCTTTTTTATAGGACCCTGTGCAGGCTTTGCGGGCTCAAATTGAGGAGCTTAAGAAACTAGCTGATAAGAATGTTGTGGATACGGCAATGGCCGCATTGTCACAGAGTGTATCTAAACCAGCGGGAATATTCGACCCATATGTGGCCCTGGCGGCTTTAGAACATGCTGCAACAATGGCATCGGAGATAAAGGATCCTAGAGCCCCAAAGCTGAATATTGTTTTTCGTCAGTGCCGCTCACTGGTTGCCAGGCCAGAGTTACAAGAGATCCTGGTAAAACTGGTTGCAGAAAAGGAGGAGGCAGACGTTGCCAACGTGATCTTTAAAGTCCTCAAGAAAGGAGTGACGAATGCACCGCCCACCCGAGGTTGGGGAGGCGGTAGGGCGCGCCCCTTGCCTTACTCCACCAGGGGACGTCGCAAGGTTGGCGTCGTTGGAAGCTGCTTTGTGTGTGGCCGCCCTGGACATTTTGCGCGATTTTGCCCGAATCGCAAGGCTTAATGTGCATTTAATATAGGAAACGGACGGAACGGATGGAACGGACTTGGAACACTGGAATTATTGTTTCTAGGCGGAGTCGCCCTTTTGTCATAAGTGTTGTATTATTTAGTTCTCAATAAATCATGGCATGTTTATTTTAGTGTGTTGTTTCTTTGGGGTAAGGAGAGGTGACTCCGCAAGCGATTTGCCCTCTGGGCATTCCCTTGTTGCCTCCTATGGGGCTATTGGAAGTCATTTTCTCTGAGCTCTACTGGTTGTCATTTTGTTTTTTTGGCGCGCGCACTTTCGAATTCTCGTTTTTTTCTTTTTTCCCCTTAGCCCAAGGTAAAGCGTATCAAGACTGGGGGGGATTTCAGTAATAATTTTTCGCAAGTTTGTGCGCTGTCTGGGGGTCAACCAAGGGAAATAAGATGGGTAACGACAGATGCAACTCCGTGCTCAGAGGAAATGTACTCAACTAACAGTGTCTTGGAAGAGGTAAACCAGGTGTGGCATGGCACGCGGGGGGTGCCTGAAAAAATCGCGATAAGCGACCCGGAGACTTTCAGGGCGGGTGAACTCTCACAACATTTGCCTAGGTGGACTCAGGTGCTAAACAATTATGAGAGCAAGGGAGCAGTTTTGAAGTGGATACAAAGAGGTGTATCTATCCGTGAATTCGCATGTTGTTTCAAGGGGCGTTTTAAGGGAGTTTTCTATGACTCAGTCCTCCCCCCTAAGGAAGATATTTGAAAATCACGGTTCCTGTGGCGCCTTTACAGAATTTATAACACACTCTATAATAGAACGGATCAAGACGGGGGCGGTACATGCATGGGAAAGAGTTGGGGACGGAACACCACCGTGGCTAGTTTTACCTTTGACAGTTCAGCCTCAGAAACTGAGATTATGCCTAGATGCACGCTTCCTTAACCTTTGGATGCGGGATGTGCCCTTTTCTCTGGACCGCTTATCAGACGTGCCGCGCTTCGTGTACCCGGATTCTTACACAGCATGAAAAGGCAAATTTAAGTTGGCGTAATGGTAGCTTAAAGCTTGCGTAAAGTTCTAATTTACACAACTTTACGCTACATTTACATTTTGTAAAGTTGACCTTTACGCTATCTTTACGCGAAGGCGTAAAGCTTAAGTAAAAGAACAACTTAAGCTGGTCGTAAAGCTGGCGTAAATGTGCTGTAAAGTCAAGATTTAAATCTGCGTATTGGAAGCATAAAGATGGCGTAAGGTTTAACTTTACACAATTTTTACGTATCATTTACATGATGTAAAGACAACCTTTCGGCTATCTTTGCGCCGTCTGTGAAAAGCTGGAGTAAAGAAGCATCTATAAACTTGGCGTAAAGTCAGTGTAAATGTGTTGTTAAGTCCACATTCACGCCACCATTACGCTTATATGTAAAGTTTGACTAGATCTACTTCCTTTTTTCTTTCTCTTTTATGACAAGATGTATACATATGGTACTTGACATCCTTTATTTTGTTGACTATTACAACGTACATGTTGTGTAGTTTAAGTCTTATACTTATTGTTCATGAACCTGTAGTCTGCTAGAACTTATGTCAACATGAAAACCGGTCCCCTAATCTCAACCAGACATGATGAATTTCTTAGTTGCGGTACATGAATTTTATACTTTTTGTGGTAACAGTAAAGAAACCGGCTGAAGAACCTACACTACCACTTTAAAAGAACAAATCCCTGTTAAGAATTAAAAACTGCAAAAAAAAAAAAAAAACAAAAACAAAAAATTCCGGTTTGAGAACCTTAACTTTTCATTAAATTGTAATCCAAAAATCTGAGGGTGGTTTGATCATCCCGAACAGATATTAATTAATCAAGATCAGGAAGTACCTAGTTTTGATAAAAAGAAATCTACATGTAGCAATTTTTTTGTTCATGGTTTTAAGCTTCAAAGATAGAAACTCAGGTAGCTCAGGCACAATACATATACATGTATCTACATGTATGCGCATTAATGTTAATGTTCTTTGTTTACACTTTAAATAGAAGAACCAGAGTCTTTTGTTGCCACTGTCAACTTTCTGGATCCAATGGTTTGCAGTCCAGAATTTTCAATTCCCCGATGAGTTCATCAGATCACCATCCTGAATACATGCCTAGAACAAAATTATAACAGGTTAGATGTACTACCCAAACTGATTGGAGACTACTGTATAATTCAAGGAAAAGGTAGACTGATTTTAGGGGCACTAATTTAGAATGGTTTCCTTAATTCAAGTTGGATTATTTTAGGAAGTGCTAAAATTCATTAGAGGAAACACATGATTCCAAAAACATTTTTCAACAACTGTTCCATTTCTCCACACAGGTACATGTACACATGTAACAAGCGGACATATCATCAACAGACCTTACTAAAGTTATATACTTGTAGTTACAACACTTACTCCACAGCCTTGGCACTAACATGTACTAGTGAAAACCCTCACAGGCGTTATAGGCATATGGGTTTAACTGACAACACTAAAACCTTTTTAAGGTTCTATTATTTTGGCAAAAAGTTAATACAGCTCATTGGGCCACGGGTGACAGTAAAGTGCTAACCTTGTCAAACAAGGTTTATTTTGTAGCTAAGTATTTGTTTTGGTGGACATAAATGTAAGTGCCATTGCCAACGGATAGCAATCAGCAATACACATTGATTTCAATTTTCAACTTTCCACACTTATACTGATCAGCATCACTTTTCTTCTTGTGATATGAATGCTTAATTAATCAAAGAGGTCATGAGAATTAAGGATATGATCACCCAAGATCAGTTATCTTGATATTTGAACAGTTTTTCCCCACTACTGCTACATGTACAATGAAATAATATATGGTGACATTAGGAAGGAGAATTTATATTTTAATAGTGGGGAAAATGGGTTAATAATACCAAAAAATTGCTTTTCAAGCTTACAGAGAATCTCAAGTGTTTTAGCTGATTTGGACCCCTGAAAGTGTGAACCTCCCAGTCCAAATACCATAGTGAATGAAGATGTCTGGTAGTCTGAATCCAATAGCAGATTTGGACTCCCTTTCGCAGATTCAGACCCCTGTAAAATGTATTTCTAACCACCAATTATTTGTTTTCAACATGCTGCATCACCATGAAAACAACACAAATTACATTACAAAAAATTATCCCCTAGCTTTGATAACATGCCAAACAAGTGTACTTAGTAAATATATCAACATGGACATTCATGTTCTTCATTCCCAGAAGTACTAACAGGAAACAATAATGATGTTAAATGCGTCAAATGTCTTGCTGTTCACAAGTAAATGAAAATAAACGTTTGCTCAATTGCATATTATTGGGGGTCCAAATCTGTGAGATGGTTCCATGGATATATATGTTGTGGTTCAATTTTATCCTTGGTTCAAATTTTATTTTCCTTTGTTTAAAACTCATTATAATACATTATCACAGCCAAAAACAAAGGAAATAAAATTTGAACCAAGGATAAAATTGAACCACAACATATACATGTAGCTGCTAGCAGATTTGGACCAGGGGACTACCGGTATATCTGCTAGCATGAATTGGATCCAAGGGGACAAAATACGGGCTGAGGCTACTGTATAAAGTAAAGGAATGCCAAAAAGTGCAACAAAAAAGCTGGTGCAAATTTAGAGCATACATTAAGTCAAGCAAAATACAAGCAAAGCCATTTTAACAGCAAAAGTACAGTAATGTACTTTGACATAATTAAGTATAATGTGGACCCGCTCCACAGACCACCAAATGGACTCCCCTTAATTTTCATCAATTTTAATTTACATGTAATTTTTCTGAATTTTTCTGTCAGTGAAAAGAATGGACTGGATGGATGGACTCAGTATTTCTTGACTGCACATGCACAGCGAACCCAAAAGAAAAGCACATGGGATTGTTTGCATCCCACAATTATAGTAGCTTGGGACTTGGCCCGGTCCTTCTTGTTCTAAGTTTGTCAAGCGAAATATGTTACAAGAGTACTAAAACTTGACGTGCTCCTGTCCCAACAGTACCAGCCTGGAATCAGACTGTGTATAAAATGCAATGTCGGCAAAAGTGTAAAATTGCAATTATATTGATAGTAGGAGTCAAATATTGATGTTGAACGCCATATTATTTATTTCAACGTAAGACTGTGTTTTTAAATACCCTGTCTCCAGTCTCCAGTCCACAGTCCATCCTTTATACTGACAGAAAAATTTGGTTAAAAAATTAAAATTGGGGAAAATCAGGGGTAGTCCATCAGGTGGTCCATGGACCAAGTCCACAAGGGTAGTCCATGGACCCAGGTCCACATTATTAATTTTTGTATACAACCCTTTTATTCACCTGAACGTCTGGCCCCAGTTGTTCAAAAGATGGATAGGGCTATCCACCGAATAAATCAATATCCAGCGGATAAGCATAAACAAAACCAACTGTGTTATGCACTGGATAGTGATTTATCCGGTGGAGAGCGCTATCCATCTTTTGAACAACCGGGGCCAGATCTTTTGCTTTTTCACTCTCAAATTTTGTTAAAGACATTAAATTATTGGTAAAAGGACTTTGTGTCATCCAATTCTGTCTGTAATCATACTTGTGATTAAACAAATTGGATTCCTGCAATTTTGTTCAATCACTCACATGATTACAGAGTGAATTCAGCTGCACTCATCCACTAGCATAATTTATTTTGAACGTTACCAAAAACTACACACACAGTATTGTGTATACTAATATAAATTTTCAATTAGTATATACCAGTGTTGTTTTCATAGTATTTTTAAACCTATATAATGTTATAGGATGAACTAAAAGCCCTTGTAATTCCCATAGAACTTCTGCCTTGAACTGCCGTTAAATTTGAAAATTGTGATCATGAAAGCTTAATGTACCAGTCAATTCCAAGACCGCCCATCCCCCCCCCCCCCGGGCATACCCCGGGCATTTGACGAGAGGTTAGCTCCGCATAGTGGGGCATTTGACGTGAAACGAGGCCCGACGGGGCGGGCATTTGACTTCAACAAAAACGTTGGCTAGCGGTCGCAAGGTAAAAGATTTCGTAATCCATTCTTTCCGGTTCCACGTGTCTGTTGCGTTGTTTTTTTCTATAAACGCACAAAATGAAAGTGACGAAGCAAGATCTTTGTTCACATTTAGTATTTCGAAACATATGTGCGTTCTATTTTTTCGCTGCAACTATTAAAATCTAGCTAAGAGATAAATAAACAACAGACGACAGCACAAGCATAGATTTAGATATTTAAAGTGAACATGAAAGATAATATACGATTTATATGTTGGTCGAATTCAAAACCGCAACTGAAATAGTGGCATGCATCTTACAGCGTACGTGATCTCACCTCGAAAACAATCTGAGCAGCACCAGTTTATAGATTTGTCTTGGCAAGTCTACAAAATATAAATGTTAAAGAAAACCATCCAGATCGGCTGAAAATTGTTTTGACTTCGCAAATAGCGTTTAAGAACAACTTCAGACTTTTAAACATACAGGCTTCGTTGGCACCGAAGTTGCCAACTTCGTTTCAAAGTTCGCAATTTGGTTGGCAAACTGACAAATGTAATTGACAACTTCGCAACGTAGTATCAAATTTGCCAATGAACTTGGCAACTGGCGAGGCCAAAGTAAGCTGAAATCCACTGTAACTAGTTACTTTAATCCCTCCTTGCCTGGACGGTGGGGCATTTGACGCTCTGTGAAGCCCTGCACGGTGGGGCATTTGACCGTATAAACTGCCCACATAGTGGGGCATTTGACAATTTTTTTTTTAAAAAGTCAAATGCCCGGGGGGTTGCCCGGGGGGGGGGGGGGGATGGGCGGTCTTGGAATTGACTGGTACATAATTTTCAAAAAGTATACAAACCATTATTAACTATTAGAACCTAATAACCTGACATAACGAAGACAACTTAAGACCCTACACTGTAAACAAAGATTATAGCTTACCTCTAACGTTTCTTCGACTATTTGACTCCATGCATCTAAAAAACGCTTCAAGAGCTGAAGTCTAGCTAGGGCAGAACGTTTCCATCTGAAGCACGATCGAGATGATGCATAAGCACCAAAGTCATCCGCTCAAATATGCATGATGCAAAGTAAGGCGAATAAATGGAAGTTTCGGTCTTATCAACTACTTTCTTTAGCGAAGGATAAAAGCAAAACTAAAAGAGATCACGGCCAGCAACGGACAAAATATCGCACCTTTCAAATTCGTTCAAATTCTAATATGGCGGCACGCTCTCTCAAATGAGAAACCGCTGGCTCGACACAATGCAGTGACTGATCGTCACCAGATCTCTATACAGGGCCTTACAGTTCGTATCTGAGGGGGGCGTTGGGGTCTATTAGAAACCGAAAAACCGGACGAAAAATCCTCCAAAACCGAAAAACCGTTATGAATTTTTATCAAAACCGAAACCGAAAACCATCAAAACCGAAAATTTACATACTCCCAATTTCCAATTGGTGACATGTAGAGCATACAGTATTTGTGGATACTATAGTCGTGAATCTGGCATGTCTTCTACTCTCTGTTTAAATTGTCTAAATTAGGAGAATTCACAAAATCCTCCAATGAAACGCAAAATAGGACTTCGGGGGAAATTTGCGATCACATAAATCAGGCTATCCTATAGCACTGAAAATCTCCATCGAAAATCCAGAATTCCACATTGCAGACCTGAATTTGGAGATAGGACGAAAATGTCGAAGGAATCATGGTAAACGGACGACGGGAAAAGATGGCAGACGATTGGCCGACCCTTATGTACTCTGATAAATTTACAGTCAATTTAGCTCTTTTCGGATTTTTTTTTTTCTTTCTTCGTTCTCCGTGTTATAGGTTGTCTTTCCCGGCGTACGCCATTACGATGGTACAACGACACAGTCGTAGTCGTTATACCAATTTATCGGTTCCTTATGTGAGTACCGGAGAACGAATGACGTAAAACAAAAGAAACAAAAGACAGAAAGCAGTAAAACTTCAAAACAAGACTAAAATAAAAAACCTCGCAAACAATAGAAATACGATGTGTTCCGGTACTTTCGAGGTACTTGCAGAAAGACCCAATTTATCAGGTGTCAGAGTAGTGGTGGTAAGATAAACGTATACGACTTACTTTTTTAAAATAACAGTCGATTATTAAGCCTCACCGCCCTTCCATACCGAGACCTTGCTCCAAGAGAAAATTAGTGGATGTTCCTAATTCATCTTGTTGGTACTGATATCAACATCTTCGTCACTGCTTTCATCGAATTCGTTCTGGCTTTCATCTTAGTCATCGGCTTCTTCACACGATTCATCCTCGTTCCGATCTTCATTTTCGTGAAACCGGAAGTTCAAATGCACTTTATCACCAACTTCGAGGTGGCGTTGAAATTCTGGCAATGCCCCGTGCTTAGCCATTGTTGTTTCCTGCCGCACTGTCCTTTGTCTTACTGCTGCACCATATGCCCAGGGAGGGGGAGGGGGGGGGGGGGGTGTACTCCTCGAAAGTTTGGGTGGGGGTGTGCGGCACGCTTCTTAAAACCCTTACCCTATTTCAGACCAAAATATGCGATTTTCCCTACCCTATTTCAGACCTGACCAAAATTCGATACCCTATTTCAGACCCGACCCTTGAATCGATAATAGAAGGGCTTCTTATTCAGGAATGAAACAAGTAGCTTCTTCTAAAAACCATACCCAATTCCAGACCAGAGTGCGCAAACCATACCCTATTTCAGACCAAAATGGTGAAAATCTATACCCTATTTCAGACCAAAACGGCTTGAAAACCATACCCTTTAGGGCCGCACATACATATTTAGCTTATATAAGGGAGTACCCCCCCCCCCCCCTCTCACCGGGACCATATGCTGAGGCTCAGTTGCGTAAGATTTCACAGTCATTTGAAGAAAAGTGTACTACAGGTAGAGGTGTCATTTTCAAGACACACCGTTGCGATAGAATACTGGACAAACGACGTGACTGGCAAGAAATGTGTTAAAAGATCCACAAGGTCATGGCAAGGTTTTGAATTACAAAAGGAAAGTTTGTTTGGCCAGGAAACTTGTTTTATAGGGTATAAATTCAAATGTGTTCTGTCCGTTCTCAATAAAAGTAACTTGCATTGAAGCGCTTTTCATTTTGTGCTTTTCGTTGCTCTGAAAGCTTATTCAAAGTCATTTTAGTGGGTTATCAATGGGCGATCCTGGACAGTTCAAGAAACGCATCTTCGGCTTAGGCCGCACGTGTTTTGCGTTGGCTGAATTGCCAGTTTTAAGTTTAGGTCATTTCGATTTTATCTCCGTGCATTTAACGTCTTCCTATATGCCCCTATTGTCCTAAACCATAGGGTCACTAATGATCACACAGTTCTTTAGCTTCAGCATGTTTTTCTCTTCCCTCTTCACCTTACACCTAACCTTTTTTTTTCTTTCTAAAATTCTCTCCGCCTTTCCCCTCTTCATAAAAAAAACGCTACTGACAGTCCACAATCACCTCATCCGTCACAGGCACGTTGGTTGCGTTGGAAGCCATATCTGACATAGAAACCTGACCATTCAAAGGACTCTAAGTCATCCTCAGTACAAGGTTCAAAGTCCCAGGCGTTTTCCAAACATGCGACTACCAGGTGCACACACAGAACCACACAGAAGTTATTTTGTCACACATTCCTCTCAATTACGTCTGGGTAGCAGAGGCATGTGTACGCGGTTGAGGCGCAAATTGGGAGAAAGCATTAACCAAAGGAAAAACCGAAAACCACCTCGGATACCAAATCCGAAAAACCGCTTGTATTTCTGCCGAGAACCGAAAACCAAATGCTAAAAAAGAGTAAAACCGCAAACCGGGACAGACATTAAAACCGAAAAACCGAAGGAAATGGGTGCAAAAACCGAAGGAAATGGGTGCAAAAACCGAAAAACCGACCTAAAAAATGGCAAAAACCGAAAAACCGAAAATCCCAACGCCCCCTCCTAAACTTATTTCGGTCAAAATTTCTATGGTGCCTTGATTCGATAATTCTAGGGCTAGCCTTAATGGATGGTATTTTTCGTATAGCATATATTAGATTTTATAATTCAACACATTGATACACTGCCCAAATATGGTAAAAAAGTTATAGATAGATGTTATGTCTACATGACGTATAACCAGCGATGGCGGTAAATTTCGCATTTTGAAGGAAAGTGAAAATGACTGCTGCCTGCAATTTCGTGCTTTTCCGCGAAAAAGTGCGTGAGCTATTAGTTAAAAAAGGGAAAAGAAAGAAAAAAAGAGAAGAAAAGAAAAGAGAAAAATACTGTTCACATGATTGGACAAAAAAGGCGCGAAATTTTCGTGTTGTCGCGGTCGCAGTGTTTCTTGGCGTAGCTGAATGAAAACTGGTTCAAAGTTTAACCGCTCGACAAAAAGTAAATGAAGGAGCAGAATTATCGTGAAATTCCTTTGGTAATCACCTCTGGAATATGATATAGACTTGATGTTTCCTCAGAAAAGTTTCTGATCTCGTCATTACGGCTGTGGGAGCTAAAAAACGAGCATTCCAAGTTTGTAAACAACATTGATCGACTCAGCTCGTACTTCGATGTTTTAAAATTTGGTGCTTATGGAAGGGACTAAAAAGCCAAATCAACTACAGGTACGATGTTTTAACCGTTTCTTGTATCCTTTAGCTGTGAATTTTTGTAAGCTTACTGTCCACGCTGTAGTTCTTTCCGACTTTTCGCCGCTATGTTTAGGTTCGTAGCCGTGTGTTTGTTCAATTTGTTTTGATTCTGAATTGAACTTTTTAAGATACGAAACACTTGTAACTAAGACATTCTATGCCATTTTACTGTGTTTTAATTCTTGTAGTCACTACTCTGTTCCGTTCTTTGAGCAGACGAAAGCTCTTCGTAGAAACTGTCAACTGATTGTGTACGATAAATTAATTTTAGCTTGGAAAAAGTTTCGGCATTCACTGCTTGTTGTTTAAGAAATGGTGCGAGGTAAAATATTGTAGTTAGCCTTTTTACTTAATGAAAGGTTGTATATCTCAATGATTTTTTTCTCGAAACTGTGATTTGTTATCAATGTGTTGAATTATAAAACAGTTATAGTGTTCAAGCTTGCACAATATTGACAAAGGCGCCACTTTCATTCATGAACTGTGTGATGTTGCAAGTTTCGCGCGGTAAAACATCTGTAAGCTTTTTTTAAAAAATAAAAGGCTTGTCGGCGATATTTTTTCTTCAAACTATGCTTTGTTATCAATGTGTTGAATTATAAAACTATTATAGCGCTTAAGCTTGCGTGATATCGCCTAATTTTAGCCGACTCGGCCTACGGCCTCGTCGGCTAAGTATTAGGCGATATCACGCGCGCTTTCGCGCTATAATAGTTAAATGATCGCTAACACCAATCTCTGAGACCCCATAATGAGAGAACTTATTAGCATCATTGGTTAGAAAAAGATCTATAGTAGTAGATGTGTTCTTCGTAACTCGAGTCGGCTGTTCTATTAGCTGTTGATATTGAAGTATATTACATATTTCAAACAATCTTGATGTATGGTGGTCACACGGAGTGGCACTTACATCACAATTTAGGTCACCGAGAATGTTAATCTCAATACCCTGTGACTCTAGTTTTTCGAGAAGGCATTGAATGAGAGACACTTATGAAGTAGAGTCTTGTAAAAAATCGATTAAGTTAAACTTACCGATTCAAGTCGGTTTTTTTGTTTAGGGACTGTTCAATAATTATCAGGAGGGGGAGGAGGAGGGGGGAGGAGGGGGGGGGGGCGGGAATGGGGGCGGAAAATGGGCTTCAAGTAGGAAAATATTAGGTAATACCCCCCTTCAAAAGAACTGAATTTAGTTATTGCCACCCCTCCCCCCTCTGATCAGTCAGAAATTTTGTATGACCCCCCCCCCCCCCCCCTTCAAACACCTTTTATATACAAATACCCAGTATTTCTTAATATACACCCACCTGTTACTGCTACGAGGTAATGTTTGTTCCAGACGTGGATATACAGCAAAACTACATGTTTACTTGTTGGACATCCATATCTTGAACAAACATGACCTCGAAGCAGTGTTCGACAAAGCCGTCTGATTCCACTTCTGAATCACTTCATTGAAAATCCGAGTTGCTTGCACTGGAACTCATTTCCTCGTTAACCTGCTCTTGGGTTTCTCGTGGGATGCAAGAATGATCACCACGAGCGTACTGGAGAACTCATGCAACCAGTGCCATTTTACCTCCACTGATCTTAAAGGTGGTCAGACATGAGGGGTCATGTAGTAGGGACATGTCGCAGCGACATGTAGCAGCGACAAAAGTTTGTGTAGTACACACTGAGGGACATGTAGCAGGGAGTGTAGCGGGGACATGTAGCACGGAAAAAGTGATAGCGCTTGCACACCGCATGAAAATGTCGCGGGGACATGTCTCAGGGACATTTTATCCCCGCGACATGTCTCACGGTGTTCAACTTGTTGAACTTCATGG
This sequence comes from Cladopsammia gracilis, assembly GCA_022457155.1. Classification (NCBI taxonomy): domain Eukaryota; kingdom Metazoa; phylum Cnidaria; class Anthozoa; order Scleractinia; family Dendrophylliidae; genus Cladopsammia; species Cladopsammia gracilis. The sequence continues at coordinate 1,028,841 of JAJGOT010000074.1, forward strand.
GACACGTTCGCGGGTGACAAAATGTCCCCAAAATTGATGTTGCACAATTATGATAGCATCAGTTCAAACGAGGGGACGTGTCGCTGCAACATGTCCCTGAGACATGTCCCCGCGACATTTTCATGTGGTGTGCAAGCGCTATGAATTTTTCCCTGTTACATGTCTTCGCTACACTCCCTGCTACATGTCCCTCGATGTGTACTACACAAATTTTTGCCGCTGCTTCATGTCACTGCGACATGTCCCTGCTACATGACCCCTCATGTCTGACCACCTTAAGACCATGCTGGTTGAGGTACATCTTCAATCTGTTGCAATGCAATTATCTATGTTGTAGTGAAATTATGATTTTGGTACAATTTTGTCTGCACTGGTTCAAATTTATTTTGAAGCAGTGCAAAATATTTGAACTGGAGCAAAATATTTTCACTAGGACAAAATATTTGCACTGGTATATAACTATATTCTACTGTTCAAATGTTGTTGACAATAGCACAATTTCGATGTATTAAAATTCCACTTGAAACAAAAGACAACACTACGAGGCTTAGGGAAATAAACCATATAAATCCTTACTATCATTCCCCTAAGCCTCGCAGTGGTCTTGTTTCAAGTTGAATTTTAATATATCGAAATTGGGCTATTCAAATTTAAAAAGCCAGAAACGTTTTATCACAATATTCGTCTCTATATTATAGAGATAGAGAAGAATAGATAATCGTATTGTAACAGATTGAAATTGCAGTTCAGCCACAGAACAGATCATCATGTCTTTCAGTGAGAACTATAAACACTTGAAATAAAATGTTAAGCCCCCCTCCTCTTGAGTGACTTATTTTACTTTGAGCCCGCCCCCCCTATCCTTGCTTTGATTTTACTTCATGCCCCCCCCCCCCTCTGGTTTTCCAACCCCCCCCCCTCCCCGATAATTATTGCACAGTCCCTTACCAGTATGCCAAGTTGCGTATGCTACAGTTTTATTATGATTTTCTAGACAAGTATCTAGATCGTGCAGATTTCCAAATGTGTGAAATGGACACGGATAGTACATATATAGCAATTTCTGGGGACAATGTTGAGTCTTTGGTAAAACCGAAGTTGAAAGCAGAATTTAAACAAGATAAGTGCAACTGGTTTCCCCGTACCGATGCACCGGGACACAAGGCGTATGATAACAGAACCCCAGGTCTTTTTAAAGTTGAGTGGGAGGGTCAATAAAGGGATTGTGGGGTTGTGTTCAAAAACCTACTACTGTTTTGGGGCGAAAGATAAGTTTTCTTGCAAAGGTGTAAATAAGAATTGTAACGAGATTAACAAAGATAAATATTTACAAGTGTTGCTCACAAAACAGAATAGTTCAGGTATCAATCGCGGTTTTCGTGTTGTTAACAACACCATGTATACATATACACAAGTGAGGGATGCGTTTTCCTATTTTTACCCCAAACGAAAAGTTTTGGCTGATGGAGTTAGCAACACTCCACTAGACATTTAAGTTTTCAAGTTTGTGTATAGATTTTGTAAATAATTTTCGTTTTCTCAAGTTTGTATGTATATTACTCTCAAAAATAGTTTTCCGAAATATTTATATAAGATCGCTTCTAATTGTAAATAGTATTTTTGCGTAGCTTTTTATAGTTGTTTTGTATATAGGAAAATAGTTTGTAAATAAACAAAGTTGGCAGAATTTTAATCATGACTTGTTGACTGTCTCAAACGCGCGCGCGCGACCTACACGCGAGGTTTTCGGAACAAACTCAACGCTAGCTGTCGTTTCGTGTTAAATTAGCGATAAATTTCGTATTTCAAACAGATTTGTTCAGTTGAAATCAAACTTTCATAGAGTTAACATGGTACGAAGGAAATATAAACATTGTCTCATTCCTGATTGTCATGCAAAATTTTTAGTTCGATTAGCAGAACATTTAAATCGAGTACATGACTTAACGGAACTGGAACGGAGATATTGGCTGCAATTTGCTAAATTACAAAACACCAACATGGTTCGTGTGTTTGGGAAAGACACGCCACCCAAGACTGTTAGAGAATAGATTATAAATCAAAGTGCTCGCAGTTTAATCAGTCAGTTGTGATCATGGAACCGAGGTGGAAACATCCCTTCCCCGCATTGGTAGCCGAACCAACGTGTTGCGGAAAAAGTCAATTTGTTAAACGTTTACTTGAATCAGGAGAAGACGCGATTGATGGAGCACCTGAAAATGTTATATGGTGTTACGGGATTTATCAACCAGCGTACGATGAAATACAAAGGAGTATTCCAAACATTACTTTTGTGGAGGGAGTCCCGAGTGACTTGGAATCCATGATAAATCCATCGATTCGAAACCTTGAGGTTATTGATGATCTAATGCAAGAACTTAGTAATGATCACAGAATTACAAGTTTGTTTACCAAGGGTTGCCATCATCGTAATTTGAGTGTCATCTTTATTTTGCTAAACATCTTTCACCGCGGAAAAGAATTAAGAGATATGAGCTTAAACTGTCATTATCTATAAATCTCCGCGCGATAGCAGTCAAGTGACTCATTTAGCAAAACAGATGCTTCCCGATCATACAAAATATATGCAAGAATCATTTCAAGATGCAACCAAAAGACCTTATGGGTACTTATTATGCGATCTTAAACCGGAAACGCCTGCCGACTCCCGGTTGCGAACTAACATCTTCCCTGGGGACACCTAGTACGCTTACATCCAAAAGGTGTAAAAAGGCTGCATCGTACCGATATAAATCAGTTGAGCATAGCCCAGCGACTGAGAAAGAACCACGACTTTCTTAAACTCCTTACCAAGTGTACTCCACCTCAGCGTAAAGCGATTTTGAAAGTAGCCGACGACGCTTTAGTAAGAACCATTTGTGAGTGCGTTCTCAACGTGTTGAAAGAAACTGTGCCTGTCAGTAATCCCGCCAAGAGGAAACTTTTAACCCACAAGAAATCCTTGATTGCTCTAGCTGAAAAAAAGTACGCCCCTTGCTAAGAAAAAGAAAATCTTGGTCCAACACGGAGGAAACTTTTTAAGTGTTTTGTTACCACCCGTGCTTCGTGTATTAAGCTCCATTCTTACCTAAATGAATCATACCAAGCGCATGGTTCTCGTTCCCGAGAACACCCTGGAACGATTGCAACAACGCCAGCAGATATTAACCCCTCCTGTCACACAAACTCTAAAAACTTAGACAGTGTAATGGGACAGATTTTATCTAGTAAAGAGCTACATGATGACGAAAAAGCGAGACTGTACAATCAGGTGTTACAGCGCTATCTGACTTATTACGATCAGAGAAAAGGGCAACCACTTCAAGTGAAACTAACAGCCCCCAAGTCTGTGGAAACTCCTAAACCAGAAGAAACTGAAGAAACAGCCGCCGAAGTGGAAACTATACCCACGGCGGTAGAAGTTAGAAGAAGTCATGAAAAGTGTACCTAAGATGTACAAAGGTGGGGCTAGACAACTCTTGGATAAAATAAAATAAAACCGTGTTAAAGTGGAATGAAAATGTGTTAAAGTGGAATGAAAAAGGGGAGTTACTGTACGAAAACAAACCGATACCGGGGTCTCACGTGGTGGATTTGATCAACGATATAGTACGTCACAGAAAAGGATTTCAGCCTGTTGGGTGGTCAGTGTTTGCGAGAGGTCTGGCGCGAGTGAACGTCCCTGAAAACTTAGTGCGCAATCCCCAAAGACAGAGCACCATCCGGGAGTTTAAAGCAAGAGTGATCATGAGAGATGAGACACCGAATAGTCCCTCTCGTTGGCTTCCTTCTCCACCTCCTTCCTCCTCACCCGTGAAAAAGCAAAAGCGAAGGATCGCAAGTCCACGCTCTCAAGCCGTTCGCTGGTTACGATTATAACCACAGGCAGCCCAAGCTCACTATATCAGATAACCGTTACGTGACCCTTGCTTTATGAGCGGTATTGTGTTACAAAGATTCGATTTATAAACGTTTGTATGGGAACGCAACGGTTTTGTCTCAAAACTTAAAAATTCGAATGGTATGTGAATAAAATTGACTTACCCTGTTGCTGTGTTGTATCCTTTGTTGTTTGCTCGCCTTTAGCGCGATTTCGGCGAGTTATCGTTATTTCGGTGTTCCACTGCTAAAAGAAAGACAAGGCCGAACACCGATTTCCTGAGTGCCCGCCGATCGAAGCGAATAAATCCTCTGAAAATAACCCTGTCGACTCAATTCCTCCGCAGAATCAAAGAAGAGATGTTGAAGTTCCATGTCAGTTCACTTAACACGCAAATCTGCCCTCAAACGCCTTCGCTACGAAAGATTTATTTCGAGATTGCTTCCCCTCACAAATTCGAAATAACCGCTTCCAATCGCCATGGACTGTTTCACGGTTCGCGTAGTATGTTGGGTAGCTATAATTAGCCCGACTGGGGGTGGACAGCATCAATTTGTCGACAGCCAAACCAAAATGCTCCCCGGGTCCCCTCGTGCTTTATTTATTATTTGACTCGATTTTGATTTGTCGAAGGAAACAATGGGCCTCTTTGTGGGTTTGACAAATAGTATAGTACAAGCTATAATTAATGCCCACACACTTTTGAGTTTATGCTTTGTAATGTCACAGAGTTAAACGTCCACTGGGTAGAATTACTTTTCAGGAAATTAGTAAATGTTCCAGTATAATTGCTTGGTGGTAATCCGTAAGAATCGAAAAATTCTCCCTCGCGATCCTTGGTGAAATAAAACGCAACCCAGTGCGATCCGGTCTTGTCACTTGTATCCACATTGGCAATGAATAGGGCTGGGTAGGATGAAACACTGTTTGGCAGTTTATTCCTCGCGAAGCGAGGTTAATAAATTTGTCGTCCCTCGGGAGCTGAGCCGCGTGAATTCGAGCGAAATATATATATATATATATATATATATATATATATATATATATATATATATATATATATATATATATATACTCGATGGTGTCCGGCAGTTGCCTGGCAACAAAAATCGTGACCGCTGACAAACGCGTATTCATGTTTATTCATGGAGGCCGTGCCGGCGGCCGTTTAACCTTGCTCATAGTCTGTGAAAAAATGTTTACTCTCGGTGAAACACAACCTATTTCTGATGCAAATGAGAAAGAACAACAAAGACAACAATGCTGGATTCCACAAGTGGCTGGAAATCCTTGTCCGTGTAAATTAACCACCGAAACTCCGCTGAACGGTGACTTGAAATTCAGCGCGATCGCGATCGAGCAACGAAGAGACCGGCAACGAGAGCATAGATTACAAAGACTTCGAACAGCCTAGGCACACCGTTTGACTAGGTTCAAACGCCTTGACAAAATGCCGCCATTAGAATTTTGAACGAAACCGATCAGGAGAGGCGACACCGACTGGAAGTGTTGGACAAAATAATTCTGTTTGTAGACTCAACGAGAGGTGGCAAGAATTACACGATCAGCTAAATACTCGTGACGAATATCTTTCATACCTGATACGGTAGGGAAAAGCAAACACTGATTACAGGAAAGGCTCAGAGAAGAAGAGCGATTAAGAAATGAGAGGATAATCAAACACTGAAAAATAATTATGTTACTACACACTGTAATTATTTGATGTTTATTGATATTCTCACTAACGTCACTAAGGAACTTTTTAAATGATCAAAACTACAGATGAATGATCAAAACTACAGATCACACAGGTGGAAATTATTTCCCAAATATACAACATTTACATGATGTAGCATTGTTTGTGAATGAAACAGTGATCGAGTTGTATACGTATACAGTATCTTCAGTTTACAGCATTCTTCATAAAATAGTTCAATAACAAATAACATTCGAATGGTTTAGTAAGGAGAATTTCTGTTTACAATTTGGATAAAAACATTTTGTTAGGAAAAAACAATTTTCTGTTAGCAATCATGACCAGCTAATGTCAATGTGTAGCAACCGTATACATGTAGCAACCGTACACATGACACATCATTACTGCTTCACATTTATTATTGGAACGGCGATCAGTATCTTAAATCTCCTCACAATATCAGTGTACGCGCAAGTACATAGATTATACAAATTGAGAACCTGATCACCTTCAACATAAGTTGTCTGTGGAAATTGAATACAAATTCACTGTAGTTATATGGCTATGTGAACTGCATTGACACCAGTAAGGAGAATGTACATGAACAAATTAATTTTGATTTCAAGATTTTTAAGGGCGCTAACTGGTCGTGAAGGCCTAAGTCCTGGTCTTAACCTACAAATTCTCCATCCAGGTCTCTATACATTGCTTATCGTATTTGCAGAGAATCTGTTCCTTCATCTTGAATATTCATGTTTTGTAATCAATTTTGTAATTCCCATGACCTGTATCCAAAATATAATATTGTTACTGTTGGGAGAATCTCATGCCACTTTCATCATTGAGTTGTTATTTTTTGGACAACATTACTTTTCAGCAGCAGTAAGCTCCTGTGATCTCAACCATTCAAACGAATAGACAATTGCATTACCAATTGTTTGATTCCCAGTATATAGAACAAAAACTATAGCAGTATGTATTAAAAGGGAACAGGAGATAGCACTAGCTCACAAGTTTCAAAAATGGAATTTAATTAAGACAATCAAAATAAACAGAACACTGCTGCATATTGTCCTGGACCCAAACATTAATGAAGACGAGGGGCAGTCCCATGGCAGTTACAGCGACCCACAGCTCAAAGCCCAACACTGACTAACACCAGCTCCCATTTATTTTATTTTAGGAAGACAGGGCACAAACTACAAGTTAAATTGAAGAGACTGAGAACGAAAATGTCTCAACTTTAAATGAGGTCATTGCCAGCAAGCAACCCAACCTATCCACATCCTTAACATTTTGCAGTGCATCCTCACCCGAGCTTCGCGAGGTTCTGCGAGACACGTATTTCTAGTCTGAAGGATACACTCCTTGAAACACATCTCGGGTATATTTATCCTTTCTCAAAATAAGCGTCAGTTGAACGGTATCCATTCTAGTTTGTGAAGTCGAACAGAACGTTCCGATTAGTGTCAATCTCAATCAAGTTCTGAAACTCGGCGTAAACGATGAGGTTCACTGTGTTGGCAAGTGGCTGACTAAAATGAAGCTCGACTCGAAGGTTGCCTTGTTTTATAAGCTCAAAATGTTCACCCGGGCAGTGATCTGGGGACAAGTCAAAATAGAAAGCGGTGTAACCAGAACCATAATCGCTTCTATTTATCTGGTTGCCTGTATCCTGGGTTAGCTTTCTACTTCCGGAAAAAAGGAGTGATATCCAGCTATAAAATTCTGACCACCGGCCTCGTCAAATTTGAGAAACATGGGTTTTCGAGGAATTTGTTCCCCATCCACGTAAACGCCCATTTCAGTTAAGTTGTGGTGTTTGAAGTTAAAGGGATTGGAGGTGTAAGTACCGTTAAATGCTTCTGTATCCACCAATACTAGTACTAGGCGCTTCGGAATGTGGCCAAGGAAAAGATTATCTGGGGTGAAATTACTGAATGCTTGTGGTATGGAAAGGACTTTGCAGTCGACTCGGCGAATCGGATATTTGGAAGTCGTTTGCTTTAGCGCAGCGGCATGTCCTAAACTAATGGAAGAAGCTACTTAAACTTTGCGAATGTACAGGATTGCTTCGGTGATAACCACCTTGAAGTTGGCACAGCCGGCTGATGACAGCAAGCAGAACGAATTCTTGGCTCTGTTGAGTTTGATTCTCAGATTAACTCCGTTCAGTATTAACCGGCCTTGAAAGAAAATATCGCTGTGTATCGGTCCCATCATGTCCACCGTGTTACTCTGTTTTGTGATTCATAGCGAGCCTTTAATCCCATGTTTGCATCGGCATCTTCAGCCACTGGATTAACTGCATCCATCTTTCCAGGGGTATCTTTGTAAAACATAGCCATGGACAGTTGACTTGTTTTGGCCTCTTCCCCGTAGTTCAGCAACGTTTCAATAATGGCGCGATAAGGGTTGGTATTAGTTGATGGGGAAATAAGTGGCTCGTTTAAAGACACATCCGCTTGTGAAAACAAGGAATGGAGAAAAAGGTTCACTTCTGTGTTTAAGTCTAAAGCGGTACCGTTTGCTTTCGTGATCTTGGCTTTAACAAACAACTGGGTTCGTGCTAAATCTAGATATTCTTCCCCAGTTCCCGAGACATTAAATTCGATCGGACCACTGTCAGTAATGTTACTAAGGGGATGATATTCAATCCATTGTCCCTTGGTGATAGATGTTTGTGTAGCCGGAATCGTAAAAAGATCGAGTTCCGATTTCGTACACTCTTGAGATTCGTGATGAACAAAAGTCATGCTTACTTTGATTTACTTTGAAAAAAAATATTCCAAATTTTGTCCGGGCTTCTTCTGCTGCGGAGATGTTTTCCGTTTCTTTTCCTTTCTTTCTAGGCTGTGCTTTCCTTTTTGTAGCTTTTTGACCCCCACCTGACTGCGCTTGCAAGGGATTCTGGGAAGCAAGTTCACTGATAGCCGCTTGTTTAGCTCGTTTGCCAACCACCGTTTTTAATTGTTTTCCATCCATCACATCTTGAGCAACATTGACACCGGTATGCAACGCTTTTTTACCAAGTATTTCAGCGCCTTGTTTCAGGTGAGGCACCGCCCATTGGAAAAGACCTCTAAATATGGAGCCTAAGCCATATCCCTGCTGAAAACGGGCTCCATGAAAGGCTGGTAAATTTTCACCTTTTTGTTTGGCTTGATCTAAATAATATTGTTCGTACAACTTGTGATTTGGCTCTTTAAAAGTACGGAGATTGACTCTGACGAAAATGAAGTGTTAGCAACACTCTCCCAAACTCAAATGGTACAGACTCTCCGGTGTCCCGCTTTATATTGACTTCGATCGTCTCGAACTGCTTTCTGCTGACAGGTACGTATTGCAGGCGCACGAAAGATTTGCCGGGAATAATTCGAAGCAAGGGAACTAGTGTGCCTCCGACATATTGCGGTTGAAAAATATCGCAATAAATGTAAAGATCGTGAAAACCGTGTTCCAAATCCGCTTCTCTAGGACCCTTGGTTGTCTTTGAAATCACTTGTTCCGGTGAAAATCCCAACATATATCCGAATTTGTCAAAATTCACTTCGGAGTTATTTTGCACATGAACGGTCGCCTTTCTACTGATAGTATCATAGGAAAATAACACATCATTGTTGAAACGGTGTTCGTTATCGATGGACTCTTTCATTTTTGCAAGGATATCTTGAATGGAAGGATAATGGCCTGGTGAAATTATCAGGGTATCCCACATACCGTGAAGTTTTTCATTCCGAACGAAAACTCTAAAGTCTTGAACATTATTCCAGCTATGTGGATAGTGGATTTCGGTTAACGCCACTTCCCATTTGCCTGTCAGATTAATGGTCTGTGGTAATCCAACCCGATACTCTGTTAATGTGTTATTTGGAAATTTGTCGAGACTACTATTGCTTGGGAGATGTAGATAAAACTGTGTTACCTCCATGATGACTAGATGTCAAATGATATTGATACATAGGGAGGGGGCTTATTTTATAATTTACCACGCTACGACTATTTCATATAAAATCATACCTTTATTCACACAATGCCTTTTACAACTTTGAAATATTACTTACCGGTACCCAACTATTAAATTTATCTGGGTAACCTTTCCATTTTACAAAATATTCAACTAAGCCTTTACGCTTTCTCTTGCGTAAGATCTTTTCCACACGATAAACATCGTCATTCTTGACAATTTTCTGTAGTTCAGATTCGTAAAATGTTCCATCTAAGATCTCCCCTGCATCATCTTTCAGTTTATAGACTGGCATTTGACGCGACATTCGTTTGTACACAGTATAAATTTCTTCGGTAAAGTTGGGAAGGTAAGACTTTTCAAAGAGTCGCTTCGCTTTGCTGATTCTTACTAATCCCCCACTGCAAATTTGAAACGAACAAGCTTGTGTCCATCATCTCCATACAACGTTTCCCATACTTTGGTTTCGTTGGCCTTGGTAACCTGGCTTGGTTTCATTTTAATACTGCGATGGTAGGTATGACTGTAAGATGATACTAACTGAGGTAGCACATCGATATACGTAAGCGTGTTTTTAGCAGTAAAAAAAATTGTACATTTTCCCTTAAAATAACGGTTGAATCTTTCAACCACCGACGCCTTTAATCCCGAGTTAGTTGAAAAAAATCAATGTTATTGTCACGAAGAAACTTCTGGAACACACGATTAAGAAACTCCGTGCCTTGATCCGTTTGAAGTTTAAGCGGTTTGCGACCAGAAGATAGAATCGTTCGAAAGGCCTTGACTAGCTCTTGACCCTGTTTTGTCTTCAAAGACAGGACCCAAGCATACTTGCTAAAGACATCTAGACAAGTGAGGAGGCATTTGTAATCCTTGTTATATCGACTTAGACTTTGAACATCCAACAAATCAGCTTGGAATTGAGCGTTTTTTGCCAGGAACTATGACTCTACTTCTCTTGTAATGTCTACGCGCGGGCTTATGAAGCATATAAACGTCTTGTTGACTCAACCAATCTTCAACTTGTTTACGAGAAATCTTGCTCTTTCCTTTCTCTTTGACCGCCCTGTACACAGCATCCAAACCACCGAAACTTGCGGGATGACTCGGATCGAGGTAAATGCTGGCGAGAGTTTTCTCCATCGCAAAACTCGGAGTTTTGTACAGTGACTTTGCCACCACAACAAGCAAATACACAACGAATGCGATTAAAAATCCTCTCTAGTGCAAGGGAGGAAGAAGGTGGACAGCAACCTATCACTAGTGACTTCTCTGACGACCAGAACTCGAATGACTATTCTTTCCACAGTGCTCACTTATATGTCTATTCTCCTATCTCTTCTTCTTCGAGAAAGTGGAATAATCGTTCCCAGTCCTTATATATCTATTCTCCTATCTCTTCTCCTTCGAGAAAGTGGAATAATCGTTCCCAGTCCTCTTCGGTCAATCCTACTTGTTCGGTAAAATTTAAAAATACCAATAATCTTCCCCAATTAACTTGCGTGAAAACTTCAGAATGGAGTTGTTTTAACTTGCTCAGTTTCGACCCCGGTAGATTGCAAAATCCCTCCTTCAATAACAAAATTTCAGGTGTAGTAAAACTTATACTTTGTGCTACAAGGCGGTATACGTAAAAACGAAATCGAAGCGAGGAAGGTCTTATACCCATGTTAACTGAGAAAGAGACGAACACACACTGACTCAAATAAACATGCTTTATTACTTTTATAGGCACAATTTGTTTTGAATAGCATTAATTACAACGTCAAGGTCCATTGGTTGTTCTTCTTTTCTAACAACAGTCTCAGGGCATTGAACTTCAATTTCCATAGCACTGGGATCTTTGCACTTGAATCCACAAGGCCCGTAGTAAATAGTATACAAGATACGACTTTTAAGATCTTCTCCGCAATATTCGAGTTCCAGGGACGTAAGGTACATACTTGTCCAAGGCAGCTTTGGTAATTCGGTCACGTAGGCTTCCCACGACTTGGCTAACTTGAAACCAAGCGCAGTGCACACACTTTCGGTGGCTTTCTAACTAACTCTCAGTCTCTTACAAGATTACCGGCACAGTTTTCCTGGGAAAATGATTCTGGTCTTAAATTTAAAAACACCTTACGCTCAGAACAGATTCAACAGATAATTAACGATTATATAAACGAAGAGATCCAAAATGAAGATGTCAACTATTCCTTGGATAAAGTGGAAAACATTCTGATCACAACATCAATAGCGTGTTTAAAAGTTAGAAGAATAAAGAAACGAAAACGTGTCAAACCAACATCAAACAAAAAGTGGTTTGATAAAGAATGCAGATTTAAAAGACATGAACTCAGAAAATTATCAAATCAAAAACATAGAGATCCTCTAAATATCAGTTTACGTGAGAGATATCATGACGTCTTAAAAAAATACAAAAACCTGCTTGATAATAAACGAAAAGATTACCATGCAAAAAAGATTTCACAATTAGAGGAAGCAACAAATAATCCTGACAAATCTAACTTTTGGAATTGCTTAAAATCAACGGATGATACCATGAAAGAGAAAGAAAACCCAACAATCTCAGAAGAGAGCTGGCTTAACCACTTCCAATCTCTCCACTCAAATAAACTTATTAATCCAATTCAACATGAAATCATAAATGAACTCCGACTTTTGGAACAAGAAAAAGAACAATGTAACTTTCTAGACTATTTGATCACTGAACATGAAATACGCGCTGCCGTGAAAAAATTAAAAAATAACAAATCAACGTTCTCTGACAGAATAAGAAACGAAATGATTAAAGCTAGTATTGGAAGTATGATGCCTGTATATATCAAACTTTTTAATGCAATTCTAAATTCAGGTATAATGCCTAAAAACTGGTGTAATGGCCTTATAACACCAATATATAAATCAGGTGACAAAAGTGATCCAACCAATTACAGAGGAATTTGCGTTTCAAGTTGTTTGGGAAAACTTTTCTGCGCTATCTTGAATCAAAGACTTCTTGAACATGTTACAACTCAAAACATATTGCACCCATCTCAAATTGGTTTTCTACCAAAAAATCGCACCGCAGACCATGTCCTAACACTAAGAACATTAATAGATAAATATGTTCACTATCACGGAGAAAAAGTTTATGCTTGTTTTGTCGATTTCAAGAAAGCGTTCGACTCAGTTTGGCATGAAGGTCTCTTATATAAATTACTTAAAATCAATGTAGGAGGACATTTCTACGATCTCATTAAAAGCTTATACTCAAATTCTAACTGCTCTCTGAAAATTGATCATAGTAAAACGCGACCCTTTCAATACTCGAGAGGTGTACGACAAGGGTGCATTTTAAGTCCGTTACTTTTTAACCTATATCTAAACAATTTACCTTATTCGTTTGAAAACACTTTATCTGATCCATTCATTTTACCGAATGGTACAAAAATCAATTCTCTCTTATATGCTGATGATCTAATTATTTTGTCGAGATCCAAAACAGGATTGCAAAATTGTTTGCAGGTATTGTCTTCATATTGCAATTCTTGGATGTTAAGCATTAATTTAAAGAAAACAAAGGCTATGATATTCCAAAAACGCGCAAGAAAATCCAATAATTGTACCTTTCATCTAAATAATGAAACTATTGAAACTGCTCAGAATTATACCTATTTAGGAACCCGAATATCATCAACAGGAAATTTCACATTGGCAACTGATCACTTGAAAGAAAAGGCCATGCATGCTCTTTACAGTATTAGAAGACACACAGATTTTAGTAGATTAAAACCAAATCTTGCATCAAACATCTTTGACACAATGATTTCTCCAATCCTCACTTATAATAGTGAAGCTTGGGGCTTATATACCAAACAAGACTTTAAGACTTGGGATAGATCCTCAATAGAAAAAGTTCAATTACAATTCTGCAAACGCTATTTAGAAATAAATAATAAGACCTCGAATTTAGCATGTAGAGCGGAACTAGGTCGATTCCCTCTCATTCTTACCATAAATCAGAAAATTCTTAATTATATTCTATATCTTAAAAGCAAAAATGACGACTCTATAATGAAACAAATTTTCTTAATATCATTAGATCTTCATTCAATTAAAAAAACTAATTTTTACTCTAATTTATTAAACATGGTTGAATACTATGATCTACAAAATTTTAATCTTGACACACTGGATGAAAAAAAGATCATGCATTATGTCAATCTTATGAAGCAAAAGTATATTTCCTACTGGAAAAATGCTTTACAGAACTCAAGGAAATTGGAATTTTACAATAGTTTTAAGGATCAATACATAATCTCCCATTATCTAGATCACACAAGGAAATCAAATGAAAGGAAAACTCTAGTCAAATTTAGGACAGGTAATCCAAAACTCATGATCGAGCTTGGTCGATATAATCAAATCCCTAGAGAAAATAGATTATGCCCTTTATGCGAATCAAATAATATCGAAAACGAAATTCATTTTCTCTTTCAATGCCCAAGATATTCAACTTTAAGAGATAAATACTTTAATCAAATCTACCAACACTTGCCGAATATTCAAAATACATTCTCAACAGAAAGTATCAAAGAATTGATGAACTCTTCCAATTATTTTGTTAATTTACTTTTAATGAAAATGATATCTGCATGCTTTGAATTACGTGATAGCTTAATATTGTCAAATCAAAATGAAGTTTTGTAATTATTTAATATTCTTTTACTGTCTTTTGTTATTGTTAAAAGTATGCTTTTGCAATACTGTAACTCAATATAGTCATGCAAATAAAGCTATTATTTACGTTCATGACGATGTTGAGATCGATGTTTCCCACCACATCATCGTGGTAATACATCCACGCATCTTCGCTATCCATCATGAGACACGGGTGTTGTCTTTGGCTTGGATGGTTAATAGCGCAACCATAACAGCGATTCACTTTCTCTTCTTGGATGAGCATGTCAAGCATTGCGGCATACGTAAGCTGGAACACATGGCCGATAAGGCTAGCTACCCGTTGACGTTGGACTTTTTCATCTTCATCGACTGTCAATAGATGTTTAGAGCTCGATTCGATCTGAATATTTGGAATCATCTTGAAATAACGATAAGGACTGAGAGTGATAAAATATCCTTAAAGAGAGTTTGGTAAGAATGACGCTTTTGAAAAATCTGCGCTTTTTATTCAAACGGACAATACAACTCATAATATCCAATCAGGGAAGGTATAGAGCGGGCAAGTATGGGCCGGCCTATTGTTCCTATTGTGTTGGTATAGGTATAAGTAGTGACGTCATGAAAAGGCACTCCGTTTATTAATATTCATTAATTAAACAGGGAAATCCAAATTAGTATGCGGGAAGGCATATTGTGACGTCATGACTAAGCATAGCTAATGAGGGGAACGCATACGGAATGCAAAGGGAACGCAGTAACGGCGCTTATCTTCAGCCTTCTACTACTACTTATATACCCACAATTTATTAATAAGAGATTGTTCAAGCCCACGTTACTGCTAAATCCAATAAGTGCGATCCAAAAGATACGGGTAACTTGCCATCTTATAATATACTTACGTTTATTGATCAAGTTGAAACTAAATTACAACAGAAAGATGATGACTTAGTCATTGTTGTGAAATGATATATATGAAATAAATTATATATGAACTGCGGAAATGAAATCAAATGAAGAATGATCCTCGCAGTTGTGAACGCAATTTAAGCAATTGCGAAAAGAAGCCTGAAAAAAATTCAGGACTTCAACGGGGTTCGAACCCGTGACCTCGCGATACCGGTGCGATGCTCTACCAACTGAGCTATGAAGCCACTGACGTTGGGAGCAGGTCAACTGTATGAACCTACAATTGACCTGCTCCCAACGTCAGTGGCTTAGCTCAGTTGGTAGAGCATCGCACAGGTATCGCAAGGTCACGGGTTCGAACCCCGTTGAAGTCCTGAATTTTTTTCAGGCTTCTTTTCGCAATTGCTTAAATTGTGTTCACAACTGCGAGGATCATTCTTCATTTGATTAGTCATTGTTGTCATGTTTGGTTGGTTAACTATGTATTGCTTAACTTAGTGATAGCAGTTTTGCGACCCTTGCTGTGCAGACTCTATGCAGACTCTATTTTAGACCTGTTTATGCATGTGTGTTTGGAATGAGCTGCCCTGCGAGCAGTGAATTCTCCCGCGGCAATTTAATGGGTTCCTGGCCTAGAAAACAAAAACTTAAAATTATCTTCAAATGAAGGGCGAAAATTTTGATTACTTTGTCAAGTTATTGGCATATTTAACAACACTGTGTAAAATACAACTATCTTTTCTATTGAAAGTTAACGATAAGATGGCTTTTGTTTGTTTTGAAAGGTTTGTTTACATCGAGCTGTGCTACGCATGCGCGCGCTAATCACGCATCATAATTTAACAAAAAGGTTTGTGCTAAAACCTCGACATGTTTGCGTTATTTACTCATTTTTTGCGACTTTCGTAACTTTGAAAAACTTTAAAAATATCTTCTTTCGAATTTGTTTTGTTTCAACAAGCAATTTATGGCGTGAAAAGTCGGCGTTTTCGAAACAAATAATAATAGATACATAGCAGATTACAACGAAATCAGCGAAATGTATTAATCACGGAAGAATGTACATAGTGCGCATTGATTTGAAATTATTACTAAGCATAACAAAGAAGCCTTTGTCACCTTGGACGCCATTTTTATAGTTGCATAGCGGGCTCGCTTAAACGCATCAATTACGTGGACGAGTGCATGCGCGAGAGGCTTAACAAGTTTGCAAACTTGTATTCTCGACCCCAGAGCTCCAACTCCCCTCTAAAATAAATGACTTTTATTCGGGATTCACATCAACTCACATTTTAAGGAGTCTCGTACCCACTTCTCAAGTCCACGCCCTTTCAAATTTAATGGGCCATATCTTTTGTTGTAGCGCAATAAAAAGACAAGCAACTTTGCATGAAAACACACAATACACTGAACTTTATAGCAGTTTAGGATTTGTTTACATCGGTGCTTCCATGGCAACGGAATGGCGACCCTCCGAAATTCAGAAGTTGCGGAGTTTCTCTAGATCGAGATAATTTTTTGTAAAACCCGCTAGTGGACTAATTGATGAGACCATGGCCTTTATCTGGACAAAGTTTTACAGAAATGTATGAGAGCGTTTTGGAATTTTTTAAGGATAAAGTTTAGGGGAAGATAAATACAGTGAAAAACATACTATCGACATAACTGGCTTATATCTAAAGAAAACGATGCGTGATGGGAATGCAGTTTCACCTCATAGTAGTTTGATTCAATTTTTAATTGTGTGGGAAAAAGTGAGGGGGTTGCTTTGGCCGATTGCGAGAAAGAAGGATTTGATTAGCGTGCGTTGTTGTCTTATTTGTATGTAATTTGGTCTACGCCTACAAATGTGATGATAATTTGGAAACCGCGAGATAAAATTTTTCAAAAATTTGACAATCTAGAGATTAATTATCAATTTATATGGCCTGCAAGTTTCAAGGACATTGAAACTTGCAGACATTGCAACAAATAACCAGTGGGACAATCATAAACTGCGGATGAAACATGAGTGAAATTTGATCCTCGCAGCGCGCTATCAACTTAAGCAGTTGAAAAGCAACCTGAAAAAAAATTCAGGTTTGAACGGGATTCGAACCCATTAAGAGCGCCTGTCTGTAAAAATCAAACATATCGCGGCAAGTGATACAATTGGATTATTTTGATATTTTAACGTTAGATAGGTTAAAGTATAACAAAAATCACTGGATAACTTTTTCGGCCAAATATCTTTTTATTTCAAAGAAAAATGCAGAAAACGAAATTCCGTTAAAATCGCCATTTAAGGCGGAAAATAATTGCACAACTTTGACAGTCTCGCTTGCAAAAACAAGTAACGCGACAGCATTTAAAACATGAAAATCGTATTATGCAATCGAATTATGCAATCTTTAAATAACTAGAAGAGTGATTTAGGGAATTATTTTCTTGTTCTTTGCTTGCAAAATAGTTTTATTTCGAAGACATACATTTTACTTCTTTAAAAGTACCTCGTAAACAAAATAATTTGTCACCATGTGCTAAACCTTCAAACGGATTAAGTTTCTGTTGGTTAATTTTTAGCGGAGCTCTGCGGGCCGAAGGCCCTCGCGGAGCGCCATACCCATAGAACCAGAGAACCAGAGAATGGGAGCAATGCGGGAAGATGTTTGTCACTTCGGGTTTCAGAACTGAAGAAGCGGAGATTTAAACAATTTCCAAGCAGTGGAGGGACTTATAGGTAAAACAAAATACATTTTTCGATGGGAATTTATGTTGATATCAATCTGTGTGTTCTCGCTAGTTTTGGAGAATTGTTTATAACACGCTCAATTAAATTCAGTTGTTTTGATTTCTTTCATCGGAGACATCTCAGCCTCGATGAGCTCTTCATGGTTCGCGTTTTGCTTTTAAACATAAACTTATGGAGATTTGAATAAAATTTTTCGAAAGAAGATTGTGTTGTCCATTTTTATGTGTTTGTTCATTCATTACGAAGGTTGAAAAGCGATTTTATGTAAACAAAACAAAACAAGACTTGGAGTTTATAGTTGTAAACTTCACTCGCGCGATCTTATGCAAACATGTTTGTGTAGTTTTTTGCAATTTTGATCTCCAAATCAGTTTCTCGGACAATTTTTATAAGCAGCAGGTGTATTTTATTTGGAAATTAGTCGTATACTAATTATTATAGAAGGAGAAAAAGTTGTTTTTGTGAACTTTTGTACGGTCTAAATGTATTGTGCAAACGGTCGCGTAAGTCTGTTTTTGAGAATTGCTAAAATTAAAAGATAGCCCGGTCGTCAATTTTATTCTTGTGCTTCCGACCTTTCACCTCAGTTAAGTTTATCATCGGCTTTCTGTTCAAAGAGCGATGCTGTTAGGCTCAGGCTATCTATATATATTATAAAGATGATCTCAAGGTTGCCGTAAAAATTTCTTTGGGCAAATGATTCAGAGCGACGCGAAAGCGTTTCAAAAAATTAGAGTTATTTGACCCTACGAGGTCAACAATCAATTTGCGTGTCACACAAATATTCTAACTTCTGCTTCTGTGTTAACCCATTACGAAATTGAAATAGCCACATTGAAAAACATTGGAATTTCCTTACCTCATTTGCGGTAGAAGACAGATTCAGAGACCATTTTTGTGTATAAATCCCATCCGTGTTCATCGTATTTTACAGGGCCGATTACATAGCGAATTTTGGCCGGGCTGAGATTTCAGCCCGGCTTCCGAAAATGAAGTTAGCGATTACATGAACAAAGTTTCAGCCCCGAGTGAATTTCAGCCCGGTTTCAGAAACCGGGCTGGAAACGGGCCAAACGGGCTGAAATTCGCCATGTAATCCCATCAGAATTTCAGCCCGGGCTGAAAAGTGAATTTCGCATGCGCAGTGACGCCATTTTGATTCTTGTTATCAATCTTGCCGCTCAAATTCAAACTTGGCGTCCGGGCTAAAATCTCAGCCCGGTCTTAAATTTGTCATGTAATCACAACGAAAATTCGGAATGATACTGAATACTGAATGAACAAACCTGTCGGGCCGTTTAAGCCGTGATCGTGACAGCAGTTATTTGTGTCGTCACGCAATGCAGCCGTTCGTCGGCATGTTAGCGGGATAGGGGTAGGGCTAAAGAGCTTGAAAACATCGAATCTATGTCTAAAACTCTTGCAGCGGAGAAAAAAAATACAGACTTTTCAGTTACGTTAGCACATTTAAGCGCCTTCATTCTCTATTCGCTCCAGTCCCTTACAGAGCGAGTATAAATAAGAGCTGTGCATCTAATTTCGGCCCAGTTCAAGTAAGACGACTAATGTTTGGCTAATCCATTGTCGGTGTAAACTAAGTAAACGTAAGCATTTTTTGGCAGTAGCAAAATAATTAGAAACCCGTCCAGATTTTAACCCTATTCAGACTGGGGGGGGGGGGGGGGGGGGTTCGAACACCCTCTCCAGTAAAATTGTGATAACTCTTACACCGAAATAGCTATGAGGTTGAAATTTTCTGACTTTTCCTAGAATTTATCTAGGAACATTTTGGTATCCATAACATGTCAGTGTGATTAACCATGTTGCCATGGCAACCGGTTTTTGACACATAAGTTTTCAAAATATTAAAATATGGTGATTTTTTTTTTATTTTAAGATCTTGTTCTTTGACTTATAGTGCATTTTCTTGCTAGAATAGTTTTTCCTTGGGACTAGTTCTTGAAAGACATCAAAAAATTTTAACATCAAATATTTGGGGGGGAGGGGTAGGTAAATTTTGGCTCTCTTTTACTTATAGACAAACATTTTGTACTATTTATTAAATAACGCTTCTAAGTTCATTGTTTGGATAATAAACATTAGTTTGATACGTGTTTTATACATTCTGATCCTTTTCTCTTTTAGATATTTTTTAAATTTTAATTTAAAAAAAAAAGGAAATCCAAGATGGCAGATCCAAGATGGCGGACAATAATTTCAAAATTAAAGTTTTATCGCCTTTTTTTGCTTTTTCTCGCTTTACAAGTGTGCCCTTGTTTGTATTTATTATGTTTTAATATTAAAGAGGTGATTTTACAGTTATATTTGATATTTTAAGTATCTGGATGGAAAAATATCAAAGAAACGTCGGAAAAACAAAAATGACGTCATTGTGACGTCTTAATTGGGTGTGGCAGGTCAAAACTGGGTGTGAGGTTTCCAGGTATGGAGGAGAACATTGTGTGAAAATTTCATGGTCCTAGCCTTACTGGTTCCAGAGATATAAGGGGGGGTCCGATGAGCCCCCCCCCCCCCCAGTCACAGATTGCCTAAAACAGCCCAGTCTGAAGATGGTTAAAGTTGATAACGAGAGAATATCTAAAACTTGAAGAACTTACTAAGTCAAGTACAGTAATCGCCAATTGTCGAGAAGAAAAAGGAATGCTGTTTAAATAATGCAGTTGACAAAAAAATAAACACTACATGGTTATGCTAATTACCTAGCGCCTTTGTTTACTTGAAGGCGGCGCTGCTGATTTCCCTTTCGTAAACGGTCGATACCATTTTTAACGGTTGATGCCATCATTAGCAAACGGTCGATGCCATTTTTAACCCTATTCAGACTGGGCTTTTTTAAGCAATCTGTGACTGGGGGGGGGGGGGGGGGGGGGGCTCTTCGGACCCCCCTTCATATCTCTGGAACCAGTAAGGCTAGGACCATGCAATTTTCACACAATGTTCATCTCCATACAAGGAAACCTCGCACCCAGCTTTGACCTGCCACACCCAATTATGACGTCACAACGACGTCATTTTTGAATTTCCGACGTTTCTTTGATATTTTTCCATCCAGATACTTAAAATATTAAATATAACTGTAAAATCATCTCTTTAATATTAAAACATAATAAATACAAACAAGGACACACTTGTTAAGCGAGAAAAAGCAAAAAAAGGCGATAAAACTATAATTTTGAAATTATTGTCCGCCATCTTGGATCCGCCATCTTGGATCCGCCATCTTGGATTTCCTTTTTTTTCGTTTAAATTAAAATTTAAAAAATATCTAAAAGAGGAAAGGGTCAGAATGTATAAAGCACGTATCAAACTAATGTCTATTATCCAAACAATGAACTTAGAAGGGTTATTTAATAAATAGTACAACATTTTTCTCTATAAGTAAAAGAGAGCAAAAATTTGCCTACCCCTTCCCCCCAAATATTTGATGTTAAACATTTTTGATGTCTTTCAAGAACTAGTCACAAGAAAAAACTATTCCAACAAGAAAATGCACTATAAGTCAAAGAACAAGATCTTAAAATAAAAAAAAAAATTCACCATATTTTAATATTTTGAAAACCTATGTGTCAAAAACCGGTTGCCATTGCAACATGGTTAATCACACTGACATGTTATGGATACCAAAATGTCCCTAGATAAATTCAAGGAAAAGTCAGAAAATTTCAGCCTCATAGCTATTTCGGTGTAAGAGTTATCACAATTTTACTGGAGGGGGGTTCTAAAGCCCCCCCCCCCCCCCCCCCCCCCCAGTCTGAATAGGGTTAACGGTCGATGCCACATTAGCATTCATTAGTAACCAAGCCTTTTGTAATGGTCGATGCTTAATTTCTCTCTAGTTTATGCCTGGATTGGGACGAAAAAAGGCTATCATTATAAGATCAAATTGGGCCTAGGTAAAGCGATTATTAGACTGAAGCTAGATTCACGGTTAGGTAAGATTTAGGGTTAGGGTGACCCGTTATTGTTATATATTAAGAAAAGCACCTTTTATAATTAAATTTTTCTTGGGTTTGCCGGATCAACCCAGTGGTCTAGTGGTAAAAGAGAGATGTTAGCATGCAGAGGTTCCGGGTTCGATTCCAGGTACTTATATTCTATTTTTCTTTTTCTGACAGAAAAAAATAATTCTAAAATTGGTGAATTTTTTTTTTAAGTGTCGCTAAAATGGCATCGACCGTTTACGAAAGGGAAATGCGCGACGGCGCTAAAGTGCATGTTTTTGTACATCAAAGATTCGAGTTCAGTTACAGGTATTACACAAAAATGGAAGGCACTTGTTCGTTTAAGGTTACAGTGTACCTTCAGATCGAAAATTTATTCAAATTTTTTTTTTGGCGTTAAATAAAGTTTACTGAATGAACTTTCATCCAAAAAAAAGTATCGAAAAATAGTGAAAATTGACGGAGAAATGATGGTATAACTTTTGTGGGCGGAGTTTGTTTTTTTTGTTTTTTTAAGCGCCGTTTTCTCAAAGTTAATTTTTCGCTTGTTGGGGACATTTTAAAGAGCTACAACTCAAAGGGAATTTGTTCGATTTTCCTTAAATTTGGACAGAAGGTAGGCTAACATATAATCAACAAAAACGTGTCGGCGAATTTCTTAATTCCGAAAACGTTTTCGTCAAGAGGCATTTCCGTGCGATCATTCCAATTTGTTTTCTCCCCTTTTCGAAAAAATTCTGTAACTTTCCACCGCAATTGAATATGGAAAATCGCCGACACCTTTTTTTAGCGCTTCATATCCGGAAACCCGAGAACAAATCAAATTAGCAAAATATAATAACCGCTTTGAGTTATAGCGTTTTAAAGCTGATTCGGACGTTCGAATTTAGACGTCGTAGAAAATTCGACAATTCATTTTATTACGAAATGGTTTCCATATTTAGATAGCCAGCTCTATAAGCTTTAATTTAATATCTGGGTTTAAGTATATTAAGTGTAATCTTAAGACGCTAGAGCTGTTATACTGGAGACACCCCCGAAGGTACACTGTAACCTTAAGTCCTTTGTTGGTGGAATTTGTGGTTATGACATTTCTTGCACAAAGGACATCACTAATCACAAGTCTGTCTTGAAATTTACCCGGACCTGATGAAGATGAGATCGAACTTATTTGATGTCGAGCAGCGTTGTTAATGAAGTACAACACCTGTAAACTAAAGTTGTCGAATTAAGTTCAGTGGCGGATCTAGGGAAGCGGCCCTTTTCCATCCCTTTTTTGGTGAAGAAAAAGGCTTGAGGGAGCGAACTTAAGTCATATTTGAGAAAGTGAAAGAGCGACTGAATACCTGAGAGTTTTTGGAAGCCAAATTATTTTATATACAAGTTCCACGTAATGAAACGCATAGCAGCTGACACAAATTTGAGTTATTTGGTTCCAAAATGAACTTGTTAGAGTTGCTCCTACTACCTTAAGCTGTACACCGCTTGAACTTGTGGCGTCTTTAACCCATTGCAGTATATTGATTCCCGAGTGTTTTGAGTGCTTTTACGGAGAAACATAAAATTATGTCTGAAAAGTAATACTACATTCAGTAGCCGACACGAACGCTAATTGAAATGGAAAGTTATATAAAACACAAATCGTGTAAATGAAACCTACGTGCGATTCAAGTCACGTAATGATCGACTTAATGCGTTAAATTTCCGGTTGACCTCTACAGTCTCGCGCATTGCATGTCAGAAGAATGTTCTTTTTTCAAACTCGTATTTTCAAACACGCATGGTTCACCATTCAAATCCTTTCGATAAGAAAAATTTCTTTGCATTATACAATTTAAAACATGCACTGAACGAAGTGCTATTAATAAACAGGTTAAGAAGAATCTTTGATGAAATAAGCAAGATAAGAAATTAAACCTTAAATGCTATTTTCGGAATACAATACTAAATACAATTTTATCAGCTCTAGCTATATCTTGAAACCACTTAAAATAAGAACCTGTACACAGCTCGAACTCGTGGCGTCTTTGTTAAACCCAGTGCATAATTTAGTGCTTTACCGGTAAGTGCTTTTACGGAAAAACATAAAATTGTATCTGAAAAGTAAGCTGACTACATTCAGTAGCCGACACTTGAAACCATCACGATCGCTTCCACCCTTCACCCTACAGAATTTACGATACTTTCACTCTCTTAAATAAATAGGTCTGGTTCTTATCTGTGGACTGACCAGTGGTCAAGAATTTTAGCTTTCCTAATTTCCATGTTATATTGCCAAATGCCACCTTATATATAACGAAATAAATTGAATAAAACCGTTCCCCAGAACAAAATAGAACAAGCAGTTTGGGAAAATAGAGAATAGAAATAGATTGCAGTTCATGCATTAAATTAAATTTGATGTCGCTGTGTTTACTGAAACGTTCAGCGGGTTCTCGCAAAGTTCAATAAAAACCATGAATGATCTCTCTGATATTTTTCGGTTTCCATTTCTGACCTTCGGTTGCAAATATCGTTCCAAACGTAAACAAAATAAGTGAAATGTTTTAAAACAGTAAAACTAAAGAAGATAATCTGATGTTTTTATTTTTGATGTTATTGATGTTATTAGAGGGTCTGGATGGGGGGATTCAAATGTCAGTTGTCAGTTAAAATTTAGGCCATTTGTCAGTTGTCAGTTAAATTTTGTCTCCTTTGTCAGTTGGCAGTTAAATGACTGTTAATAATTAACTAATACCTGACATAACTGTTTTGGCGCATTTTAGACTCCCTATAATGATTAAAAATGCGTATCATAGTCTTCAACATCATCGTCTTTGTAGAAATTATTTGTTTCAACTTTGCCTGTTATAATATTAGATAACTTGTACGCACGTTGAATATGTTGATTGATACATGTAATATGCAAACTGACTAAAGCTAATTGGGAGTATTAGACTTAACTGAAAGAATACTTGGATCAAACATATTCTTTAATATGCAGTCACCAGCCCTTCCATTTCCTTATTTACTTTCAGGCCTTCTAGAGGAGGGGCGTATTTAAAATTTAAAGATGGACTTGTTGTTCCAGGAACATAAAGTACGATATACAAGTCAAAACCGATCATTGATATACTGAAAACAGAACTTGATAAGAAGGTATTGAAACTGTACCCTATAAAATTGGAAATGTCGAGATAAAAAAAAAAAACAATTATGTGATTCTAACCCAACCTAAGTGGCAGTGGAGAGCGGGGCTTATTAAATAAATAGAGAGGGCGGCTTATGAAAAACCTCGAAGCTCACGAGGGGCGGCTTATTAGATAGGGGGCTTAATAGAGATGGGGGCGTAATAGAGTATATTATGCGACTTTTCTGACAACTCATATATAGACTATTCCCCGAGGCTGACCGCTTAATAGAGGCTTGACTGTAATTATACAGCGTACTCATATTAAAAATGTAAATTTTTTGATTATTCAGTGTTTCAAGGGTGCAGGTGTCTTAAATAATACATAAGGTGTTTTCGTTTATGTAAGTATTCTATTTTAAGGTAACTTTTCCTTTTTCCTGTTGTTCCAGGAACATACAGTACGATATACAAGTCAAAACCAATCCTTGATGTACTGAAAACAGAACTTGATAAGAGAGTATTGAAACTGTCCCATATAAAATTGGAAATGTTGAGATCAAAAATATAATTAGGTGATTCTAACCCAACCTAAGAGGCTGTGGAGAGCGGGGCTTATTAAATATTCAATAGGCTTATTAAAAACCTCGAAGCTCAAGAGGGGCGGCTTATTAGAAAGGGGGCTTAAAAGAGATGGGGGCGTAATAGCGTGTATAATTGTGCGACATTTCTGACCATTCATATATAATTATACAGCGTTCTCATTAAAAAAAATGTAATTTTTTTGGTTATTCAGTGTTTCAAAGGTGCAGGTGTCTAATAATACATAATAAGTTGTTTTCGTTTATGTTAGTATTCTATTTTAAGTTAAACTTGTCCTTTTTCCTAGATAAACTTCAACGTCATCGGCTTTGTAGCAATTATTTATTTGAATATAACTTCAAAGCACGAGAATAAAGTTGAATATGTTGATTGATTATACGCAAACGAAGCTTTAGCTTTATAATGTTCTACTACTACTGAGGCGAAAATGACTGATTCTAAATTCAGAACGTTTCATATATTGCCATATAACATGTTAAAGTAGCAATCTGACATAACCCTGTTCCTAAAAACAGCCCGAAATCGAGGAACGGAGCTGTTTGTATACTGAGTTGAACTTTCCTTGAAATTCATCCAAAAAAGAAATTATATATTTTTATTGCGACCAACACTTTTAAAACAATCCACTCCCCTGGTGCGTCACTTAAGTTTTGTCTGTTGATATATAAAACAGAATAATATCGAAAAGAAAAAATGCATAATGTCGAAAATTTTGTTGTCTGAATTCTGGGTATGTACGTATTTGACCGGCCGATGGCTTTCATCCTCAAGGTAATGAAATTACAAGCGACTAACGAGTTTATACTCGCTATATCCTCTCCGAACACAGCAAATAGCGCACAGGCTCCTCTTACTGTACTATCGGATAAAAATTATTTGAATTCTTGGGCAAACATGGTTTGAGCAGTGTTATTTCAATTATTTGTTTTGAAATAGCGTTCTCATGATCATAAACATAACCAATGATGAAAAGGCTGCTAGCTTCACATTCGCACTTATGTCAAAGATTGCATGCAAGTATCAGTGTTAAACAAATACTTCGAAACCATGAATGATCTAGTATTTTTCGGTTTATTTCTATTTTCTGAACTTTGGGTCGAAAATTTGTTCCAAACGTAAATGAAACGAGTAAAGTGTTTTAAATCTAAAACCAAAGAACTCCATCTTTTTTTTTTAATTTGTCTTGTTTTCGGAGCAACATTATCTTTGGGTTGTCTGATGCACTTGCTTGTTTATGTTCTTGTTGGAGTTTTAAAAGTAGATCTCAGGATCGGAGAATCTGTTTGTTTTTGAAATCCATCTATTGTGCCATGACTGTTTTTCTTTCGTTCAAATTTGACTGTTTAACTAGAGGTGCTGAACAGGTTATTATATAAACTCGCACTTACAAAATAAAAAGTTTAATACATTTCAAACCGAAATGGTTTACTACTAAAATCTGAATTCTTAGACAAGACTTACCTTAGTGTAGGAATGTTAACTTTTAGTAGCTAAAAGCTCAAACGTTTCTTTAATATGAAACTAACATTCGGCACTATGGCTTCCTTTATGACTGCGTTGAAGACACTGATTAAAAGGACAGTTAAATGAAAATTTGTGGCTAAAGTTCACCTGCTGTACGTCAAGCGTTAATTTCGTATTTGATTGCAACTTTGACATTAGAAGGTTAGATAATTCTAAAAGCAAAAAAGTATTTTTCTTTACAAGTCGAGATCTCGAGTTATAAGTCGAGATCTTAAGTTATACAATTTTATTATATTATTAACTAAAACCGAAAATAGATTATTCCAAGATTGTTATCAATTGTCAGTTAACCCTGGTACAAATGTCAGTTGTCAGTAAAATTTCAGGTTGTTTGTCAGTTAAAATTTCAGCCATTTGTCAGTTGTCAGTAAACCCCATCCAGACCCTCTGAAAAAGTCCTCCATGGCTATATCAAAGGTAGGATAAATAGGATTTTCAAACAACATTACAGTTCAAAAATAAGTTTGAGCCAGCTTGAACGTATCGCTTTTACCATGCTATCGTAATCAATCATTTTGAGACCGCCAAGTTCATAAGGCGCATATATCGACGAGTAACCTTGTCTTTTCCATTCCATAAAAATTGAATATTAAAGTCAGTTTAAACTCCTTTATAATTTGAATAGGCGTACATAGAAAGGGCGGAGCTCGGATAAATCATTTTTCGTAACAAAAGAGATTTAATGATATTCACTTGATATTGATTTGTCCAACAATTTAAATAATATTTTTGCAGAGCTCAGACAGAACAGCAGTAGTATCGTCAGCAAATTGAAGCTGAAGTTTTGTTTCCATACCATCAATTTTTATCTCTATTCCATCTTACGCGATGACAACACCACGAGTGCTATTTTCAACAAGCCGCCGCTAAAAGCTTTCTGACGCAGAAAGAATCTGAAAGATTTGCTAGTCCCTAGCAGTTTGCCATCAGATCTCCAACGTCAGGCGGGTACGTTTCCATGCAACCAACGTGACTGCCGAACCTGTCCTTTCATCAATCCCAGTGACAGTATTAGAACTACAAATGGACACATCAAGATCTCGGGACATTATACGTGCATCACAAGCCAATTGGTCTACTGCATCTCATGCCGTAAATGCCCTGCAATTGTCTACATTGGAGAGACGGACCGTCGTCTCGGAGACCGCTTCCGTGAACACCGATTGGATGTGATCAAAAAGAAAGTTGCGCTGCCAGTGCCTGAACATTTTACGAGACCAAACCACAACCTCAGCGACATGATGGTAGCGGTGATTAAAGCGAATCTAGGTGACCAGATCAGGAGAAGACGCGAAGAAATGCGGTTCATTTTCAATTACAAGACTTTGGCGCCCAATGGCTTGAACCAAGACTTTGGCTTTTCATAATTAGCTAGCCTTGCGCGCGCTTTTCTTCGGCACGCGTGAATTTGAATTTTTTGAATTTTCGCACACGCTAGCAACGAACACATTTTTACTACTGATGAAGGCAGCATTGCCGAAACGTCTAGTTTCATTTTTAACACTTTTTACAGCGCTAAACGTAACACATTTTCACCTAACAACAATTAGCACTGTGCAGGATACATATTTATTTATCTTTCCTGAGCACCAACCCTATCTTGGTTTTAGCTGGGTCTGGCCTGATGGCGATACAAATTTTTCATGTTTACTGTCCTTCCCTTCGGCTTATCGTCCGCGCCTTATATTTTCACTAAGCTTTTTAGACCTTTAGTTAAGCACTGGCGATCTCTGGGTATTCACTCTTTTGTTTACCTTGACGATGGTCTGGACGTGAAGAAAAGCGAAGCCTTATCCAGGACTAATTTTAATGCTGTCAGGCCAGATCTTGGCGCGGCTGGCTTTCTCGCTAATACGGATAAAAGCGTGTGGGATCCCGTCCAAGTAGCCACTTGGTTAGGTAACGTTTGGAATGGAGCTCAGGGTGTTATTAGTATCACCGAGATCCGGGTAGAGAACTTCTTAGCTCATATTGGTAGGGTTCTCTTAAACCCTGTTTTGTCCGCAAGAGACCTAGCTTCTGTTGTAGGGAAAATTATTTCCATGAGCCCTGTCTTAGGTACCTGAGTCGGATCATGACTAGGCATTGTCAGATGTCTGTAGCCGCGGCTCAAGATTGGGACACTTTTTTACTAGACAGATATTGCCTTGTAGAACTACAGTTTTGGAGAGAGAATCTACTTCTAGTTAATGCTAGGAAGGTATTTAATGCCAACCCCGCGTCGGTTTCTGTTTATTCCGAGGCGAGTGATTTTGCTTGCGCTGGCTATATCCTCGGCAAAGACGTAAACGCCCATAGGATGTTTACTAACGCAGAGCGGGGCCAGAGTTCTACCTATCGGGAGTTAGTAGCCATTAAATTTGTTCTTAACTCGTTTAGTTAGCTCCTTTTTATTCCAGCGTTAGGGTTAAATGGTTCACTGACAGCCAAAGCGTGGCACGTATTGTTCAAGTTGGAAGCATGAAGTTCATTCTTCACCAATAGGCTTCTGATGTTTTCTCATTTTGTTTTAAACATGGGATCATTTTGGAAATTGAGTGGGTTCCACGTTCTATGAATAAAAAGGCCGATTATCTAAGTAAGATTATCGATTACGATGACTGGAAACTTGTCCCTGAAATTTTCTAGCAGCTAGACAACCGTTGAGGCCCACATACTGTTGACTGTTTTGCCACATTTTACAATTGCAAACTTCCTAAGTTTTACTCCGGAGTTTGGAATCCAGGCTCATCAGGAGTAGATGCATTTTTTCAAGACTGGCATGGTGAAAATTGTTGGGTGGTACCGCCTGTCGTCCTTTTGTCCAAGGTCCTTAGGTTTATGTTTCACTCTAGGATACTGGGTACATTAGTGGTTCCATATTGGCCATCTGCCCCCTTTTGGCCCATACATGTACTTGTCAAGGATTTTTGGGGTTTTGTTATGGCGGAGACTCAGCGGGCCCAAGGCCCGCGCGGAGCATCATACTCATAAAACCAGAGAACCATAGCACCCATGCCCTTCATTTTTCATGGTCATGGCTAGCGGAATGTTTCGCGGGAGCGTTGTGTGCCCGCCGCCGCCGCGTCCGTCGCTTAGGGTTAACTCGCGGGCGCGTAGACCGTCGCAAAACATGCGCGTATGACGCCACACAACAACCGGGATCTTTGCAATTTCACGTCACCTGGGAAAATACTGCTGTGTTAAGCGGAGAAAACCGTTTAAATTAAAGTCGTTATTCTCTTGCATTTTTTCACGGTTTGCTGCTCAAGACAGGGATACTAATTAAGGGATACTCAGAAGCCGCTATAGAGGATGGGAGAAATGCGGGAAGATGTTTGTCACTTCGGATTTCAGAACTGAAGAAGCGGAGATTTAAACAATTTCCAAGCAGCGGAGGGACTCAAAAAGGTAAAACAAAATACATTTTTCGATGGGAATTTATATTGATATCAATCTGTACATGTGATTGACTTTTACTTTGTTCTCGCTAGTTTTGGAGAATTGTTTATAACACACGCTCAATAAAATTCAGTTGTTTTGATTTCTTTTATCGGAGACATCTCGGCCTCGATGAGCTCTCAATGGTTCGCGTTTTGCTTTTAAACATAAACTTATGTAGATTTGAATAAATTTTTTCGAAAGAAGATTGTGTTGTCCATTTTTATGTGTTTGTTCATTCATTACTCATAGATTGAAAAGCGACTTTATGTAAACAAAACAAAACAAGACTTGGATTTTATAGTTCTAAACTTCACTCACGTGGTCTTAATTATGCAAATATGTTTGTGTATTTTTTTTGAAATTTTGATTTCCGAATCAGTAACTCGGACAATTTTTTATAAGCAGCAGGTGTATTTTTTTTGGAAATTAGTCGTACTAGTTATTCTAGACGGAAAAAAGTTGTTTTTGTGAACATTTGTACGGTCTAATGTACTGTGCAAACGGTCGCGTAAGTCTGTTTTTGAGAATTGCTAACAGATAGCCCGGTCGTCAATTTTATTCTTGTGCTTTCGACCTTTCACCTCAGTTAAGTTTATCATCGGCTTTCTGTTCAAAGAGCGACGTTGTTAGGCTCAGGCTATCTATATATATTAGACTATCAATTTTTCGAAGGCATCCTTGCTTTGCGTCAGGAGTGAAACACTAGTTCGCTATTGGACTCCCCTTCGTGGGCTGGTTTATCGTATCAGTTAGACTTAATATTGTGTAGTTTTTCCTATTGTTCCGGACAGCAGTGACAATTGGCCTATTTGTCACCGATATTTTTGCCGGGTGGCAGTGACCATTGGTCTATTTGTGACCGATATTTTTGCCGGGTGGCAGTGACCATTGGTCTATTTGTGACCGATATTTTTGCCGAGTGGCAGTGACAATTGGTCTATTT
This sequence comes from Cladopsammia gracilis, assembly GCA_022457155.1. Lineage (NCBI taxonomy): Eukaryota > Metazoa > Cnidaria > Anthozoa > Scleractinia > Dendrophylliidae > Cladopsammia > Cladopsammia gracilis. The sequence continues at coordinate 1,060,250 of JAJGOT010000074.1, forward strand.
GTGACCGATATTTTTGCCGCATGGCATCAGTGACAATTGACCAATTTGTGGCTGATATCTCTACCGGATGACAGTGATTCACGGTTAGTTTGTGACCGATAATTTTGCCGGATGGCAGAAGTGTATGATTCGTAGGTTTTCTTTTTTATACGAATGGTTTTGTTCTCTACCAATTTTATGTTTTTAGTTTTTTTTTTTTCTTTCCAGGATTTGCTCAAGGCTTCTTCCTGGAGCGAAACTTGCGGTAGCCAAAGACAACATATGATGCAACAGTTGTTATCATCAAGAGCGAACTCGTCCATTAAAAAATGTTTGCCATTATAAACGTTTTTTCGATCATCTTAAGTCTCAAGGTATTATTCTTGTTCTCCCATGCGGCAGTTTGTTTGTATTGCAATACCTTTCACATCTTCTTGATACAAAAAATTCATATTCCGCTGTTTTTTTTTTTTTTTTTTTTGGCGTTTTCCGCATTGAAATGGGTGCATGACATTATTCCCCACGATCCCCAGGGTAACCCTGTTGATACAGCTTTTTCTCGCAACATTGTCGAAGCTAGCAAGCGTTTCTTCAGTGGACCAGTCAAGAAAAAGGAGCCTATCACTCCAGATGTGATTTTTAGCGTTTGTCTTAAATTTGCTCGTGTGGATTGTAATCTTAAGGATTTGCGTACAGCTCTCATATTTGTATTAGGATTTAATGGCCTTTTTCGCATAAGTGAGTTACTGGATTTACAGGCTACTGACATTACAATGCACGAAGGGCAGTCTAGAAATATCTGTCAAGTCTAGCAAAACAGATCAATATAGGGAAGGCAACAAAGTTTTTATTTCTAAGACTGGTGGTATTACTTGCCCACATTCCCTTGTTTGTCGCTTTTTGGCTTCTGCTGGAATCCACAGAGATTCACCAGTTTATATATTTAGGGCTGTAAAGTTTCTTAAGAAAAGTAATTCGTATGTTTCAGGCCCTAATAAAATTATTCACGGACTAGGGAACTAGTTAAAGAGTCTCTTTCGGCTATAGGCATTGATTCTAAGGGTTTTAGTACCCATATCCTTAGGGCTGGGGGAGCAACTTTTGTAGCAAATCTTCCCAGATCAGATTATTCAGATAGATTACTTATGCTCCATGGTCGCTGGAGATCTGAAACAGCAAAGAATATGTATGTAAAGGAACCTATATAAAATAGATTACAGTTGACTAAATTTTTCCCTTTGTACGACTCTTTTAGTAGTGTTTCGCTTTAAGCTAAGTAGGCCTAATTAAGCAACTACTGTTTATTAATGTGTGTTGATATTTGTCTAGCTTATTGTTTTATATTCGTGTACACGGTTTAATTTCGTCGGGCAAGTGTTCGCATTCTGCCTGCCTTCGTGTATAAAAGAATGTGTATTGTCCTGTAAAAAAAATATTGTAAAATTTCTTAGATTATTTCATTTCATATTCATATTTGTAATTAAGTGTTGAATGTCCATTAAACCACCGTCGGGCAAGTGTTCGCACTATGCCTGCCTTACTATTGTGATAGTGTATTTTATGCGTAAGCGATCTGGAGAAGGAAAATGGTTTTCCTTCGTACGAACGTACAGAGGTAAAAGGAAACAGGTTTTTTATTCGCATTTGAAGTGCACTGGACAGTCTCTCGGCATTTTGAATTGTAGGGAAAAGAAAGAAGTCAACGCGATTTGCATTATTCTCAACACGCAGAAATGCGTCAGTCACCTGAATTAATTAACGCGTCTTTGGCGGTTAGAGAGCTGAAAGCGATGGAATCTTCTGTGAGGATCAGCATCCATTTATCACAAAGCGGGACATGTCTTCCTTCAGAATTCATACTCGAAGCTCGAAGCGGCAGACTTTACTAACAATTTTCAAGTATTCCTGGAAAACTACGGTAAAGAGACTAAACTAATAGATATTTGAATAAAACTTTCAATGAGTTTCATTAAAAAGTTTTGACCTTTAGAACAAATACTTTTTATTCATGATCATGAGAAAACAGCGCGCGATCGAATTACATTTCACACGAAATGTATTTGCGACAACACTTTGAAGAAACTGTGAAGCCTAGAAAAAACTAATACATGGCAAAATCAAAGCAGTTATTTAAGGAACAAGAGGCTCCTAGCAGCCTTTACTCATCCGCATGCGTAAGTCAGTTTTATGATATATTTTAAACATGATAAGAAGATGTCCGACATGGCGAAGAGTACTCCTTTCATTCAGTCATCGTTCCTGCAAACCACGTTGTTTACTATTGATTGTTTTGGAAATGAAGGTTGTACCACAATGAAGGGAATGATTCTTCTAAGTCTTATATATACCAAACATGAACATTGCTATTGTAAGTAGGGTTGTAGGAGACCCTGTCGTGACACTTGAGTAACGCTCTTTAACAGGAAGTGAGAGTAGCCGGAAGTCACTAAACAGGAAGTGTAGTGGCAAAGCTATAAACCGGAAGTGTACAATTTAAAATGTGCGTGCATAAATTTGCATGCAAAATCGTGACACAAAAAATAAAAATAACAAGAAAAACGGAGCCGAAACCTTACCTCATGCCGCTACGCGCATGAGTAACTAGCTTTATAGAAAACTTTCATTTCGATTTGGTCTTGATATCACGGGTTAAACCTGGGCAGACGCCATGTTTGAATTGCGTCCCAAAACAGCCCCATATATAGTGCAATTCGAAACGAAACCGATCCAGTCTCATGCGCAACCTCAAAATGGCCAGTTGGCAAAGACAATTATCGCCATCTTGATAAGACTCTGGAGTACTGGCACACCGCAAAAACTGTTGGACGCTGACAATAACTCATGCCCGCTTCCCAATCAATATCGCATTCTTTTAAATGAACATTGACATTCACACGTTTAAAAAAATTGTCTTACATTCTTTCGCTTTTGTTGTTTTAACTTTTAAAATTATATATGCACATTTCCCAAAATTTCGCTGTATTGGGCTTCCCTGAAAGGAAACACAAGAGACCCACTAAAACTATTTTTGTTTTCGTTCAAATGATCAGCTAAAGAATCCGGAAATACAATTTTTAAGCAGCTTTTGATCGATTGATCGTTCACTTTTTCTCCGTTTTGAATACTAATGGTAAATTAAAACATATCTTGATTAGTTGACAAAATGAGTTTTTGGAAGCCAAATTGTTTCATATACAAGCTCCACGTAATGCAAAACGTTTGTTAGGAAAATGCATAGCAGCTGACATTTATTTTATCTTTTAACTTAAATAGGGGAATCTAAAATTACTGTAATTATTTCAGGTAATGCATTAGGTCATATTTGAGAATGTGAAAGAGCGACTGAATAACTGAGAGTTTTTGGAAGCCAAATTGTTTTATATACAAGTTCCACGTAATGAAACGCATAGCAGCTGACACAAATTTGAAGTATTTGGTTCCAAAATGAACTTGTTAGAGTTGCTCCTACTACCTTAACTTAAACAAGAAGCTGTACACCGCTTGAACTTGTGGCGTCTTTAACCCATTGCAGTATTGATTCTCGAGTGTTTTGAGTGCTTTTACGGAGAAACATAAAATTATGTCTGAAAAGTAACATTACATTCAGTAGCCGACACGAACGCTAATTGAAATGGAAAGTTATATAAAACACAAATCGTGTAAATGATCATGAAACCTACGTGCGATTCAAGTCACGTTATGATCGACTTTAAATGCGTTTAATTTCCGGTTGACCTCTAAAAGCATGAAAAACAAAATTGCATGTCAGAAGAATGTTCTTTTCAGTTTTTCAAACGCGCAAGGTTCACCATTGAAATCCTTTCAGTAAGAAAAATTTCTTTCCATTATACAATTTAAAACAAGCACTGAACGAAGTGTTATTAAAAAACAGGTTCAGAAGAATCGGTGATGAAATAAGCAAGATAAGAAATTAAACTTTCAATGCTATTTTCGGAATACAATACTAAATACAATTTTATCAGCTCTAGCTATATCTTGAAACCACTTAAAGTAAGAACCTGTACACAGGTCGAACTCGTGGCATCTTTATTAAACCCAGTGCATAATTTAGTGCTTTAAGTGCTTTTACGGAGAAACATAAAATTGTATCTGAAAAGTAAGCTGACTACATTCAGTAGCCGACACTTGAAACCATCACGATCGCATCTACCCTTCACCCTACAGAATCTACGATACCTTCACTCTCTTAAATAAATAGGTCTGGTTCTTATCTGTGGACTGACCAGTGGTCAAGAATTTTAGCTTTCCTAATTTCCATGTTATATTGCCAAATGCCACCAAATATATAACGAAATAAATTGAATAAAACCGTTCCCCAGAACAAAATAGAACAAGCAGTTTGGGAAAATAGAGAATAGAAATAGATTGCAGTTCATGCATCAAATTAAATGTGATGTCGCTGTGTTTACTGAAACGTTCAGCGGGTTCTCGCAAAGTTCAATAAAAACCATGAATGATCTCTCTGATATTTTTCGGTTTCCATTTCGGACTTTCGGTTGCAAATATCGTTCCAAACGTAAACAAAATAAGTGAAATGTTTTAAAGCAATAAAACTAAAGAAGATAATCTGATGTTTTTATTTTCGATGTTATTGATGTTATTAGAGGGTCTGGATGGGGGGATTCAAATGTCAGTTGTCAGTTAAAATTTAGGCCATTTGTCAGTTGTCAGTTAAATTTTACGGTCTCCTTTGTCAGTTGTCAGTTAAATGACTGTTAATAATTAACTAATACCTGACATAACTGTTTTGGCGCATTTTAGACTCCCTATTATGATTAAAAATGCGTATCATAGTCTTCAACATCATCGTCTTTGTAGAAATTATTTGTTTCACATTTGCCTGTTATAATATTAGATAACTTGTACGCACGGGAATAATGTTGAATATGTTGATTGATACATGTAATATGCAAACTGACTAAAGCTAATTGGGAGTATTAGACTTAACTGAAAGAAGACTTGGATCAAACATATTCTTTATATGCAGTCACCAGCCCTTCCATTTCCTTATTTACTTTCAGGCCTTCTAGAGGGGGGCGTATTTAAAATTTAAAGATGGACTTGTTGTTCCAGGAACATAAAGTACGATATACAAGTCAAAACCTATCATTGATATACTGAAAACAGAACTTGATAAGAAAGTATTGAAACTGTACCCTATAAAATTGGAAATGTCGAGATAAAAAAAAAAAATTATGTGATTCTAACCCAACCTAAGTGGCTGTGGAGATCGAGCGGGGCTTATTAAATATTAAATAGAGAGGGCGGCTTATGAAAAACCTCGACGCTCATGAGGGGCGGCTTATTAGATAGGGGGCTTAATAGAGACGGGGGCGTAATAGAGTATATTATGCGACTTTTCTGAAAACTCATATATAGGCTATTCCCCGAGGCTGACCGCTTAATAGAGGCTTGACTAATTATACAGCGTACTCATATTAAAAATGTAAATTTTTTGGTTATTCAGTGTTTCAAGGGTGCAGGTGTCTTAAAAAATACATAAGGTGTTTTCGTTTATGTAAGTATTCTATTTTAAGGTAACTTTTCCTTTTTCCTGTTGTTCCAGGAACATACAGTACGATATACAAGTCAAAACCAATCATTGATGTACTGAAAACAGAACTTGATAAGAGAGTATTGAAACTGTCCCATATAAAATTGGAAATGTTGAGATCAAAAATATAATTAGGTGATTCTAACCCAACCTAAGTGGTTGTAGAGAGCGGAGCTTATTAAATATTCAATAGAAAGGGAGGCTTATTAAAAACCTCGAAGCTCAAGAGGGGCGGCTTATTAGAAAGGGGGCTTAATAGAGATGGGGGCGTAATAGCGTGTATAATTGTGCGACATTTCTGACCATTCATATATAATTATACAGCGTTCTCATTAAAAAAAATGTAATTTTTTTTGGTTATTCAGTGTTTCAAAGGTGCAGGTGTCTAATAATACATAATAAGTTGTTTTCGTTTATGTTAGTATTCTATTTTAAGTTAAACTTTTTCTTTTTCCTAGACAAACTTCAACGTCATCGGCTTTGTAGCAATTATTTATTTGAATAAAACTTCAAAGCACGAGAATAAAGTTGAATATGCTGATTGATTATACGCAAACGAAGCTTTAGCTTTTTAATGTTCTACTACTACTGAGGCGAAAATGACTGATTCTAAATTCAGAACGTTTCATATATTGCCATATAACATGTTTAAGGAGCAATCTGACATAACCCTGCTCCTAAAAACGGCCCAAAATCGAGGAAAGGAGCTGTTTGTATACTGCGTTGAACTTTCCTTGAAATTCATCCAAAAAAGAAATTATATATTTTTATTGCGACCAACACTTTTAAAACAATCCACTCCCCTAGTGCGCCACTTAAGTTTTGTCTGTTGATATATAAAACAGAATAATATCGAAAAGAAAAATGCATAATGTCGAAAATTTTGTTATCTGAATTCTGGGTATGTACGTATTTGACCGGCCGATGGCTTTCATCCTCAAGGTAATGAAATTACAAGCGACTAACGAGTTTATACTCGCTATATCCTCCCCGAACACAGCAAATAGCGCACAGGTTCCTCTTACTGTACTATCGGATAAAAATTATTTGAATTCTTGGGCAAACATGGTTTGAGCAGTGTTATTTCAATTATTTGTTTTGAAATAGCGTTCTCATGATCATAAACGTAACCAATGATGAAAAGGCTGCTAGCTTCACATTAATCGCACTTATGTCAAAGATTGCATGCAAGTATCAGTGTTAAACAAATACTTCGAAACCATGAATGATCTAGTATTTTTCGGTTTATTTCTATTTTCTGAACGTTGGCTCGAAAATTTGTTCCAAATGTAAATGAAACGAGTAAAGTGTTTTAAATCGAAAACCAAAGAACTTCATCTTTTTTTTTTTTAATTTGTCTTGTTTTCGGAGTAACATTATCTCTGGGTTGTCTGATGCACTTGCTTGTTTATGTTCTTGTTGGATTTTTAAAAGTAGATCTCAGGAGAATCTGTTTGTTTTTGAAATCCATCTATTGTTCCATCTGTTTTTCTTTCGTTCAAATTTGACTGTTTAACTAGAGTTGCTGAACAGGTTATTATATAAACTCGCACTTACAAAATAAAGAGTTTAATACATTTCAAACCGAAATGGTTTACTACTAAAATCTGAATTCTTAGACTAGACTTACCTTAGTGTAGCAATGTTAACTTTTAGTAGCTAAAAGCTCAAACGTTTCTTTAATATGAAAATAACATTCGGCACTACGGCTTCCTTTATGACTGCGTTGAAGACACTGATTAAAAGCACAGTTAAATGGAAATTTGTGGCTAAAGTTCACCTGCTGTTCGTCAAGCATTAATTTCGTATTTGATTGCAACTTTGACATTAGAAGGTTAGATAATTCTAAAAGCAAAAAAGTATTTTTCTTTACAAGTGGAGATCTCGAGTTATAAGTCGAGATCTTAAGTTATACAATTTTATTATATTATTAAATAAAACCGAAAATAGATTATTCCAAGATTGTTATCAGTTGTCAGTTAACCCTGGTACAAATGTCAGTTGTCAGTAAAATTTCAGGTTGTTTGTCAATTAAAATTTCAGCCATTTGTCAGTTGTCAGTAAACCCCATCCAGACCCTCTGAAAAAGTCCTCCATGGCTATATCAAAGGTAGGATAAATAGGATTTCCAAACAACATTACAGTTCAAAAATAAGTTTGAGCCAGCTTGAACGTATCGCTTTTACCATGCTATCGTAATCAATCATTTTGAGACCGCCAAGTTCATAAGGCGCATATATCGACGAGTATAACATTGTCTCAGTTTCCATTCCATAAAAAATTGAATATTAAAGTCAGTTTAAACTCCTTTATAATTTGAATAGGCGTACATAGAAAGGCCGGAGCTCGGATAAATCATTTTTCGTTACAAAAGAGATTTAATGATATTCACTTGATATTGATTTGTCCAACAATTTAAATAATATTTTTGCAGAGCTCAGACAGAACAGCAGTAGTATCGTCAGCAGATTGAAGAAGTTTTGTTTCCATACCATCCATACCATCAATTTTTATCTCTTTTATTCGATCTGCAGTTCTTATAGCAATGGCTAGGATTTCTACTGCGATTAAAAAAAAAGTATGGGGAGAGTGGGTCATCTTGTCGTATTCCTCTTTCAATTGTAAAATATTGTGAGCATATGCCATTATTAATTTTACCACAATTGCCGCTAAACTCGCAATCTGATTGGTCGACGTGAGTGGTAAATGAGAGTCCAGACAACGGTGCTGACGCCAACATCACGCGCGTTTGAAAACAACCAATCAGATTGCGAGAAAGTTATAGACAACGCTTGCTCTTTCTTTGCTGTCACGTTTTGTAACAAGACTTCGATTTTTCCTTGTATTTTTTCTAAATATTGTTGTAAAAAACAAATTTACACCGGTTTTCCGTGGTGTGGACTCTTATTTACCACGATTTACGTCATCACATGGTCAAAATTTGTTGCTGACTCACTCGGCTGCGCCTCGTGAGTCCACAACATTTTGACCATGTGATGACCTAAATCGTGGTAAATAAGAGTCCACACCACGGAAAACCGGTGTAAATTTGTTAATTTTACAGCTTTTAATATTTTAATTAAAAAAAAAAACCTTAATCCATTTTATAAAACTGGGTCCAAAATTGAAAAGTTCCAAACATTTGTTAAGAATCGACCACTGCAAACTATTAAAGGCTTTTTCGAAATCGATAAATAAAAGGACGCCTGAAAGATTTTTTGTTCAGCTATAATCAACTATGTCCAAAATTGAGCGAATATTCTCACCTAAGGGCTTGCAAAGTAACCGGATTGGTTGTTATGTATTATTTCTGGTAATATATATTTTTTAACTTTTTCAGCAATAACTTTGGATGCAACATGCAATTTTTTCGTGTACATTTAAATGAGAAATCGTCCTCCAGTTTTTTAGATCACAGCCATCTTGATCTTTTTTTTTTCAGTAAGTGTAATTACCGCATGTTTTTGTGATCGAGGTGCTCATTTCTATTTTTTCAAAAGATTCATTATAGCATTTTACCAAAAGGTGACTTACAGCACTCTAAAGCTGTTAACTGTTATAAAGAGAAAGAAAAAGTACCAAAACAACGGTACACACACAAAAAAAACCCGAATTTTTTCAAAAATTATTCGCCTGTTACGACTCGCCTAAAATAAGACCGGCAATGGTGAAGAAATTTGACCATAAAATGAGCTCAAAGAGTAAATACTGACTTCCTGAAACAAAAAACATCCACAGAGAATGAGATCTGTGAGTTTCTTTCACCATTTCCTGACAATGAGCAAATCGTGACCGCGTATCATGGCGGGCGTGTTTGGAAATGTGGTTCTGCACACTGCCCTGAGATCCTTATGCATTCTTTTTCTTTTCTTTCAGGAAGTGTTTACTCTGCGAACCCAGTTTACAGTGAATTTCCTTCAAATGCAATTGTTTAATCATGGCTGGACCATGGCGAGCGCGATCGGCTTTCGATAAGATGAGGATGGTTTGGGCAAAAAAATAAAATAAAAAGGAACACGAACTTTCTGGTTTACATAAGTCACGAGTCACGAAAAAACACATCACGGGCATGATTGGTAATCAAACTTTTTTAGCCCGCTACAGTGGCGGATCTATATTTGAAAGGGCAGCTCATAAACTCTATTAATAATAGAAATGTTTTTCTCGGTTAAAACCGTATCTTAAAATTTTGCTTCCCGCGGTGGGAAATATAAAACGACTGGGTTTTTTTTACGTAACAGAGTAGACGTTTTTAGTGGAAATTGAGTTTGCGTTATTTTCATTTTCCGACGTTTGTCGATGGATACTTTTTATTGCTAATTTCCAGGTGGTCGGAATAGAATTGATTAATCCAAAATAAAGAGTGAAAGGCGATTCAAGATGAAAGTTTTAGGAAAATTGATTGAAAGAAAGGAAATTACCGTCATTGTAAAGGAGGTCTTCGACACGTACAATAACTTTTTCAAACCAGCTTTTATAAAAGGGTGCTTTACCATCAATTTTTATGCTGCGGTTGTTCCAATTATTCCGTTATGAAGAGAAGTGTTCTTTCGAAAGGCATGTTTTGTGCTTTTGCCAATGTTTCAAAACTAAGACATGCATACTCCTATGTAAAAGGAATTCTTTTCGCCACGGTTAAGCGCGGTTTCGTCATTTCATATTTCAGCCAGCAGCAAACAACTCACTTTGAGTTATGATAATGATCGACCATGCCCACGTTTTCATGCAACCGAAGACAAAGATGCATATTTAACAATTAGATTATGCGCTCGAGATCAGTTTCTATTGCGTGATAAGCTAAGCGTGATAGTTGATGAGGGCGAAGCCCGAATCAAATATAGAAATCAAGAGAAAATAATCTGATTGTTTTTACTTCAAACGTCAGCATTTAAAAATCTTGATAGACGCAAGTTCGCATAATATTCGATGTCGCGTGGGTAGAAAAATAAGAACATTTTTAAAAACTTTTATAAACTTCCTACATCGGTCTTTTTTGTTCAGTTTTTCACAATTTGTCGAGAATTGGAAATTAAAGAAAATTATCTATCCAAAAAAGATATAGGGGTCACCGACCATCCAAGCGAGTTAAATCTAAAGCAATGCTTACGGTGATAAAATACACGACAGTCAAAACTTAACTAGCAAACGTACGCAATGAAATTAACTGGTGGACAACACGAAAAGCTGGTATGTGAAAGGGTATTATATTCCTTATTGATATCCTCAGAAGTCATTATTGAGCTTCTTAGATCAGCGACACGGCTCTCAACTGAAGGAGGTGTCAGCTCTTCAAAGATGCCACTAACGAAGCTTTCAAAAGGACATCCATTTTCTACTGATCGTGACTAGAACACCGCACAGGTGACCCACGAGCAACATACGAGTACATACGAGTAACATGCAAGTACATACGGATAACATACGAGTACATACGAGTCACATACGACCGACATGCGAATTTGTGGGCGAAATACAAGGGGGTCTTGTGAAAATAGTACAAACAGCGACACGAGATTCGCGCGTGTTTACCCCTGAATTGCGAGGCCGGAGATTGCGCGCACGAGGAACACGAACACCAGAGTTTTTTGTTTCATACTCATACTTGAAATACGCCACTCGAAAAACCTCGCAAAGCTAGGAGTGGATGCACATTTGATTTTTTCAGGCTTTATAACATGCATGCTTTAAAAAGCATGTACTAACAGACCTTACCAGCGGTGTTATTTTGGATTGCTGTATCTATCAACAGAATGGTAAAAGTCGGTGTGGGAAAATCTTTCAAACAGACTACATTTCATACATTCAAATAATTCAGAATACAATATCGGGTTTCAAGACAAGAGTCGCTTCACGTGCGTGCGTCGCTGTTATGCTGTTGCTAGGCAACTGCACGACATCTTCAAAAGAAAGAAAGAAAGAAAGAAAGAAAGAAAGAAGAAAGAAGCGAACACACCAAAGCAGTTATCCACAAGTTCTTGGAAAACGAATTAGAGATCAAAAATTCATGTTCCAAGATCGAATTTCATCGTATTCATCGCTTGGGTAAACAGGGTGATAGAAATGGTCCACGTCCAATCTTAGCCAGATTTCTCCGCTACGCCGATCGCGAGGATGTTTTGCAGAAAGCACGCAGGAAGCTCAGAGGCACTATTTTTGCCGTTTATGAAGACATTCCTAAAGAACTTTACAACATCCGGAAAGGGCAGATGAGTAAGTTAAAAGCAGCCAAAAAACAGGGTTTAAATGCTTTCTTCAGTAAAGCGCAGCCAGATCGTTTATTCATTGATGGTAAATTTATTCCTGAAAATCAACCGTTTCCCTAAGTTGTTTTTTTTTTCCTTTTCTCTTGTTATCTAAACTTAAATTTAAATTATGCAAAAATAGTTCTCTTATAACAATAGGCGGTATTACTTATTAGCATTTGGTTAATTTTTTTTTTCCTTTTTCTGCGGAGCGTGTAAATAACGCTTGACGCCCGGTGATATATGGCGTCGCCCATACAACTCGTCTTAGAGGTATGGGTATCATGTATATTGTTATATGTAGTCTTTTGTTATGTGTTGTGTGTGAGTGTCATTTTTACAGATGCCTTAGTTTTCAATCTGTGTAATTTCAGGTCATTCATTGTTCAATTGTCCACCAAAGCTAAATGTTGCAATCATTTCTGTTGTTCTGCAAATATTATGGTCTGTATCTCGCATGAGGAATCGATCTCATATTATTCACTCTTGACGCCTGTGCTGACTGCTCTTGGTATATATACAAACACCTAGAATAAACACAACCAATGCTCTGAATTTAAAATGCCTGTCGCTAAACGTCAGAGGTTTGAACAAATCTCTCAAACGCCGTTTGGTTTTCCGATGGTTGCACAAACAGAAACAAGACTTTGTTTTTCTGCAGGAATGTTATAGCACTAATTCATGTTCATCCGCATGGGAAAATGAATGGGGTGCATGGGAAGGTTTTCTTTAGTCACGGTACAAATCACAGTAAAGGTGTCATGATACTAATTAACCCTTCTTTGGATTTCAAAGTAGAAAAGTTCACTGCTGATACAAAAGGAAGGTTAATTATTTTAGAATTGTCAATTCACGGAATCCCTTTTGTTCTCGTTAATATTTACGCGCCAAATGACGCTAATCAACAAGTAAATTTTTTTTCGAAATTTAACAACCATTTACAAGATGTTACACAAGAAAATCTGATAATTGGTGGCGATTTCAATTGTGCACTCTCGCCTAAAGATAAAACAGGTGGAAATCCTGTCACAAAAAAAGCGTTGGTCATTAAAGAAATTATAAAGTTTTGTAATTCGTATAATCTTTGTGACATTTGGCGAACTTCAAACCCAGACTTATCCCGTTTCACTTGGAGAAACAAATCCTTAAAAATACAAAGCCGTTTAGATTACTTTTTAATTTCAAAAGAATTTTGCAACCTTGCAAATATAAAATGTGAAATTATTGTAGCACCCGAAAGTGATCATTCAGCTGTTTCAATTCATCTACAATCCGATGTCTCAGCTCAGAAAAAGGGCCCAGGTTTTTGGAAGTTTAATACCTCACTTCTTGAAGATGAAAAATATATTGCAGCTTTACGAGAAAATATTTCTGATTTTAAATTAAAATACAATAATATCACAAACTTAGGGTTGAAGTGGGATCTTATAAAAATGGAAATTAGAGGTTTTACAGTTAAATACTCTAAAAGAAAGGCAAAAATATTTAGGGACAAGGAAAAAGATATACAAGCAAAAATAGACAAGTTACAAGCACAAGCTGAGAAACATCCACACAATAAAAACTTTATACTTGAACTCGAAATTGAAAAATCGCGTCTTAAAAAACTAATGACATATAAAACGAAAGGTGCGATTTTGAGAAGTAAAGTAAGATGGCACGAACAAGGTGAACGTAACACGAAATACTTTTACGGCCTAGAAAAACGAAATCACGCCAAGAAGACAGTGACAAGATTAAAATTAGCTGAAAATGTTTACACTGATGATCAATTCAAAATTCTAGAAGAAGAAAAACGTTTTTATGAATCTCTTTACAAATCAAAGGTCACAATCACCGAATCTGAACTCAAAGAATCAGCTTTCTTCAACCAAGAAAACGTAACCACTTTAAATGAGGAAGAAATGAATTCTTGTGAAGGCCTAATCACCGTAGAAGAATGCTTTAATGCACAAAAAGACTTCAAAAAACACAAAACACCTGGTACTGATGGTTTTCCTGTTGAATTCTATCGCTTTTTTTGGCCTGAAATCAGTAAAGAAATGACAGATAGTTTCAACTTTGCTTTTCAATCGGGGATGCTATCTATTAGCCAAAGGAGAGGTATAATCTCGCTTATTCCAAAAAAGTCTAAAGACACCACTATTTTAGAAAATTTAAGGCCTATATCACTCCTTAATGTCGACTACAAAATTCTTACTAAAGCTATAGCAAAAAGACTTGAAAAAGTGCTCCCTAGCATTATAAATCCTGACCAAACTGGTTATGTGAAAGGCCGTTACATTGGTGAAAACATTCGGCTTATTCAAGACATAATACAATATACCAACCAGACAAACAAAAAAGGCATTGCAATATTTCTTGATTTTAAAAAAGCATTTGATTCGATTGAATGGCCATACCTTAACGCCGCTCTTAAATCTTTTAATTTCGGACCTGACATTATAAACTGGTTCAACATATTCTACAATAACGTTTCTAGCTGTGTTTTTAAATAATGGGCATGCTTCAAATTTCTTCTCTTTGCAGCGAGGTGTTCGACAAGGTTGCCCTCTATCGGGTCTCCTATTTGTCCTAGGGATTGAACTTCTAGCGAGAGCCTTAAAAAGCAACAGATCTATAAAAGGCATCCAAGTAGATAATCAAGAAATAAAAGTATCACAATACGCTGACGACACTACTGTCTTTGTCCGCGACCAAGAATCCGTTTCCGAACTACTTAAATTTCTAAATGATTTTAACTCTCTCTCTGGGCTGGAAATAAACACTGCTAAAACTGAAGCAATGTGGCTAGGACAATGGAAAAACAATCAAGACACCCCTTTTGGTTTCAAATGGCCAAAAGAATCGATACTATCTCTCGGAATATTTTTCTCACAAAATCAAACAGATGCGGAAGAACTCAACTTTGGAACCAAAATTCGAGATTTAGAGAAAACTTTAAATACCTGGCAAAAAAGAAAACTTACGTTGTACGGAAAAATCAATATCGTAAAAACATTAGGACTCTCTAAACTGACTTTTAACGCTTCTGTTTTAAATGTGCCAAAACATTTTATAAAACAAATAAATAAAATTATTTTCAGTTTCATTTGGGACGGCAAACCCCCAAAAATTAAAAAAAGAACGATCATCGCAGAAAAAAAAGGTGGCCTCAAAATGTGCGATTTTGAAATTATGGAAAAAGCTTTGAAAATTGCTTGGATTAGTAGAATTCAAAGTCAATCTTCTGCTTCTTGGAAAATTATTCCTAACCAGTGTGTAAATCACCTCGGAAATTTCTCTTTTCTGACAAAATGTAACTACAAAACCGAATTACTTAAGCTAGAGAGCCTCCCTATTTTTTATCGCATGATTCTCGATTATTGGCGCGACTTCAAAAACTTACCTGATCGTACTACTACCAATATAAAAAATGAAATTATATGGAACAACTGTAATATTTTAATTGATAAGAAGCAAGTTTTTTATAGAAAATGGTTTGCAAAAAATGTTATTCATGTGCAAGATTTACTGAATGAACAAGGCAACCTCTGTAGTTTTTTAGAATTCAAAACAAAGTTTAATTTAGATGTACCCTTTACGAAGTTTTATGGTCTTATCAACGCCATTCCTCGCGCGTGGAAAAATGCTTTAAAACCGCATGGTCAAAACAACCTCAACGATACTTCTACCACACCCCTAATCACAAGTTCTATTTATTCTGCAATCTTAAAAAACACTTTCGTACCACCAACCTCTCAAACCAAAATTTTACGACACGGCTTTTTAGAAAATAATGTTCATAAAGTTTACCAAATGCCTTTCATAGTTACAAAAGAAGTTAAACTCATAATGTTTCAATACAAAATCATACACAATATACTCCCTACTCAAACGAGCCTTTTCCGTGACGGTATCTCTGAAAGTGATCTTTGTCCGTTATGTGGGTGGGAGAAGCAAACTTTAAAACATATGTTAATCCAATGTAGTAAATCACTCTCCTTCTGGAATACGTTTCAAGAGTGGTGGTTTGAAAAAGCAGGCGAAAGACTTTCTTTAAAACACGGTAGCATATTATACGGCTATTTTAACAATACAAAATACTGGCAGGCATTAAACTACTCAATTCTAATAGCAAAATACTATATATTCTGCACGTCAAACAGGCGCCAAGGTGAACTATACTTCTGTAACTTCCTGCTGCGAATCCAAGAAAAAATTGAAATAATTAAAGAAACTGAAATTGCAAAGAAATGCTTGCCTGCTTTTCGCCGAAAGTGGATAGTTCTTCTATAATTAGTTGTTCTTTAATTAATACTGGTAAATTTGTAAATGTAACCCTACGTTTGCGTAGTTCGTGTAGTATCATATTGTAATGCAGTAATGTAAAAAATGTAGTATCATATTGTAATGCAGTGATGTAAAAACGAGTATCATATTGTAATGCAGTGATGTAAAAATGTAGTATCATATTGTAATGCAGTGATGTAACAAATGTATTGTTCAAAATAAAAAAAAAAAAAGAAAGAAAGAAAGAAAGAAAGAAAGTAAGAAAGAAAGAAAGAAAGAAAGAAAGAAAGAAAGAAAGAAAGAAAGAAAGAAAGAAAGAAAGAAAGAAAGAAAGAAAGAAAGAAAGAAAGAAAAAAAGAAAGAAAGAAAGAAGGAATGAAGGAAAGAAAGAGATATAAATGTTTTGTTTAAAATAAGTATTCTTGCTGCGGATGGCATTTAAAATAATTCCGAGCTTCGCCAACTCGGAACATCAAACGTACCGCGACAGGGCGCGTGGCATTTCACCCAGCGTAATTTCTTTCTTTCTTTCTTTTTTTCTTTCTTCTTCGGCTGTTTAGGCAAGGGAGTCACGTTTGCCTGTTTCCAGATACGTGGAAGTGTTCCTTCACTGAAAGAGAAATTGATAATGTCGGCCACAGGATCACCCAAAAGCTCGGCGTTCTCCTTAAGAACCCAGTTAGGGTTATCTGGTCCATTTGACTTCCCAGCATTAATGGCCGGTAGCTTATTTGCTACAGTAGCCTTTTTCCATCCATGGGGGTAGACCTTTTTTTTTAATTAAAAAACAGCATACAATACACATTTGGCTGTAACTCTGGTTATATTTTACCAAATTCCAAATGCTATACATAAAATTAAACGTTAGACTGATCTACCTTTCCGAAAATCTGAACAATGAGAATGTTTGAGTTATTTTTAATTGGTGAAAAATCGAAAAAACGAGGTTCAAATCGAACTAAGTTGCATCGAAAACACACAATAACAATATTTCAAGAGGGGAGTTAAGCTATTGACTTGAATGGGCAGTCTGTAGGCTCAAAACGTATAATCGGTATTTATCGTCACATATGTGTGACGCGGGATGGAAAAGGGTTAAGGGTGGACCGTTTCTTTCGGGAATAAATAGATGGGTCCGAAATTTAACGTTACTTTCGTGGGGGGGAGGGGGGGGGGTTACTTTCGGGCGGGGGATCTACTTTCGGGGGCGGGGGGGGGCACTACTTTCGGCGGTAGGGTTACTTTCGGAACTCTACGGTATTCCCACTCATGCTGCTATTTGCTTCGTAAAGTAAATACCAAGACGGTGATTATAAAGGCTGCAATCTCGGACGGAATAAAATGAGAAATAACACCTCCCTTCCCCGCGATTCAATGATGGATTCGCGCAAAAAAACTAAAACGCGCCATTTTCCTATCACTGAACTGGGGGGGGGGGGGGGGGGGAATTAATTTTTCATTTGAAATGTCCAATGCTGTAGCTTCTGCTTCGGATCACTAACGATCGCGTCATTAAAGGGACACTGTTTCATCAAAACGACAAACTCCCATTTTATATTAGCCTGCATAAAATGCGCTTTTGCGGATGTTCAAGCGGGTTTTGAGGCGCGAGCGAGAATCGCGAGCAACTATCGCGGAGCGCGAGACACGCGAGGGAAGGTAACGCGCTCGCGCCCCAAAACCCGCTTGATCAGCCCCAAAAGCATCTGTTTTGCAGGCTTATGGTTAGGGTTTACTAAGTATATCACCAAATGCCACCAAATGTGCATCTTTGTTGAATAAAATTGGATTCTATACAGCAAAACAGAAGCCGTAGTTTGGGACTGCAAAGGTGGAAGTCGATTCTCGGTTCATCAAATTTGGTTTCGTGAGAGACGGTCAAGAAATCAAGATTGCCATTCATATAGAGTGACCTTTTCAGGTTTTTCTTTTCACTTCAGGGGGGGGGGGGGGGGGGTGGGGGGGGGGAGGGGGGTCTTCCATATTAAAATGAGGGGGCTGCTCGTCGTATCTTTAAGGGGTCAAACTTTGTAGATTGGTACCGATACCATTTTGGGTATTGAGCCAAAAAAAATATGACCAGGAACTATCTGTCAGTGAACTGGTTAATTCATCCATTTGAGCCACGACTATCAAACGGAATTCTGGTACCTGGTATTCTGAGTGTGGAAAAGGGTTTTTTCGTGATCCGTGAAAGGCCTTTTTTCCCGTAAATTGTGAAATGGCCATTTTTTTTTTCCTCGTGAAACGTGATTTGGTTACATAACCCGTAAATCGTGAATCGACTTTTTTTCATGAGCACTGCAAAATGACTGTTGTTTTATTCTCGTGGATGCGACTGTAAACCGTGATTCTCCCAAAAAATTATCCAGTAAGCGTTTAACTTCGCCAGTGGTAAATTGCGCGACGAATGCATGACCCAGACTCGTACCCAGTCGTCACTTATTTATTTCATTCGCAAACTAATATGAGATAATTGGGAAGGAGGGAGAAAAAATGACGTCGCTAAACGTTCTATGTCTGTCCTTCCCTCGATGCACCGCGAACTCACTAAATCCTTCCCATCAGTCACAGCCTCTCTCCTCCGCAGAGGCCTCCCAGTCACGCTCCACGCTTGGCAAAATAACGCTCGGAGGCTGGGTAGAGGTAAAAAGTAAAGCGCGCGGGGAACTCTGGGAACTCTGGGAAGTTTCGCTCTTTCCATCGCTCCCCGCGCTCCCATTTTCTCTTTTACTGTTCTTTACTGATAGAAGCCTCTGCGGAGGAGAGAAAGTCACAGCGCAAATGCAAAGAAGCGACTGAGTACGAGTCTGTGCATGACCGTGACCGATCGTCCGTTCTGGACCCCAGGTCACTGTACAAGGTTAGGTAATTTTACACAGCATCAGCAAAACAAAGAACTCAGCTTTCTTTTTACATCAGGAAGAACGAGGAGTGGACGGTCGGTGAAGACAACAAACAAAGCTGTACTTTGGAATTTAATTAGCAAAAAGTAAGGAATGTTTTTTTTTTTTTTTTCCGTGAAATGGCCATTTATTCTCCGTGAAATGTGAAATGACAATTTTATTTTTCGTGAAACGTGATCTTCACCCCCCTCCTTACCACCCTCTATTATGGTGTTTACAGTTGAAAATTTTCGAAAAACACGACCGTCATGTTTACATGGGAGTTCCCCCGGATTCATGAACGCCGAAGGAAAGTTGTAGGCGATCGAGTAAAGTCGTAAAGAAACGAATGTTATCAACACTCAGTTGGCTATTCCTGGGAACAATGCCTCAAAATGAATAATTAAAACACAAGGAAGATAAACGGTCTGGAGGTTTAATTGAGTATAAATACATTTTGTATTTTGAATGACCTCATTTACCCCAGTCTTCAATACAAGAATCAGTGTTTTGCGCACCCCCTCGGCGGATACCCATATCACTAGGGATTTGGGTACGGGGGGTACCCAAAACACGGGGATACCACCAGACACCAAGTCTAACTGCTTTTTATTTGAAATACATATGTGATATTTTTATATATTTTTTCACATTTAATATATTATCAGGAGCACATTACCAATAGGTTCCTGTTATTATATACATACTCTTTACATTTGTAAAATTTATTCCATTTCACTCCCAGAGTCAATTATAGAGACATGTTCTGTAGTTCTAACTTTTGAGTCTGTCGTTGAAATCCTATAGTGTGACCATTCAAATGAAACCTCTTTGGCAGTACTTTTACATGGTACCTTTAGTTATTCAATATTTTACAAAATAAATTTGGGATTTTTCTTGAATTTTATTTTTGGGAGTTATTTTATACATGGTTAAGACGATTCGTAAAACAACGACTCAAGGGAATAGCGTTAACAGTATTCCTATTTATTTCTTTGTTGATATATTGCGGCTAGTCTGAGTCGTATTCCATACGAATATCATAAAATATTAATTTCATTCATGCTGTTTTAAATATTACTGGAATAATCTTTCCATTGTCTGCCAACAACCTCCAAGACTCTTTTCATTTAAATCAATTTTTCATACTGTTTTAAAAACAATGAATACTGCCATATGCAAATGTTTCAACAACCATACGGCAAACAAAAATTTTGAATTGAGTAATATAGTACGGATTCATTTGGGATTTGTCACTGATACTCGGTCATGGAAATTTTCTAAAATACTATGTAGTTTTACACTTTTCACCGACCTTAGGTCGCTTATTTTCGTTTAGCGAAAATTAATGATCCATGCTTTTTTTACAGTTAAAGAGAAAATAATCAGTCAATTTGTCTGATTAAAACAGTATTTTTTTGCCTTTTCATTACTCAAAGGAAAACATCGAGTTTACAAAATGGGGTTTTTTAGTCAGTGGAAGAAATACTAAAGCATGATTATTCAAATGGCTGCTACTCACTACATGCAAATTTCCTTTAGCAGTTGGCAAAATATCTCGTATGGAGAAGTTCGCGTTGATTCAAGCGTTGTATTTGGACTTAAACAACCATTTGGCGACGATCTTTCTCGAGTTTAGTCGCGTACGAAAGATTCCGACTGCTACTACTACAACTTATTCTACAACTTCGTCTACTCGACTACTTCCCTGTTAGTGTGATGCAGTTTGCTCAGTTGTCAACATTTCTAAAGTCATATTCCATAAATGATTTTCCATTCATTTTTGCTCTTAAGTACTCATCTACATCTACATCTACACGATTTACTCATACATCTACATCTACATCTACATGATTTACTCTTGAGAATTTAAGGGTTAATCCGAATAAACTGAACTTGTGCTCAAAGCCGAATCTGTTGAGTCTAGATGATCACTGTTTGTCTCTCGTGCAAGTTGAAACTGATCGAGTAACCACTCCAGACGAATCTTATCACCGCTCAATTTTCTTTCGTATTGTCCTTTCAAAATCCTCTTCAGATCTTTCTTTTCGTTTGTAAATTTGTTCTCCATTTCAAGCCTCTCTCGGTCGAATTTCAACTTCAGAGTTTGTATTTCTAGCGAGTAACACTTCTCCAGCTGTTCTTTTTGATATTTCAAAACAGAGATGTCATGTTCGTAACCTTGTATTTCCGACTCGAATTTCAACCTCTGTTGTTGAAGTATTCTGCGAAATTCCACCTCGTATTTGCGCCTGATGTCTTCCTTTTCCTGGCGAAAGCCTTCTTCCATGTCCGACTTCTCTCTTCTAAAAATTTTCATCAAATCGTTCTTTTGCTGTTTGAATCTTTGCTCCATCTCAACGATTTCCAACGCGAACTGGTGCTCGATTTGTTTGTGTTTATTTGCGTAGTGAGAATGCATTTTGTTCTTCTCTTGGTTGAGTGATTTTAGCAACTCTTCTCTATCCACGCTTAACTCGGCATCTAAGAGTCCTTTAAAGTGCATATCGACCTCCGGCTGCTCGTGGTTATAGGCCGTCTCCAGATACGCGTTTTCCTCGAAGTAAATATTCTCCAGATCGCCCAAGCCCTGAGACAATGTTCGCTTAAGTTCGTTCTCCACTTCTTCGATTCGCTCCAGTTCTTTGCGAATCGTAGCTTGCATTTCGATCTTTTCGACTCGAAAAACTTCCTCCTTCTCCATGAGAATTTTATCAAAAGACATTTTTAATTCCTTCTTCTCCTTGCTGCAATTCTCCAGGATATTCTCCCTCTCTCGATCCCATGTTTTCATCAACGCGGATTTCTCATCTTCGAACGACAGCTTCAAAACATGTTTTGCTTCCTGAAACTCCAGGCGAATGCTGTCTTTCTCTTTTAAAAAGCTCTGTCGCATTTCTTCCTTTTCACACTCGAACGCTTTTCTCATATTTTCCTTCTCCACTTCAAAAGCGAAACGCATATCATTTTTCTCGTCTTCTTGGGCGCGAACAATAATATCTCTCTCCTGAAGAAATCCGCGAACGATTTCTGCCTTCTCCTCGAGAAATCTTCTTTCTTCCTCAGATCCATTGGAAATAAAGAGATTTTCCTCCGAATTTCTCGACAAGTCGCTATCCATGGCTTTAATTTTGATCTACAAACACGAAATTCACAACGAAATCAAAGCGTATTTCATGTTCTTGCCGCGCCAATGACCCTTGGTCGAGGCATTTTATCTTATGTGATGAATCCGAAACCATGCGTGCGCACTTATAAAACCGCAATTCCGGTTAATGGGCTGTCACTTCTTGAACGTCAAGGGATTTTTTTGGCTAAAATGTCGGGGCACACGAAAATGAACGCTTCAGTTCAGTTATGCTTCACGGTAAGCTGAGTTCAAGAAATTAATGCTGTGCACCCGGCCACAAACTCATTCAATCGCTTCAGCGGGTTCTAAACTAAACACGGGAGTCGCAAAAAGTTCAAATCTGCATACGCTTGCTGTAGATAGCTTTGATGTTATCTGACTGATTACTTCTGTTTTGACAGTGAGAAATCTTTGCCTTTACACCAGCTGGCGAGCAATGATGAATACTAATTGATTATTTACTGGCAGGCACAAATTTTGATGTAATTTGAAAAGCAGTATTGATACGCGACGAGCCTCATAAAATATTACCATTGGCGAATTACGGCTCGATTATAAACAGCTTTGTTTCGTGATTGACTACAGTGCCATGCAAATCTGATACAAACATCCTATTCGTCAAGCTTTTAAAAAATCTGACCTCCGGGTACATATGTAACAAATGGTCAATTTCGGTGTCTCTTTTCATAAACTAAACGAATCTACTGTAATGTTCTGGGACGTATTTTCCATTTTTCGACCAGCCGTTAAGCACTATACTAATTGGAAAAAATTAATCTGTTTTTCCTTGTCACACAGGTACCCGGAATGCAGATATTTCGCGCCGTTTCGTAGTCAATCAGACAGACTAAATTTATGCAAATATATTCTTGCGAATCAGGCAATGTTTTGAAAACAGAGACTAGAAAGGAAATCTATTTTTACCGCAGTAAGTGGTTCGGAAATATAAACACACCGGCATTACTGGTATGATGTAATTACAGATACTTTTCTAGACAATTTTATTTTTAGTAAACAGCTTTAAAATCCTTCTGAGACTGGGTGAATTAAGTTAATTTAAGGACAGATACGGATGTGGCTACACAAAATGTTTGCGTGGGTTGCCAGCTTACACTGAATTTCTATCAGCTCCTTAGCACTTTTCAGTGAAAACTATAGAAAAGTAGTAAACGCGCCATGCACACGCGCGCGTATCGCTACTTTCCCTACTGTATATCTCGCACGCGCGCGTAAGGGTAGTCCAGCACTTGTCCAACGATGTCAGTGATTCGCTAAGAAAACAATAGATTTGTCCCGCTGGAATAGGGGCATTATTCAAGTGAGATATCAATTGCATCGTTCGCCAATCACAGACATCGTTTGGACAGCTACGGGGTCACCAGCATACATACTGTTTCATACAAAAGAACTTCGATTCTTAACAATACACGTCATAAATATTCAAAATGGCGGCGCGCGGGAAATTTAAAAGTGAAAATAGGCGACATATATATCCATTTTATTTGTACACTAAAATTATATTTGCACCTATTCTTTTAAAAATTTTAAATTTCGACTTTATTTCCAACAATTTAACGTCAATTTGTTCTGACAATGGAGGTTCCCTTTAAAGGGACACTGTCCCGGTTGAAATATCATGTTTTCATGATTATGGCCAAGAGCTTGCTTTGAACTTACTTTATTATCTTGAAATTAAAAAAAAACATCGCCAAAAGTGATAGAAGCAAAGAAATATGAACTAAACAGATAAAATAACGCGGCTAAGAAAATCAAAATGTCACAAGAATAGCAAGTTTGATTTCTTGACCGCCTGTCAATA
Source organism: Cladopsammia gracilis (assembly GCA_022457155.1). NCBI lineage: Eukaryota > Metazoa > Cnidaria > Anthozoa > Scleractinia > Dendrophylliidae > Cladopsammia > Cladopsammia gracilis. The sequence goes on from JAJGOT010000074.1 coordinate 1,084,152, forward strand.
AATCAAATTTCGTGAAATATAATCCTTTTCAATCCTTGCAATCCTGCACTGCATCGGCCAAACTACTGCTTTCGTTTTGCAGTTCCGTTTTTATCCTTGAGACAACCCGTGACTGATACGGTGGCTAATTCACTCACTCACTCACTCGCTAAGGCCCGGTTCAAACGTCGAACATCACATGTGCCGAATCCAATGCAAATGAGCAAAATCTAACGGTTCTTCTCGGCTCATGAGTTCAACGTTTGAACCGGGCCTCACTCGCTCACTCCTTCCATCAGCTGTAAACTTAGTGACGTACGGTTACGAATGCGTTTCGTAACAAGAATAACGTGAATCCAGCGATAGCAATAACTAATTTGTTATAAATGAATATAAACAACAATAAGCTTAAATATGTTTCGCCGTTTGGAGTCTTTAATGCAACATAAAATTTACTAGTTTTAATTGAGCATGTGTACATTCCTAAAACCATTGACACTATTGTTTCCCGGTGGGGGGTAGGGCATGGATGGTAGACAATTTGCAGATTAAGTAGGTGTAGCCGAGCAAAATTTAAAGGGTGACATCAAAGAGAATAATATTTAATTTTACAAGCATAATGTGTCAATCCCTAGTACTGGCGCAAGCGTACAATGCTAAATATGAACCGTGCATCCGAATACAACTATAAAATGGCTTCAAATTTTACGGTTTCTACTCGAGATGGACAAACGACGCTATAAATTAGCATTGTATCGGAGAAAAGCACTATTTCGCCAGCATTCCGCTTGATACTCCAACTATGTCAGTAGAGATATCGATGTTGCAGTTATGGAGTGGTTTTCCATAAGATGATTTGAGTGAATGAGTGAAAAAAAAAAAAAATAAGACAGGAAAACATGGCCATTGTAGAGACTTGTTTATGACTTAATAAATTTATTTTACGCTCAGTACATTAATGCTTGCTATATGCTTTGTCGACCAACACCTCAAACACAATAGATGCTCATTGGTTCGCGGAAAATTAATGTTTTAACCTTTAGGAGAGTTCTACGTCCTACTATACCAGTTACGTTTAAAGTAGCACGTAATGTTTCCATACTTCTTTTTCGCTAATATAACAAAACTGACTTCCATTTAATAGAAAACAAAAAACGAGCGTTGTCCTCTTCGGACACTGAATAAGCTAATCTTAAACACAAAGGTTTGAAGCGGCTCAGATACTTACTTTTATTTCTATTTTAAGATAAGTAAAATAATGGTTCCTCAGAATAAATATTCAGACTAATACCTATTTCCATCTGTTAGACTTTGCAGTCGACATAAATTTGCATACTCTAAGCATGTACTTGAAAACTCGTCTCCAGGGCATAATACTATCTGTTCATTCCTTCGTAACCGTAAAATGTGTCGGGCTCGATCACATACCGGGCATAAAATCTAGATTTGGTCCTAGATTTTATGCCGAGCATGAAGTGTACGGCATATAAGTTGTGTAAGTTGAACTGATGATAGCTAAAAAAAATAAATAAATAAATAAATAAATAAAACTATACATTACGAGAAGTGGAAACCTGTTAAATTTGTCATAGGGTGATTGTAACTTCGGATCTAGTTGGTTGTATCTTGTAGTGAGAGCGTCTCCTCTACGACTCCTCTACGTTTTAGAGCTAGGAGTTGACACATTATGCTCGGAAAATTAAATATTATGCTCTTTGGTATCACCCTCTAAATTATGCTCGGCTACACCTACTTAATCTGCAAATTGTCTACCATCCATGCCTTACCCCTTACCAATATTATTATTGCCGATATTATTCCGTCCGTATGATCCGTTTTCCTTCAAGCTTCACTGAGTCAGTGATGCTTGAAGGAAAATGGATCATAAAGTCATTTTATGAAGCGCAAATTTCCTAAAATGATGAATGAGATCTTTTCAGTTAAGTTGTTTTAATATTTTATCTTTTCTTTGCTGATATTATTGCTTATTTTTTAGCGATGTCGCTCGGAATCCAGTCGCCGATTTTAAAGAATGTTCACGTTTTTTGATTGACGTCTGTCAAATTAACTTCGGCCATCTAGAATGAAGTGAGATGGGTCACGTGTTTTTTTAAGTGTGAGCACACTTTGCTCATCTCCATCCAGACGCAGAGGACACGCTGTTGATCAAATTTGGTTCAGGACAGTTCAACGGACGTCAACAACATGGTGAGGAACATAGCTTAATTCTTCGAACGAAGAACCTTCAGGTATGAATGACAAATTAAGATAAAGCACATGTCGGTATGCTCGTAAAACTTAGAGTGCGTTCGATTGAAATAAATCGAATAATCAACAGTTTTAGTGCGAAAGCGAGTGCAATATCGCCCAATATCGCCCAAAATCAGATATATTATTTTACAAATATATTTCAAACGATTTGACAAAAAAAAAACAGGCTGGTTATATTCAATATTTTGTTAATCCAATATTTTGAAAGGCACAGCCTTTCTACTCTCCAAATCAGTAGATTCATTTGACAAAGATAGTTTCCTTATACTGTGAATCAGCCTTGCTTTGCCTTGCCTTTCTCGTTATTTTATAGCTGATTAGATCCCTGCTACAGAATCCGCTGCTTTTATTTCGTTATGGCGGTCTTTGTAAACACAGTTTCCTAATCTATTCCTAGCATTCTGCTGTATGTATAAATAAGAAAAAATCGAACAAACTTTAACTTGTATTTAATGTTACCACTGACAATTTTTTTTTCTGGTTAAACGGCGCCCAACATTACATTTTTGAATTTATCTTCGGTCGAATAAAACAGTAATAAAATGCGAAAACATCACCATTAAAAAAAGAGAGAACAAAAGAAACACGCGGGGACGTTTAAATTATAAAAAAAACGACAGGATGTCGCTAAAACAAAATCCTTGTGGAAGCACCATACTCGGACAACTTTCGTAAAAAAAAAATGTTCATTTTGCATGTTAAAAATTAGTTACAGCGTGTTCAGTAAAATACAAGGCTTAACTGCAAAACGACCGGCCACTCGAGAACACTTATAGAAACAGTGGCTATGCGGCTACGCGGCTACGCGGCTACTTAGATATCTTTCCCTTGGACTTTAAATGCTGAAAATAGACAAAGAAAACGCAAATAAGTTTACATTGACCGCATCGTGTCGAGTAAATATAAACAGTAACAACGCACCGATCAATCGCTTAACATGGCTTAATAGTGTGAAGCGGATAATTATTCATGATCACTTGTACATTTTGTTACATCAGTCCATTATGGCGTTCCACTGCGGTCAAAACAGTTAGAAAAGATGATCGGAAACCAGATCAAAGACACCTGAGCCAACCCGTGAATACGAATCGATGCGAAACACTCTTAAAATTTGATAGTATACAGAGGTTTGAGTACGATCCGAGGGCATTACTTATGTTTTTATTTTGTGTATTGAAAAATGTTCTGTAAAGGAATGTTAAAGGATCCCTTACCCGAGTGCAAGTTTTAATATATCAGCGAATATTTGTATCAGTAACTCGGGTCTCTGCCGGGAAAAAATGCCATTATTCACGAGTCTTAATAAAATATTATATAATAAAATATTTCAGTAATAGTTATGCACAATACTTATGTTTTTTGCAGATATATCAAAATGCTTCGCACAAGAAATATGACCCTTGTTATCACTCTCTTCTGTGCCGTTGTTTTGGGGGAAGGCACGATGGGGTCTGAAGCTCCGGCTTCCGTTATCCTTTACTCTCAGTTCCATCACCTTTCTTTGCGGCTCCTGCATCTTTGCACTTTTGCTTCTGTATTTCTCTCGCTTCCCACTACGGCAACGTCACAATCCTTGCGGTCGCGACCACATTACCTCACTGACAAGAATTCCCAAAGTCCCACCTACACCATAGATCCTGTTGTGGACAATGGTAAGTGAACAACAGGGGCGGATCTAGGGGGAGGGTGCAGGGGGTTCGCCCCCCCCCCCCCCCCCCCCTGAGATGACCTAGTCTGCGTTGTTCGCTTTTAAAAAATGTGTTTACGTCACTCTTCAGTTACGTCATCCCATAGAGGTGCACCCCTCCTAAGAAAAATCCTGGATCCGCCCCTGAACAATCGCATGACTGTAAGTTATCGAACACTTATGATCAGATCCAACCTCAGGGATGGGAGGGAGGACTTTCCTTTATGTTGCCCTATCACTAACCTACCGCTGGATAGCTATAGGGTATAGCTTTATCGCGTTTTCTGTCTTGCATGGGTATACATTTTCGTTTTAAGAGTAGATCCGTGCAAGAATCAAACAAAGCTGCAAATCATGATCTTCAGCAAAGCTGAAAAAAATCTTATTCGCTCCTCTTTTACATATAGATATCCTATAGTAAGTAGGTGAATGCCATGTAGTTTTCTCCTTGAAATATCTATTTGTTTCCGAGAAAAACGACGAAAGTCGTTCTTAACTCATGGCACAATTTGGCGATCCCAAACACATGCAAACAGGGTTGAAATAAGTCATGATTCACCCGACTCGCGTATCAAAACTACTGCGCTAGAAAAAGCTGTCATAGTTCCAATTTGTTGTATAACTTGTCATAGTGTAAAAATCTGAGTATTCAAGGGAAGTCAAAAGCTTATGGCTCTCCCGTGCTCCGTAAAACGGTAGGCGAAAAACAACGATTATTTTGAGCATGTGCCATTGTTCAGAATTTCGTAATATCAAGAACAACAGGTAGCCCGTTGGGGCTTCGCAACTGGCTCGTTTGGTCTCGGTTTCCACCCGGTTTTCATTTGAGAATTTTATATTAGCATTCCACAATACACAATCTAATGTGCACAGTCCAGTCCACATTACATTCAGTCCACATTACATTTACATTCCACAGTCCGCTTCAAGCACTCGTTAGGGACGGATCATTTATTTTTTTTGTGGAGAGGGGGGGATTACCCAAAAAAATTCCTGCTGAAGACATTTAAGAGAAAAAAAATCGTGCACAAAAAAGCACGTGAAAGAAAATTCAAGCATCTTAGTAAAAATAATTTTTGCAAATCTCCCCCCCCCCCAACCCCCCCAACCCCCACATCCCCACAACAATTAACAATTAAATGGTCCGTCCCTTAGTAGGCTACAATTTCAGCTCTATATTTTTTTTCTGCTGGGCTCGGTACTAAACTCAACTGTTTGATAATTGATTTGGTTAGAAAAGTTCAACCCGCTTTCCTTCTACCAGAAATAGAACACATCCGAAAATCACAGATTTAATTTTTAACAATTCCGAATTAGAACGGTAAATAAATTATTTGAATTGTAGTAGTTCGCTAAACAAGTTATAAAAACACAGCAAAATCACACACGGTAGCGATATACATGTACAAAGGATATAAATCGCAAAGCAATGTCATATATTTCCCTTAAATTATCATGACTTCCTCGTAGACGTCTCCTAAAACGAAAAAAATGTGGAAAACATATGGTTGTATTTTGAAATAATCAGAGAATACGGCTGCAGAAAAACGCTAATACCTTGCAGAACATCTAACCAAAATTTGACCAAGTTGAGCGATCGATGAATGTCACAGCAGCTGCATCAAACTAACCACCGATGTCTCACAAATCCAACAGCCGAGTCTTGTTACAGTATCGTTTTGTTTTACAACAGCAAACGCGAACGATATCGCTTGCTTTTACAACGATCGATAAACGTAAACAACTCGTGAACTATCGATCGAGCAGAGGAATCTGCAACGAGTTACGCACCCCTACCCCCAACAAAATAACTAATCTTCGTGGGTTTGGTACCTTGCAAAGAATAGTCCGTTTTTCCTTGTATTTCTATTGTTTTTTTTTTTTTTCGTTAAAAAAGTCCTGAAATTACTCACTACAGGCAGCGAGGACTGCTAAGACAGAGACATTGTAAAGAATCGGTAGTAAAATTTCTAATGAATTAACAATATGCTTACGACAGCGAAAGATCGATGTTTTGCTCTTTAGCCTCGGAAGAGCTCGACCTACAAATAGCTCTTATTTCTACAGAATCTCGACAAATTTGGCCTCAAGTTGCATGCTGTAAACAAAAACAACGTCCGCCTCCATGTAAGAAATAAATGATTTACTTTAACACCAATTAGATCAAATCACGGAAAATGTATGTCATGCGCATGCTTAAGAAACATTTGTCATGCATTTTAATGCACAATAACATAAGCAGCAATTTTTCTACAGCAACAAGACGATAAGAACCCGCATGTTGCCAATAATTATCCCTTGCAGGTAATACGCATCTGTGTAAAGCACATTTCTATTTTAAATTGCTTTCTGATAAATACATGCCGCGCAAGTCAAGATCTCCTGTCATATGAGTGGATCCATTGACTAATAGAACGTCTGTGATATTAGTTTTGTTTGTAATTCGAATCCAATTGATGTTTATTTACAGCGTCTCGATAATCGACACTTTCACCAAGATTGGTTAATCCGTTGTTTTGTATGTCATAATTGCCATTAGAATCACAGGCTTCCCAAGCTACATACGTGGTGTATGCGACAGCTTGTGTACACAGAGAAATGTATGGGAAAATCACGGATTCTCTAAAATTGGGTACATAACTATCTATTTTGAAATAAAGTTTACCTACCTCATATGTGTTGTTTATTTGTGTCTTGTACCGAATTTGAAGCCATTCCGACGCCATTTAGCGAAGTTATTCGAAGTCGTTGTCTCCCCTTCTTAAAAGAAGGAAAGGCAGACCACTGCATCGATCGCTGGCCAGAGATCACTCCACAAATCGCTCTCTCTTCAAAAGGAAAAGTCCCGAATCGCAATAAAACCAAACAGTTCCATAGAGTCCAATTAATTAAACTCCACATACGTGCGCTTCGGCGGTCGAAAGACTCGTAAAGAACGAGATATTTTGCTTTAAATTCGCCTATTTGCTTGTGACCGACCTGGCGCCAACGGTCGTTACTCAACGACACTTATCTGGTTTTATCCTCAACTCTGATTGGTCCATTTGAACCAAGTCACGGGCTGACAACACGACCCTCCACCGGAGGGAAAGGTACATTTTGTCACGAATCAAGTGTCACACTAGGGCTCCCAAGGGATGTTTTCTGAAAGCTGTATTGTTCGCAATAGCCAATCACAGCCATGTTTACATATGTCGCGGAAAAACCGCGTAAAGACAAATCTGACACCTCCACGTGCAGAATAAGGCATGCAAGATATTTGCGAGCATTCAAGAGTTTCACTCGACTTCATTCGAAAAATTTCCTTGAATTATCACAATAAGTTCGCTCCATCGTATTAGTTCTCTCACGCATTTTTTTTTTTTTTCATTCATACAAAATGTAGTTTTTGATCCGGTGATCGAGCAAAATTTTCTGCGACTTCGAGATATTCTCTGGCAGCAGCTATCTTCGTCGAAATGACCCTCAACGGAGAGCAAGAAAAAGCGTTGTTTTCCGCCAAACGGGTTCAGGTTGCCATCGCCTGCTATGTTGTGGTGCAGGAAATCGCAGGAAATTTTGCTCGATCACCGGATGAAAAACTACATTTTGTATGAATGAAAAAAAAAAAAAAAAATGCGTGAGAGAACTAACACGATGGAGCGAACTTATTGTGATAATTCAAGGAAATTTTTCGAATAAAGTCGAGTGAAACTCTTGAATGCTCGCGAATATCTTGCATGCTTTATTCTGCACGTGGAGGTGTCAGATTTATCTTTACGCGGTTTTTTCCGCGACATATGTAACAAGGCTGTGATTGGCTATTGCGAACAATACAGCTTTCAGAAAACATCCCTTGGGAGCCCCAGTGTGACACTTGATTCGTGACAAAATGTACCTTTCCCTCCGGTGGAGGGTCGTGTTGTCAGCCCGTGGCTTGGTTTAAATGGACCAATCAGAGTTGAGGATGAAACCAGATACGTGTCGTTAAGTAACGACCGTTGGCGTCAGGTCGGTTACAAGCATATCTGGAAAGCCGAAAAGGCGAATAATTAACTATTATAGCGGGAAAGCGCGCGTGATATTGCCTAATACTTAGCCGACGAGGCCGTAGGCCGAGTCGGCTAAAATTAGGCGATATCACGCAAGCTTGAGCGCTATAATAGTTTTATAATTCAACACATTGATAACAAAGCACAGTTTGAAGAAAAAATATCGCCGACAAGCCTTTTATTAAAAATAAAAACATCACAACATCACACATCATGAATGAAAGTGGCGCCTTTGTCAATATTGCGCAAGCTTGAACACTATAACTGTTTTATAATTCAACACATTGATAACAAATAACACTTTCTAGTAAAAAGTCATTGAGATATACAACCTTTCATTAAGTAAAAAGGCTTACAACAATATTTTACCTCGCACCATTTCGTAAACAATGAGCAGCGAATGCTAAAACTTTTGCCAAGCTAAAATTCATTTAGCGTACACAATCAGTTGAGAGTTTCTACGAAGAGCTTTCGTCTACTCAAAGAACGGACAGAGTAGTGACTACAAATATTAAAACACAGTAAAATTGCATATAGAATGTCTTAGTTACAAGTGTTTTGTATCTTAAAAAACATAGCGGCGAAAAGTCGGAAAGAACTGCAGCGTGGACAGTATGTCTTACAAAAATTCACAGCTAAAGGATACAAGAAACGGTCAAAACATCGTACCTGTAGTTGATTTGGCTTCTTAGTCCATTCCATCAGCACCGAATTTTCAAACATCGAAGTACGAGCTGAGTCGATCAATGTTGTTTACAACTGAACTTGCACGTTTTTTTAGCTCCTACAGCCGTAATGACGAGATCAGAAACTTTTCTGAGGAAGCATCAAGTCTATATCATATTCCAGAGGTGATTACCAAAGCAATTTTACGAAAATTGTGCTCCTTCATTCACTCCTTGTCACTTCACTCCTTCATTCACTCCTTGTCGAGCGGTTAAACTTTCATTCAGCTACGCCAAGAAACACTACGACCGCGACAACGCGAAAATTTCGCGCCTTTTTTGTCCAATCATGTGAACAATATTTTTTCTCTTTTCTTTTCTCTTTTTTTCTTTCTTTTCCAGTTCTTTTCCCTTTTTTAGCTGATAGTTCACGCACTTTTTCGTCCCAAAACACGAAATTGCAGGCAGCAGTCATTTTCACTTTCTTTCAAAGTGCGAAATTTAGCGCCATCGCTGGTTATACGTCATGTAGACATAACGTATATCGATAAATTTTTGACCATATTTGGGCAGTGTATCAATGTGTTGAATTATAAAGCAAAATATCTCGTTCTTTACGAGTCTTTCGACCGCCGAAGCGCATGTATGTGGAGTGAAATTTATTGGGCTCTATGGAACTGTTGGTTTTATTGCGATTCGGGACTTTTCCTTTTGAGGAGAGAGCGATTTGTGGAGTGACATCTGGCCAGAGATCAATGCAGTGGTCTGCCTTTCCTTCTTTTTAGAAGGGGAGACAACGACTTCGAATAACTTCGCTAAATGGCGCCGGAATGGCTTCAAATTCGGTACAAGACACAAGTAAACAACACATTTGAGGTAAGTAAACTTTATTTCAAAATAGATAGTTATTTACCCAATTTTAGAGAATCCGTGATTTTCCCATACATTTCTCTGTATACACAAGCTGTCGCATACACCACGTATGTAGTTTGGGAAGCCTGTATTAGAATCAAGTTTATAGCCCGCTCCTTGTGGGCCAGCTTGTTCAGGCGGACCTGTAGAGCCAGTGTTTCCCTTATCTACTGAACCGCTCGAAGCTTCGCCGCCTATGCTGTTGATGTAACCCACATTATATATTTTCATCAAATTTTTTTTTCATTAATTTATGTGGTTTGTCGTAGTAAAGAAATGAGTATTTTGGTGGTCCAGCAGTTGGTGATCAACTCCCACCAAATATTGAATACAGAAATCCTCAACGGTTATTAGAGTGCTCAGTGAGGAGCATGAAACTCTGAGTAGTAATTAAATGACTTGGACCACATAATCCTGCTCTACGTTTCTACTTATACATATATAGATTCTTCGAATGTCGGTGGAAAGGTGGAGAAAAACGGCTGATGAAAGCGGAGTTCGATCAAGAAGAACAAGAAATTCGCCATAAAATCAAAACGAATAAAATCGAAAAAGAATTCGGGCAGATATCAGGAGAGGAGCTTTTTAAGCCAATCACGAAGACTTGATACAGACAAATTGATCAATCAACTATATGTGAGCCTGGGATCGATTAAACACGTCAAAAAAACTTAAAAACCGGGTTGTTTCTTTACCTCAGCTGCTTGGCAAATACTACATAATCACTGAATTTCAGAAACAAGTATTTATTCGTGATTCATATGACAGTGTTTAACCTGTCAGTTGACTCAAATCTAGCGAAGCTGCAAAGAAATAACTTTAATCAGGCTTCCCACACTTTTAAAATTTATTTTAATCCACCGATCGAGTTAGATTCAACAAACTAAGCACTATGAGCTTCTCTTGGTTCAACATCGCAAGCTTACGGATATAACAAACTGCGGTGGAGAAAGAAAACGGAGGCCTGAAAGACGGAATGTATGATTTCGCCGATATCAACCGTTTTCTCCAAGGTCACATAGGACCCGTGGATCCAAATAATATGAACAGTGGGGTTATTGTAACTCTCTATCTCAACATGACAATCTACAGCAGGGTTGTTATTTTGATGCATAAAGATTATGAACTTGACCTTAACCAGGGTGACTTTGCAAAATTGCTTGGGTATGATAAAAAGGTTTTGACAGGCGGAACAAACTTTGTGGGAGACAGGGTTCCAGACATAACAAGAAGCGTTAACTGGGTTTTCCTTCACTGTGACTTAATCAGTCGTCAAGTTAATGACGTAGAAAGCAGCGTTTTGTTCAGTTTTTCAACCACAAACCTCCAGGTCAGTTATCCTTTTCAAAAAGAACCTTAGCGACTTGAGTGGCAACCTGTAAACAAAACTGATTAATTCGATCAGAATTTGGGTTACTGACGGGAGTGATAACATCTTAAACCTCAATGGGCTTACTTGATGTTGCACTAAGCATTATGGTTGAAGAAAATTTATCATAACATCATCATAGCGATGAACCATCCGATCAAGTAGAAAAAGTTGTTTGCCGAGCGCACAGGAAGGTACCGATACAAACACAAACGTTTGGGGATTATCCGGGACACCCTCATGGCTATTGGCAAAGTGTTTAAAACGAATGCAAAAAAAAAAAACCCTTGCGAAAAAAAAAAAGCTGCAGAAGTGGCAGGGGTAAAAGTGGGGGAGAAAGTTGGTGAAAAGGCGGCGACGCAAGCAACCAAGTTAGCGGGAAAAGGGTCTGCCAAAAAAAAAAATCAACAAATTCTGCGAAAGCGTCGTTCAAACTCAAAGCCAAATGCGAACGAAAACATTTCACCTTCGAGCACAACAACTAAGGCAAAAAAGCAGGAATGCAATGTTGAAACTGAATCAAATTTTGTTAAACCAACATTAGACATTTTAAATTTTTTTTCTATAATATACACAAGCAAATGTTCAGGGCACCACGCTATCCGGGGAAAACAGAATATATTCAATTGATTCTGGATACGCCCCTATTCCCAGGCAATAACCAATACCAGCTGCACGGAAGATCACGATCAGGGAACAACGTCTACTTTAACGTTATTTTTTTAACTTTGAGGCTGTTGCAGATGGTGATGTAATAGCTGCTGATACACGTTCGGCTCCAATCAACGGATCATTTCCATTGATAAAAAACCCGACTGTCAAATCCATCGGAAAAAAACGTTTACGAAGCTAATGATATCCACAAAGTCTTTATCAAAACCTTGCTGGACTTTTCGGATGATTTTGGAAGAAACGTGGGTAAAAACCAGTTTTGGTATCTTGACGGCGATGCCAGTAATATAACGGGAGCCGCTGCAACAAATCGAGGAATTCGACAAAGAGCGTTGCTTTCACATGAAGGTGAAACGGTTGAATGTCTTGTACCCCTCAACTGCTACTCCTTCTTCGAGTTTGAAATTGTATTGCAGGACGACGCTGAAATGATTTTCCAAATCGAAGGCACGGCTCGAAGAATTGACGTCCGGATTTTCGAGTGGTGGGTTCCCCAGCTGAAGTTTAGTTTTGAAGGGCAAAAGTTGATGAATTAAAATTTTCTTGAAACCGACTCAATGGAAATACTTGAAAGAAACGATACACACCAGCTCCAGCCAAAGAAATGCAAGTGGTACTTGGTTGATAACCCCCGGCGTCAAAGAGCCAAAACATGTGTTTGTATTCTTTCAGCAGACTCGAAAACAAAATGCCCTGACCCAGAATCCTTACATCTTTGACACCTTCAACATCGATGGAGATGACTCTGCAAAACTGTAAACTTGCCGCCTCCAGTACGGGAAGGACTTTTATACTGAGCTGTTTATTTGTTAGCAATCTTAAAATGAGAATCCTCAACGGATTGATAAACTTCAGGTACAGGAAAAACTACTACATCTCTGGTGTCCAGCTGCAAATCGCTAACTTCTCAGCGTTGTACCCTATCATTTACTTTGACTTCAGATCAACTAAGGAAGGTCCAACAAGCAATCCGAAGAAATTGACTTTGCATTATAGACTAAACGAAGCGGCTAACGCCTAGGATTACACGATCTATGCGGTGCTTTTGAGCGAGGAAGAGTTTATACTAAAACAGAGTGGAAATGACCTGGTCACTGTTTGGACAGAAAAATTTCACGATTTTTCTACTTCTTATATATAAAGATGGCAACGAATTATCACCCATTTAAAATTGCATTGACACCTGAGCAGAAATGGAAACTACAAGCAGCCTTTGCTTCGAGATCACCTGTAACAATAAGAGTAAAACCTGAAAATATTGGCCACGGTGCATGATGAGCTACTTCTTACCACCACACAAATCAATCGAATGAAAAAAGCGGCCTGCGAGCGAAAAAGAGCTGATCCGAAGATGAAAAAGACACAGATTGAAAAGACCGCCAAGGTGAAGGCAATCTGTTTTATGCTGTGATGAGTCTGGCACGACCTTTAATCAAACCAGCGCTTGGCGCATTGGCAAGTGCGAGGCTCAGTTTTGGTGCTGAAAAAGTACTCAATAAAATATTTGGGAAAGGTTATGGCCCACAAGAAATTGAGCTCTATAATTTAACAATCTTACTAAAGCCTTTTCTCCGGCACAGAAAAAACTGTAAGAAACCTTCTTGTTGGGGAAGGAATGGTGCGTGGTGGTAGAGTTGCACATGGTGGGTTTCTCGGCATGCTTGCATCGCTTAGTGTGCCACTCGCCATTGACTTGGTTAAAAAACTGTTTAGTAAGGGATTGCAGGTTAACCCGGCCCCTTCACGATTGCGGCTCTCGCCTCCTGCACCCTCTTGTAAAAGGAACGGAATGCAAGTTCACCCCTCTTGGATAAACCAAAAGCCCCCCCTCTATCCTTCTATGGTTTTTGGGGTTATTTAAAAAAGGTTAAAATTTAAAGGCATCCCACTTTTATTCGAACTTAGACTTAATTAAGAGTGCCTGTCTGTAAAAATCAAACATATCGCTTCAAGTAATAAAATAAAATTTCTTTCATATTTAAAAGTTAGATAGGTTAAGGTATAACAAAAATCACCGGATCCTTGTTTCGGCCAAATATTTTTTTATTTAAACGAAAAATTCAAACAATGAAATTCTGTTAAAATCGCCATTTGAGGCGGGGAATTATTGCACAACTTTGGCAGTCTCGCTTGCAAAAGCAAGTAACGCTACGGCATTTGAAACATGAAAATCGTATTTTGCAACCTTTAGATATTTAGTAGAGTGATATGTGGAATTATTATGTTGTAATTTTATTTTATGGAAAAGAGCGAAAAGGTTGCAACGAGGTGGTTTAACACCATTCGAATGTTTAGGCGCCTTCTTCTACTTTTACGAATGGCATTAGCGAGCAGAAATTCTTCCGAGTTGTTTCCCGCGCTATATTCCTCCATCTCCGCCATGTTCAATCCTCTTGGGGTCATAACAGTAACCGCTGACCGTAAATGGTTTAGTTCGACGTCTGAATCAACTGTAGAACTTAATTATTTGGGTCGACCCAAATAGGTATTAGGTTCGGCACATTAAAATTCGACGTTTGAACCTGGCCTAATATTGTCATTCTTAATCTTACGAAATTCTGAACAAAGGCACATGCTCAGATTAATTGTTATTTTTCGCCTACCGTTTTACGGAGCGCGGGAAAGCCATAAGCTTTTGACTTCCCTTGAATACTTAGATCAATCTAAGAAAAAAAACTACACAGCAATTGTTTACTTACTAAAGGCTACCTGTATGCATAAGAAAAGCGAATTTTAGTTTTTTAACTTTACCGTGTAATGTTTGATTTTTGCTCTTAACTCTACTTTGCCTGGGATTAGAGGGTACATAGTAAGTCCATAACTGTATCCTTTGCAGTTCGCATAATGGAATGGAATGATGACGTCATATGACGTAGTTATTAAGTAATTAGTTATACGGCCGCCGTCTTGGGTTTCTGAAATATTTCAAAACCTCTTAAAAACCGTCCAAATTGACTCAAAATTAATGAAAACCAATAAAAAAACGCTAAATGTCGTAAAAATGTAAAAGTTATACCAATAAATATTGTTTTTCTTCATTCAAGGGTAAAAAAATGCAAATTTCAAAAAACATAGCTGTCAAAATATTGTTGCCGTGGAGACGTCAAGTCACATGATCAATAAAATGTCATGAAATTGTTGCCAGATAAATTTCAGGAGAAGTCACAAAGTTTGATGGCGTTTGAATATATTTTAAAGAAGTTATGAATGTTGAAAGGCAAAATAGGGTTAAGGACGTTCGCGCGAAAATCTTCTACAACACAGATTTCTTCAGAACTTCCACCACAGCTAGATAATGAATCACTCTTGTCAGAAGTGCACAAAAATAGCGGTCACTGTCTTTGTTTTGGAGAAATAACGCCTGTCAAAATACCCAGATTTTGACAAATCAGAACTCGTAACGCGACAAAGCTTCAGTGGCTATCCGTTTAAAAAACTGAAGATGAATCACGGGAGACAAAATTTCTTAGCCACATTTAACACAAGTGGGTCTATTGAGCAAATATTGTCAACTATTGTCATTCATCCAAGGTAAATTTAACCTCAATAGTGGGCATTAGAAAACCCTGTACAGCTGCAATATTAGCGGAATTCGTTGGTGCATGGGCAGAAAAATACAAAGAAATGAACCTTCCAGAACTCAGATGTTATAACTTTATTAGAAAATGTAGAAAATTGGGAAGGAAACCAATCTATCAAGCAAACAATAGGAGTCACGGACCATCCAAACGGATTAAATCTAAGCAAAGCTAAGGCAACGGCCACCAGTCCTTTATGGACCAGTTTAGAATCCTTCTTTGGCGCGCGCGCGTTCTTGCATGACGTGGCATGGCTTTATGACATAAATTGCGTGCACAGTACTGTTTTGATACAAACGAGATCTGTTAACATCGGCCCCGTGAAATGTAACGGTACACCCTCACTGTCGCAATCTTAAACATTCTGTCTTAGATAGAGTGAGAAAATTGAAGAGATTTGTATTGAACACAGTAGGGTTTAAGAGACCCTGAGCGCAAACGAACGTAAGCTTCTGTCTTATAAACAGCTCCCCATCTCCCCTCTGCGCCATCCCCCTCCCACAACTTCCATTTCCATACAGAAGTCCATAAAGTGTGTAATATCTCGACATTTTTCCTGTATTTTGTTTTCATCTATGTTAGATGGCGACCTTCCTAATGACCCTTACATGAGCTACCTTTTGTGGCCGCACTTCCATTTTAGTGGCACGTTTCGTTCTGATGTCTCAACGGTAAACAATCGATTTCATAAGTACGACACAGAACATTTTGTTCCAGAAGATCTGTTACAAATTGGCCATAACTGGAACCCAAAAGGTAGCCACGAATGGAGCGTGAGTGGCTTCGTGACTAACGTGTGTTACGCTAATGGTACCTGTGTGGGAGACGACGACAAAGATAAAGCTGCTGAACCACTCGTTGGTACACCGATACAGGGTATGTACACAATTACATGTAATACCACCTTTCGCACTGATAACCTCCATGGGGGCATGTACCGCCACCGAAATGATCCCCACCATCGAAATGATCTCCGCTACCGAAATGACCCCCAATCACCACCGAAATGATCCCCACCACCGAAATGATACCTATTCGCAATCGAAATGATCCCGCCATAAATTTTCGGAACCTTGGCTTAAATGGACTTGGGACTTTGCTATCTATTCTAAATTCTAAACAGAGGAAAATAGAGAAAGCAATAGTCCAGTTTCGAATAGTTCATTTTACAGTTGTGTGCTTGGTGACCTTGCCTTTGAGTGGAAGCGAGGCTGGAGGTGACCTTGCTTTGATACAAACCTTTCTTCCTTCCATATGTTAATAATGCTGTTCTCATGCTAACTAGGTCAATTTACATCTGAAAAGCTCTAAGGTCTGTATCATAACAAGGTCAACTTCAACCTCGCTTCCACTCAAAAGCCAGGGCACTAAGAAGACAACTGTAAAATGGTCTATTCGCTATGACCGCTGAATTCAAACACCAATGACACATTGATACAGGGTTAGCCTCGACCTGATGTAAAATATTCACAAATACCGGCAGAAGGTGCGTGAAATTTGAAAATTAAACAATAGACAGAGCTCTGAACAGGTCATCTTCTCGCCTGAATTTGTGAATATTTTACATCAGGTCGAGTCTAACCCTGTATCGATGTGTCATTGGTGTTTGAATTCAGCGGTCATAGCGAATTCGAAACTAGACTATTAGACTGATAACAGTTCTATACACTGATTTTATTTTCAAAATTTTAACATTTTTTTAAGGAACTACATAAATCCGCCTTGAACAGGGAACAGGTTTATCATATAACGTGATATCAATGTGACACATTGATCAAACCTGGCACTTTGCGCAACATTCGGCAATTTGAATTTGCTTAAGAAACACGTCTGATTCGCTTATAATATTTATGCAGGATAATCTCAGAGAAGTTTTTCCATTCACAATTTTTTCTAAGGAATAAATCTAAACTGCGTAAGATCATTTCGTACGCCAAAGACGATCTTTTCACACAATTGC
Source organism: Cladopsammia gracilis (assembly GCA_022457155.1). Taxonomy (NCBI): domain Eukaryota; kingdom Metazoa; phylum Cnidaria; class Anthozoa; order Scleractinia; family Dendrophylliidae; genus Cladopsammia; species Cladopsammia gracilis. Next base: position 1,101,276 of record JAJGOT010000074.1, read on the forward strand.
AATTGCAATTGACTGAAATCAAATCCAAGGGAAACGAGTTTTGGTTCGAATAAATCGGGAGCTTCGAAAATCGAGATTCCGCTGTATAACGAAAAATCGCTTCTTTTTATTTAGGGTAAAATTACCAGCAGCATTCCACTTAAATTTAGTGATTTTTCTTTTCACTTCATTTAGTAATTTTTTTTCACTTCGCTCTCCGCTCTCCGCACTCCGCACTCCGCACTCCGCACTCCGCACTCCGCACTCCGCACTCTGCACCCCCCACCGCACTCCGCGTTTTCGGAACAGGCCTTAAATAGGCATGAATTGTGCCCTATTCACTAGTTCATTTTCTCGCACTTTTCTGTCTGTCATATTACACGACCGCTTGGGCGACCCTTACCCTCAGGCCGATACCAATCATCAATCATCTGAGGAACGCGTGGCCAGAAAAAAAATCTATGATACTCAGGGCATATTAGTACTGGCTATTCCCATTCTTCTTACGAGGAGAAATCAAAAGTAAAACAAGAATATTTTCACCGCGTATATTTATTTGTTTTCTAGATGGTAGCAACAAAACGGCGCCGAAAATGGTTTCCTTGGATACCGCAGCACAATTATTTTCGCAGATTTATGGCTGGAGAATTAAAATTGGGAACCTGTTTTCTGCTGAGTTTACTCCAGTTCCGTATCAGTACGAGTGGGCTGAATTAAATATGAACGATGGAATTCCACCTAACCATGGAGGTATCTATCAATCAGTGTTGACAAATATTCAGTGGATCGACACAGAAAAGAACTCGCCGTTCATCAATCAGCTTCGAAATATAATGAAAAACGACAACATCGACAGCGATAAACTATCAATACGTTTCAACATGGTAATGTATGAGAAATATCTGTTTTCGAGTGCCAACTTTACCCTGGGACGCATTTCAGGTAGAGTATATTATATAACTAGCATAAGTTTAGTTTAAGAATGTGTCATCGAGCTGTCGCGAACTTTTTGTTGTTGTTGTTGTAATGTTCTAATTAAATCAATACGATTCAGAAGGCTGAAAACACTTGAAGACTTATTTGAGTTTATCACATGTTATCATATGGCTACCATAGTACGCGCGCTCTGATTGGCTGCTGAGCGGGCAAGATTTTCTTGTAATGACCGGGCATTATACAAATTTTTCTCGGCTCGACGGCTCTTTTGAGTTGTAAGTAAAAGCTACGAGTGCGAGGGCGAAAACAAACAAAAAATACCGATAAAATATTACTATCTTTTCAATAACTGAAAGAAGAATACTAGCATACCGATACTTCTTTAGTATGAGCGACGAAAAGAGCCACAGCGAGAGCGAGTTTTATTATTCAGAGGAGTAAGAACAGGCCAAAACTGAGCAAAACATCATGACCAGAGTTACCAATCACGGAGACAATAATCTCAGTAACAGTCAAAAGGAATTACAAACGTTTGTTCAAGAATGAAAAAGTGAAAACACTGAAAATCAAAGGGCTCTTAAAGCCATCTCGTTAATGCGAGAGAATGTAAGGTTAATAAACAACAACAACAACAACAACAACAAGAATTGGAAAAGTTGGGTGCCTTTGATAGGTAAATGTAGTAAAGACGTGATAGGTAATATGTGTAAAACTGTTAAATGGTTTATTGAAGTTGAAAGATTGAACAATACCTGTAGGTCTAATCGTAGAGTTAGACATTGCAGTCATAGAGGACTTAAGGGCTCTTTTAGGAGCCACCAAATCAATAAAAGTCATGAGCAACAAAATAATCACGAGTATGAATATAAATAATTTTCATGTTAATTTAGCGTATTTGTTCAAAATAGTCTTCATTTTACAGCTGAGGGGAAACTTCAACTTGATTATATTAAGCGAATGAGCCGAGGCCAATTTGGTTCCTACGGGGGAAAATTATGAGGAGGGATGGGGGTGGCAAAACTACTTAGATTCAATCTATCTTTAGAGAGCCCTTTTACTTAGTTAATTTTCTATGTTTTGTATCAGTCACAGTATTTTAGTAGCAATGACTTGTATGGCATTACAATGGCGATTTTCTTATCAATCGAAATTTGGGAAAGATGTTCGAAGGTTAAAAAATATTTACTATCTTTATTTATTGATATTTAAACAAAACTAAAACATATTGCAACGATTTTCATTTGGGATTAAAATTGATTTACTAGCAATGTTTTTAAACAGCCAATTTATATGTGCAGTGTATATGTGGATGTATGAGACAAAACAAGAACTTTGTGCATGTGAATAAGTTCAGTAAAAAGACTTCAGTAAAAAAGGAGTGTTTTATCTAAATACTTCACTAACGTAGACTATTGTAAAAAAGGCAAATGAAAATATTTTACTTGTCGCTTTTTCCGTCAACTAAAAAATTGTGTACCTTCGGGCAGAATGGTGACTCTTGTAGGAATAGAGCTGGTGATTAGATTTCGTTTCCTTTTATAGCTGAAGCTGTTTTCAAAACATCTCGGCTTAAAGAAGATTTGGTAAAAACGACAAGCGACCTGGCCCCGAAAATTGCCGACATGAGACGTTCTGAACAGCGAGAAGCGGCTCGATTCCGCTTCAAAAATACGACAAATTACGACAGCGACTTTAGAAGGTTGTGCAATTTACCAATAAAAATTAAACATTATTGACCATATCGTTCATATCAACACCCGACGGCCAACGGTCTGTTTTAATGATCAATTTGTTATTGAAACGACTACCAACCTCGTTCCCAAGGCCCCTATCTTCCTCTCTCTTGGATCGGAGGTGCAGTTAGAGTACACCCTAGACTCCCGGTATACATATACATATCCGTGACCTTTGATTTTTGATTTTTTGGCGCAAATTGGTTTTAACAAGCTTAATAATTTTCCTTCGAGCATTTTTATTTTAAAAAGAGACTTTTCTTTTGATCTTGATGAAAAATTGCACTTTATCAAATAGAGACAAATAAGTGACAGGTCACGCGTGTGGTTTCCGTTCGAATTACACGCACCGGCTCCCCCGACGGTGTCAATTTGCGAGAGGGCAAAAGTAACGACCCTCCCCTCGGGTGAATGTCATTTTGTCTCTGTGACGCGGTCGCTAAGCTTTAGTATTCGAATTTCGTGGTACAGCCGTTTGGATCGCGGACAATGGCGAAGCGAAGATGGCCAGAATCGCTCCAAAACGGGGCCCTTTTAGAGCCCGTGAAAGGGAATTTGGAAGCTAGCACGAATCGCACGGGTAGACATTTAACCTGCGGCCTCACTGGTGGCAATTCGGGGAGCTTGAGTTGAATTGTTTAGAAATTATTGGCTTTCGCGTGGCGAGGGTTCGCTCAGAGGTCTCCAGCCTTCCCTTCTTTTATCGGTGCTTTTATAGTGGATAGTGGGGCGAGTGACAAAAGTTGTAAAAATGCATTTAAACCGGTCAGGATACATCAAGAGACAATAAAATAAAGGTGAGAAGACTTTAGTGTGTAATATTTTCGATTTTTCTATCGCTTATCAATTCCGTGACAAATCGTATTATTACCTTGTATATTTCATTACTGTGTACTGGATATCACGATTGGTCTGCCTGTGGGATCATCCAATTTAAATCTTTAATGTGTGCCACAACGCATCGGATAAATGTTTACGCTTATCCGCGTTTGTAGATCTTTATATATAAGATATAAACATCTAAGAATTTTACGGAGATTTTAAAGAAGAAAAGAACTGATCCATGACCTATGGTCGCTACAATGTCTGTCATTGATCGATCAGAGTCCGTTCACGCATATTCATTGCTATTTTAAGACTTAAATTCAGTCAGGAAGTCAGGACAAAAAGTGCATATCCTTAGAATTCCTCTATTCCTCAAAGAAAGAATTGAGCAAATATTTATTTTTCCAACTTTAATTTTATTTTTAAGATTCGCTCTCTCCCGTTCTTTCTAATCTTCCGGAAACCGGACATTCCACAATGATAAAAAGGAAACTTTATTACGAAAGCTGTCAAAGCCAGATAAACACTGAAAAGCAATTTTCACTACTTTTTACTTCAACTGAGTCTCAAGCTGTCGCAGTGCTATATTTTTCTGACTTTTCTGTCTTTTCTTGTGATCTTCACCGGAAATGTTTCTGTCTTTCCTGCACGCCACAACCGTGGATCCGGAAAAAAGGTGAAAAAAACGTTTATCAAATGTTTTTTACTTGAGTAGTATTGGCACTCAAATAATAGGGCCATTTATACGACAGAAAATAAGACGCGTCTTATCTAAGACGCGACTTAAATAAGACGCGAACCGATCGTATAAACAGTACAAAATAAGCATTCGTGTCTTATTTTAGAGGCGACTTATTTTTTAAGTTCTTATTTTGTCCGCGTCTTAAATAAGACGTGAACTTCCTCGTATAAATGCTTTCGTGTCCTAAATAAGACGTGAACAACAAGTGCGCCGTATCAAAATAAGACGCGAACCATTTATACGTGATCTTCGCGTCTTATGTTGGACGCAAACGTATAAATGGTACACTTCGCATCTTATTTAAGTCGCGTCTTAGATAAGACGCGTCTTATTTTCTCCCGTATAAATGGCCCTAATATCTTCTCAGTTAAGTCCGTAATAATGCCAATGTATGTCTTGAATCGAAACGCTGAAATCGTTTATAAAATGGTTGTTAAAATGCTTGCTTTGTCATTCAATTCAGAACAACAAACTTTTACTTGTACACGAATAGAACTGTAGAAAGAATTGCAGCAAACAATAACTTCTACATTTGCACAATTAGTTTGTTCAGCAAAATCACGAGATCCCTTGCATACTATTGCATAATCAAAGCGCAATTTTTATCACCGTCAATACATTCCACCATGTACCTAAATCTAATAATGGCAATGATTTCGTTCGCGTGATCGGTAGTTCATCAAATGATAACATACTATGAGAACTCAAAGCCATTCATTTCATAAATTGAACTTAGTAATTATTGTTTTTGCTCCCTTGCCATTTAACTTCCTCAGAACGTCTCCATTCATTTTAAAAATACACCGTGAAATTTTCAGTCAAACTGCGTTTCCCAAGAACATTTGACCTTTTTTACCCTTCTAAATGAGCGCTAATGGCTTTACGACATATGATTGACAAGAAAAACACAAATTTCTTGAACCTTTGAAGATCAATGCCGTCTCGGACACATCCACGTAAAAACAAATTTGAAAGATTGATATGTAACGCTATATATCAAAACTTAAAAAAAAATTATGACATGCCAATTCCCTAGGGAAATTAACATAGGTCCGGGAGTACTCCCCAAAAATTTTAGTGGCGGTGTATCCGATAAAATCCTAACCACTTCTTGATATTTTCTTCGTATTGGCACTCAAATAATATCTTCTCAATTAAGTCCGTAATAATAAGTTCCAATGTCTGTCTTGAATTGAAACGCTCAGATCGCTTATAAAATGGTTGTTAAAATGCTTGCTTTGTCAACAACAAAATTTTACTTGTATACGAATAGAACTGTAGAGAGAATTGCAGCAAACAAGAAATAGTTTGACGAAGTCTGCAAAATCACGAGGTCCCTTGCATACTATTGCATAATCAAAGCGCAATTTTTATCACCGTCAATACATTCTACCATGTACCTAAATCTATTAATGGCAATGATTTGAAATTTGAAGGATTATTGATACCGTAGGTAACGTGAGATATCGAAACTAAATAAGAACTGTAATACCTTTGTGGTGACGTAGCGTGAGATAATTATGACAAGTTCATGACATCCCAATACCCTAGGGAAATTAACAAAAGGTCCGGGGGTGCTCCTCAAAAAACGCAAAGTTCATGCTATTTTGCTCTGCCATATCGCTCATATTAAAACACAAACTTTTCTGTCCCATTTAACTTTCTTAAAACGTCTCCATTCGTAAAAATACACCGTGAAATTCTCAAACTGCGTTTCCCAAGAAAACGCATCCCTTCTAAAGCAGCTTCAATGGCTTTACGACAAATGATTGAAACTGATAGGTAACGTGAGATATCGAAACTTAAAGAAGGACTTAATACCTTTGCGGTAACGTAATGTGAGATATGACAAGTTCATCACAAGTTCTGACATCCCAATACCCTTGGGAAATTAACAATAGGTCCGGGGGTGCTCCCCAAAAATTTTAGTGGCAGTATGTGACGCCTTTCTTGAAATCCTAACCGGTTTAACCAACCATATCCTCAATGCCCTAATATAGCTTCTATAAAGAAGGGACAAGAAACCCCCCCGGACAAAAGTCCACAAAATTTTGTTAACAACTTTTGTCCCTTTTCGTACTCGACTCCGAAATCTCGCTTAATGCGCATGCGCATTAACGAGATAAAAACGACAAGTGATATGAAGTGTTTTTACCCTTTTCCTGGCGAGATAAACAAGACAAATGTTCAGATTTTGGACTAACCACCGGTAAAACTTGACCACTTCCTTGAAAAGTTCTTTAAAAACGTGAAATCAATGGCGAGGAATACGAGCCAAGTACTTTGACGGGACTGCAAAGAAGTATCCAGAGGTTTCTGTCGGATTCCGGGTCCAAGATGAACATTTTGAAGGACGATGAGTTTGCCTTTTCACGAAAAGTGCCGGAAGCCAAGCGTAAAAACGAATTCGCTCGCTGTGAATAATGCAAGCGTTCCAGCAGCTTCTAATGGTGTTTCCTGGAGTAAATATCAACAGTATCTTTGGATGCCAGTTTCAGATCTTCAATGGCCTAGTGAAGTTGATCCAGCAAGGGAAAAAGCGACGTTATGTTATTGAGAGCGACGACGAAGAAGGCCTAGTTTATACGTCGAATTTAATTCAGACGGATTTAATTCGCATTAACTTCGTCTGTGAGACGTCGATATTATTATATAGCTCCGATTTAGACGACGAATTAAATTCAGATGAATTTAAAAACTAGTGAGCCGTGATTGCCAGCGAACAGCGGGAAAAAAACATGGCGCGCTTCAGGAAATGGATTGTTGTTTCTATGATTTATATTAGGGAAAGATTAAAAAGTCTGAAGAGGCTTCAACTTCTTCATCAAATGATATCATTAGCTGTGATCAGGAAACGGTTATTGTTGCAAATCTCGATTATACTCTGTTTCTCAATGCATTCTTGTGAAACTGTCCAGAATTCAAATATTCACAGTTGTGGATGGTGGAATTTGGTCTTTGCCTTACTGCGCAGGCGAATTGAAAGGATATGTCATCAAGTCACGTACCGGTATTCCTCAGTTTCCCACCACTTTAATTACGCCACACAACAGATACTACATTACATTAATGTAATTGAAATTTATGCATTAGGTTCGATGCGTCTGAAATTCGACGTCTTAATTCACACGCTTTTCAGACGTTGTATCCGTCTGGTCCAGACGGATACAACGTCTGGATGAATTTAATTATGGGAGACGGTTTTAAACGTCGCTCTTCAGATTTAATTCCTTGCATTAAATTCGTCTGAATTATTTTCGTCTGAAATACGACTTATAAACTAGACCTAACATTAATCGCAAATGTCATTGAAATCACTGCAAGTTCCTAGGTCCATCTTTGCCTTAGCTTTTAAACTTTTAAGGGTCAAACACTTGTAAACACAGATCAGTGTGTTTTGTGAAATTAAAGTGGTTGAATTTGCCCTACATATTGACGTAATAAAGACAAAAATTATCTTATTGTCAAAGAAACTGTTTTCGTTCGTTTTGGGTCAGTGAACACGACCTCGAATGACCTCTTGCGCGCTTGCGGATGTTGAAAATTACTTCCGGTGTTTTTTTTATTATATTCTTTTTTAGAATAGCGCTAAAAAGCCATATAATAAATGACTTATTAACCTCGTCCGTTCGGTCATTACAGGGAAATCTCAGACCTCGGCCTTGATGTATTGACCTCGCTATCACTCGGTCAATACATCAAGGCCGGTTAGTAAGTGGTATGTATGTCATAACTTAATTTAACTTAACTTAACTTAACGCAAACAGCTTAACATCAACCCATACATTTTTAATTAATAATTTATTGAATGGGTTATCAGCGTCCTTAGTAACAGGTAAAACCACCTATCCATCGAGTAATATGCTGATTGAATAGCCCATTTCCGAGTTGCTTTTTGTCTCGTTATCAGAGTGAGCCTTGATGCACAACCTTTCATGTGAAAACAAGAGGCTCCAAGCAGCCTATACTCATGCGCATGCGTAAGAAAGTTTTATGATATATTTTAAACATGATAAGAAGATGTCCGACATGGAGAAGAGTTACTTCTTTCATTCTGTCATCGTTGCTGCAAACCACGTTGTTTACTATAGAATGTTTTGGAAATGAAGGCTGTACCACAATGAAGCCAATGTTTCTTCTTAGTCTTTCATATACCAAACGTGAACAAAGTAATGTATGTAGGGTTGTAGGAGACGCTGTCGTGACACTTGAGTAACGCTGTTTTACCGGAAGTAAGAGTAGCCGGAAGTCGCTAAACAGGAAGTGTAAATGACAAAGCTATGAACCGGAAGAGCACAATTTAAAATATGCGTGCATAAATTTGCATGCAAAATCGTGACACAAAAAATAAAAATAATAATAATAAAAATAATAATAACAAGAGGCTATACTTAGCCTATACTCATGCGCATGAGACTCTAAGACGCGTTGATTGAAGTTACCATTTTTTTTGTGCTCGCTTTTAATATTTAATTTATTGATTCCCGATCAAATCCACACTCGTCTATTACTTTCTGAGTCGTGAATTATTTCTGTTACATTTGAAAAGAATACTTGAAAAAATAGGCAGTTGAGGACATGCTGTAAAAAGAAAATTGATAATCAATATGAAGACTTAGTTTTCCTGTGTTACTAAATCGTATGCAACCGGTGTAAAATGGGTTATTCTAGAAAAATTTCCCCCCCCCCCCGACGGATGCAATATTTTTTTACCCCTCCCCTGCCCGTATTTCCCTGCCAGGCCGACCAACCCTTTTAACCCAGATGCCCCCTCCTGCCCGGATTGCCATTAGCTTTTTGTAGGCCCTAAATAAACAGGAAATCACATTCAGGAGACCCGGGATTCTTTTTAAAGTTTTCAAATCTTTGGTGAGAATTGCTATGAATTGGTCAAACATTTTGTAAATAAACGTTGCGTGACGCATTTACTAAAATTGAGACCAAATCGAAATGCCGAAATGTTTCCATAACTTAAAGCTGGTTCTTTAAAAAATGCTTTGATTTTGCCATCTACAATAAGTTTTTGCCAGGCTTCACAGTTTCTTCAAAGTGTTCAAAGTGTCCCAAATACACAATTTTGCTTTATGCAAATTTTTATGTCAAATGTAATTTGATAGCAAGCAGTTTTTATATGACCACTGAATAAAAAAAATATATTTTCTATAAAAGGTCGAAACTTTTGAATGAAACTCATATTTCCTTGAATGAAAATGTCTTTCCTTTGATTAAAAGAGTCAAACACCTTTCAGAATTCAGTGATTTTCTGCTTCTGGAAGTCTTGGCGATTTATTGTGTCCTAATTACTGCGCGGAACCGAAATATAATAAACATCACAAAATAATTCAATTCAGCAACCTATTTTTATTATGCTTTCTAAAATTTCCGACTTTTTCTGTGTAATGGAATGCCAATCTTATCCGGAAAAATGATTCGCGTAATGCTTTCGCTAATTAAAAAAACAGTTCTGAATGGTCAAAGGTACGGAAATGAAATGCTGGCGGCGTTTGAATCATGAGTTCGGATAGCTCATGGTCTTCAAACAAACACTTCTATTCACAGCTCGATTTTTCACTAAAACCTTTTTCCAAACCACGAAAACACCTAAAATAATCTTTGAAAACTATACTTGGTGAAACCTGTGCTTGGTAAAGCAGTAAAAAGAACGAGAAAGCTCCGTTTACCTTTCCCACGGATCCAAAACAGAACTGTGTTGGGGTTTGTGTTGACAATCGAGTCGTCTAATCCGAAGCTATCATAACTGTCTCATCGTACAGCAATCGGGTGAACTCGCACAACTTCGCGCTTCGAAAGGTCGGACTTACTTACACAGGTGACAACATAGTGGTTACTAGTAACCTAGTAACCACAAAAAGCAATAAAGTCAGTAAAAATCGACATTAATATGACACGCATTCCACAGTCCATAATCCACAGAGGTCCAGTCCCGAAGTCCAAATTTTTAATTAAATCTGATGGGCTGAAGTACGACGCTGTTTTGCCGTGTGTTTCTATTGTTCTTTCTTGAAAAAAGTCTTGAAATTACTCACCACAGGCAGCGAGGACTGCTCCGATCCAGACATTGTAAAGAATCGGCAGTAAAAAAAGGGAATAAATTGACAAGGTGCTTATCAGTGCGAGAGATCGATGTTTGGCATTTTTGCCTCGGAAGAACTCTGATTAAAAATAGTTTTTTCAGAATCGCGACAAATTCGGCCTCAAGTTGTATGCTGTGTATAAAAGCAACGTTTACCTTGATGGGAGAAATACAGGACTGACTTATACACCAATAAGACCAAATGACGGAAAGTGTTTGTCATGCGCATGCGTATCAAGCATTTGTCTTATATTTCAATGTACCATAAGAAAGGAAGCCAGTCACCCTTGTAAAACTAATATATACCTGACGTGAACATTACTAATGTGAGTAGGGTTGTAGGAGACGCTGTCGTGACACTTCAGTAACGATGTTTTGCCGGAAGGAGAGTAGCCGGAAGTCACCAAACAGGAAGTGTAAAGTTGTGAACCGGAAATGCACAATTTAAAATATGCGTGAATAAATTTGCATGCAAAATCGTGACACAAAAAAGAAAAACGGAGGGCATTTTATAACTCATGCCGCTACGCGCATGAGTAATAACAAGAAAAACGGAGCCGAAACCTTACCTCATGCCGCTTCGCGCATGAGTAATTAGTTTTATTTACATGTGAATGAAAACTAATTTTCATATGAAAGGTTGTGCACCAAGCCTCGCTTTGATAACGAGACAAAAAGCAACTCGGAAATGGCCTATTCGCAGATAACATTACGTTTAGCTAGCGTTCCTATTATAAAAAATTATGATTCCCCCATTGCCAGACCTGGGAGATGGTTTTACCAGCATGGTCATGTTCAGTAGTTATCTTACCTTTAACAGAAATTGGGCGTAAAAGTTCATTAAAACTTAACTATGGGTGACATTCAAGGACACTCTCTTTAACTAGGACCTTCATGTCGACACCTTATTATGTAAAACTAACGTCATTCTGTCAACATTAGGATTACACTGAACTTGCTAGCGACCAAGTGATCTACAATTTCCGTGGTTATAGAGTTTACAACTGTTTAATTGTTATCGCTTAAATATAAAGAAAAACGCCAAAAACCTGAATAACAGCTCGAAAGAGCTTGCTTTGATAAATATTTCTTGTCCACCCTCGTCTCAACTCAAGTGACGAAGCGAGAAGCGACGTTGACCTGTTCCTTTTAAAATATTGTCATACTGAGTGTCTGAAAGTAATCATCGCTTGGTCAAGCCTTCTCGGAAAAAAAAATCTGTAATCCATTTAAGTTCTTCACTTAAGTGTTTTGTTTTTTTTTTCAATTCTACCCGTAGCGGTCGTAGATGCTCAGTCAGACTCAGTAAAAATTTTCAACAGGTATCATGCAGTTCCTCCGTTGGCTGAAGTGAACGTTCGTTGCAGAAAGCTAATAATAAAACGACCAAAGGCGCCAAATGAAATGCCTAATGAGAATTTCATATCTGAAAGTAACATTTTATTATCTCTTCCATCCTTTATTTCTTATGGTTTATTATATTTTATCTACTCCCCCCCCCCCCCCCCCCCCCACGCCTCTCCTTCCCGTTTTTAGACGTTCACGTCCGAGCGTTAATGACTTCATGCTGAGATCATTTTTTAAAATGTAGAAAACAACCTTAAACGGATGCTAGGCCGATGCTGGGACTCACAAATACGTACCACAAAATTGACCAATCATAGCGTGGTAGAAAATAGTAATGTGATTTTTTAAACTGTATAAGATCTAAATTTTTTTTCTGTTTCCTATTTGTAGGTACAATTGGTTTGTTAGGCCGGAAATCCCCATGGTTTTTTACTTACGGCCGCATGATGAACACCTTGGTAAATCACCTTCAGTCTGCCCCTTTTTATGTCGACCAACGTACCAGGAAAGTTTTTATAGACTTTGGCAACAGTTTACCATTAAAAAGAGATGGAACTTTGGCTACCAGTTTCTATTATCAAAATCTCCTTGTTGCGTTGTATCTTAACGAAGACGCTTCGTTTACTTGTTCTGATAATATGCTATGGCTTGGTATGGTGAATGACAAATTAGCCAAATGGTACCTGAATAAGGCTGGGGTGCAGGTCTTTCCAGCCAGTGGAGCACTGTCAGATGACGAGATGGAAAAGCTTAGCAACCATCCACTGGTTGTTGTTGAGGTACAGTAAACATCCAGTAAACCTCCAGCTTGAAGTAAACACCCGGCATATAAAAATCTAGTCTGTGAATATAGCCGCCTCTCATCACTCCCGGCCGCTAAGGGCGTTCGCGTATGAGCGTCTGCGATTTACTATGAGAAATTCCATACTGATAAAGTAAGTCACCCGTCGCTAATCACGTATAACTATAATAATGCATGCAGTGAAACCAAATGAAATGAATGGTGTTGACAGGCATATCACAAATCCTACCAGCGCCTGGCGAGTATGACCTTTGTTCACTCGATTTTTAGTTGGTTTGATTTTTACAGTTTAGCCCTGATCAGTATGTCTTTTAAAGATCCATCCCCTATTGTATGAAATAAGGGAAGGTTATTAATAGATCCGTATAGCAAAGGTTGTGATTCATTTGTCCATGAGGATGCCCGGGGTGAGGATGTAGGCACACAGGGTTGCATTGTGTTACAAAGGATACCATTTCCTTGCGCGCTTTTATTTCCTAGTGCAATGGTTTACTATTTCCGTTTCCATCTTTGCCGTGAAAATATTGGCAAAAGAAATTGCCATTTTTGTCCCCGGCCATTACGGTGCCGTGAGTCTGAAGGTAGTCTTTCCGCTAAAAGCAGACTGATTATGACAATTACGGAATTCCCATGTATCGCCAACAAATGTTCGTTCATCCACACGTGCACGAGTGGCGCCGTTTGAAATATCAATGACTTGCCATATCCGGTCGGTAAATTGACAAAAACAGAAAAACCTCTTCACCGCAGAGAGCCTGAAACTGACTTGCTTGTAACACTTGTAACGTCAAAACATTAAATACAGGACAAATAAATTGAACACAGAGTCGAACATTTTCTAACGACAGACAACATTGATCCCCGCAACTGGCGACCATATTTGTTCATTTGTGATTTTGAGACACAACACTGCATAATTTAAAGCATAATTATTTAAAATTATCAAGTTGACCAATCAGCGCTCCTGTCTGGATTGGGCCAGATTTACGTCATCAGTATGGAATTTCTCAGAGTAAATCGCAGACGCTTTCTCGCGCGAACGCCCCTAGCGGCCGGGAGCGATGAGAGGCGGCTATATTCGCAGGCTAATAAAAATCTATCTTCGCCTAAATATTGAAAAATGTTGAATAGAAATTAGTCAAAATGTTTAAAAAACAGGTTAATCGGTCTTTTGTCATACTTAAGACACTTTTAATCAATACCCGCCAAAATTCGTACCTTTCCTGAAATTTATCTGGGAACCATTTTTGTGGAAGACTTTTGTTTAGTAACATATATATGTGACGTTCCTATGCCAACCATATTTTGCCAAAGCAGTTTGAATTATCTGCTTACTAAATAGATAAACGTTTATACGAAAACAAATAACTTTCTCGAATTAAATTTTGCAACCTTAGATGATTTTATGATTTTTCTTTTGATTTTGATGACATGATGGAAATCCAAGATGGCGGATCCAACATTGTGGCTTTCAAAATGACGTCATCACGTCACCTGACCTATCTGATTTCGATCAACATTCTAAGTTTGATAGCCAAAGCTTCAATATTCTTGAAGTTACCTAGGGGGAGGTGGGGAGGGTCCCCTCTCAGGAGACCAAAAAATGCTCGGTATGAATAGGGTTCAATGAACTAAAACAAAGATCCTGATGAACAAAGGAAGGTGATATGATAAGATTCTACACGAATAGATTCGGTGAACAAAGGACCGTTTCAATGAGAGAAATAATGTATTCTAATTTTATTTGTTGGAAAAGTAATTTCAATTCCCCGTGTTTCGCGTTACATCGGGTTTCCAAAAACTTCGAAACAATAAAAGTAAGTTTCTCGATCTTTTGAAACCCGATGAAATACTACAATCGTTTTTCAAATATAACATAGAACACCTCGAATTTGGTCCCAAAAAATTACCGGTCCGCGTCCTTATCTTAGCTCCATTCTCGGTCTAGTGAATCTCCTCTTGTGTTTTATATCAATTCTCAAAATGCAATTCACTTAGAGCAAACTTTGGATTACGAAGTGTCTCCAAGAAATAAAGATGACGGGTAGCCTTTGAGGCGACTGCACTTGAAAATTAAGAAACTCGAGAGGAAAGAATTCACAGGGTTGAATGTTTATGATACAAACGTTACTTTTTACCAAGAAATAACTGAAGACTCTGTCAATATTCTAGAAACGCGTCATAGGATATATTCATTTGTTTCTCATAATGTTACAAATTATGAAACTAATGACAAATGAAAAAAGCTTTTTTTTGCGGGATCGTCATTTACAAACAAGCAACTGACATTATTTTTTTCTCGAGAAAAAATCCATCGTTTTGGAAAAAATCCACATTTTGAAAATGAAGCGAACAGACTAAGAAGTACAGTGTAGTGTCCGTGTGAGAAAAAAACAATCCGATATCAAACAGTTTTTTTTTTTGCTCGAATGGTGGGCACGTAGCTGAGCTATCTAGAGTGTTATATGGCTGTAATTTTTCATCCCTTGAACAATTCTGACAAAGAATATTTCCTAGCCAAGTTTGCCCCATTTTTAAGGTGGCAGATTTATCGCGAGCATTCTATTCACTATTCGTTACTTATTTCGATTGTTTTAAGCTCACTGATAGATAATGATGTTGAAGATGATGTTGAAGATAATGTTGATGATTATGAAGATGACGATGATACATGGTGATGTTGATGATTTTTATACTGATGCTGATAATGATAGTACCAATGATGATGATCGCGGTGGTGATGTTGATGGCGATGATTATGATGACAGTGATAGTGATAATGATTATGATAAAAAGGAAAAACTGATGATAATGATGATGAAAAAGGTGAAGGTGGTGATGATGGTGATGGTGGGGTGATAATGAAGATAACGATGAACGATGATGATGACGATGATGATGAAATGATGACGGTGTGATGACGGTGATGATGGTGCTGGATAGATAATTTTATGTTGTGATCATTTATCTACTCGTTTCTTTCTATTTTTAGGCGAGTGGCACTTGGCCAGCGCTCAAGTGCAAAAAGATACTGCTCGCTGAAGCTCGAGATGGCATTGATATTCATCCATACAGTAACTGGGTATTTCGAAAGAACCCTGGTGAGATAGGTCGTGTTCAGCTTTTTGCCACAAAGTTTGGAAAGCCTTTTCCTGGTGCCCTTGTTAAAGTCGAGCCATGCAATTGTCACTCATTTTTCGGCGGTGGTCTTGTTGGTGCACCAATGGTTGGCCAACCTGCTTTGCATGTACCATCTCATGTAATCGCAAATGAAAATGGAATTGCAACGCTTTTCATCGAAGCAAACGATCCCAAAAATAACAGAACCTTTATGGATGGTCAGGTTTATCCATTTCTGTACTATATCGAAAGTCAAAACAAAAGCTGTTCGAATATATGCGAAAATGATGAATTGATGCTACTTGACACGGTTTTTGTTTTTCTCGTATTCGATCACTACAAGCCTAAAGGCTTAGAACCGACATGGCTGGATGATATCTACCCTATCTTTAAGCAATATGCAAATTTATATCCAGTCATGACTGAAAACTTCTTAGATCTTGGAAACTATTACGAAGTTTCAGACAAGAGGAGGATTATCAAAATGACTATGGAGCTGCCGTTTTCGCACCCAAATTATATGCCTGTTTCCCGTGACCTCTCCAAGTCCAAACGTGAAGTAATTTTGAAATGGCTTTCCAACGATGAGCTCCCTATCGGTGAGCCAAAGAACTATTATTCTGTCGAAAACCTCCGAAAGGACTTACAGACTGCTCTTCAAATAGAGTATTCAACTATTCCTTTATATCACACTGCTTTGGCCTCCATCAAGCAAAGCTACAACCTCAAAATTCATGCAGTTATTAAAAGTATTTTAATTCAAGAAATGATGCATTTGTCGTTAGTTGCTAATATTCTTAATGCAGTCGGAGGTGAACCATCTCTATATTCAAATGACTTTTTCACTCGTTACCCTACGCGCCTTCCTGGTGGATTACATCCCGACCTCGTTGTCCCAATGGAAAAGCTTTCACTTAGTCTTATCAGGAACATCTTTATGAAGATAGAACAACCAGAGCTAGAGCAAGAACGAATTTCAAGCTTTCAACACGCATTTGAGTTCGTACATCAAAAAAGAGGTATGAAAGGAAACGTTGACAGCCAGAATAGTGAAAAAGAGGCACGCTACAAAAGAGAAGAGATACCCATAGTGCGTGATAGCAGTGTTACAGATCCATTGGTTGACGAAAATAGGTCGTCAGCATGTTTCAATTCATTCTCTAAGGAACAGTTTCTTAAAGGTAAGTGAATTGATTACTTATAAGTATTGATTATTTAAGTGTTTACTTGCTTAAAGAAGAATAAAGTAAAGAAAAGGTATATTTTGGTTAAATAATAGTCACAAAAGCGTCTATGAGAATTCTACATAAAGCAAATATATGTTTTGTACCCTAATAACCAGGAACTATTTTACGATAAATGAATTTATAATAAGGAATAATGCAGAAGGCGATGTTAATGAACGAGAAGGTTGTACACATTTGTAAAAGGAATAATTTCTTTTCACAATATACGATCATCTGTAATAATATACCGCATAGTTACAGATGACCGTATTTTAAGTATACATCAATCTTTGTCCAGCGGAGGAGGAAGGAGGTAGGTCACAAGCGTGGTGGAGGAGTTAAGGGGGGATTCTGCCTGAATTGAAGGAAATTTGAAGAGGTTTAAAGGAGGGATAGAAGAAAGAAAATGATTTTTTGAACGCCAACAGACAGTTGATACCCACACAAGAGCACCGCAGCTTGTTAGTGGACTAACTTGGTGTCCGTCTATTAATTATTAACTACAAATTCTAATTTTAAAATTTCAGTAAACCTTCAATATTTCTTATTTCTCTAAATTTTACAAATCCTTTGAGAAAAACTATTTCCTCCCAAAAATACCCAAACATTTACAAAACATCCCGCAACATAGATTCATAAGATGAGTGAAGGGTTTTTGGATTGCTTGAAACGTGAACGAGATATTTCCATTAAAGCCATGTTAAGTGGCGGGAAAATGGCATACAGGTAGAGTCTTGCCTTAAACATTCCTTTGGGAGAATGGAGGGGTTGTGAGGGGAGGGAAGGGAACAGGAGTAGAGTAGAGGGAAGGGCAGGGAAGAGGGGGGAATGAGAGGAGAATGCAGTTACGGATCCAAAGTAATTTGCGCGAGCTGTTATGGTCTTCCTCCCATGAAGTCTTGGTCTATTTCATTTCGAGCAGATTTCAAGCTACGTCAACTGGAAAAAATTCGTCAAAAGGTTGACCCGATAAATGACCTACCCGAAGGAGAAAACCAGGAAAAAAAGAGAAAGGTAACAATAAACTAATTAGATATGGTCGCACCTCTGTGGGTGGAAGGGGAGCATTGAAGGGGTGGGTGATCAGTTTTTGAGCCTTTGCAAAGGGGTGGGTTGTGTAATGTTTTTCAACGATCCATGAGGGGTGGGAGATCCTATTTGATAGTGTCCGTATTATCCTGACAGAGACAGGGACAGTGTCCGTATTATCAGCACAGGGAACGTCAGGGACACATGTTTTATCGCAACAAAGACTAAATCATACAATTTAAAGCAAACCTTAAAATATCTAAATAACTGTAACTAAGTCCAAACCGAAGAAATCCTACGCTCATTCAAATGCACAGTAGTCTAAATGAAATTTTATCATGTTCCAAACGTTACAACATTATAATTTACATATACAATAGTCAGTGACTGGTAAGATATTCCGTTACGTCCTCCAGCATTGACATTACTTCCTGTCAACACTCTTCCATCTGGCTTCAAACAATGATTGCAATAAAACTTCTAAAAAGCCAAGAAAGTGAAACATTTGTGTAAGGACACTTAAGGACGTTCGCCCGAAAATCTTCTACAAGACAGATTTTTTTCAAAATTCGGGGCCACCGAATTGATTTAAGAGATATAGTGTGTAGAAATATACCCTGTTTTTGAAAAGTTAGTCCTCGTAACATAACATGGTGTCCATGGCTTTTACTGTAGTTAAACAATATCAAAGATGGATCGCTGGGGAGAAACTATTATATTCAAATGTTATCTAAGTGGGCCCGATTCGTAAATAATTCGAACTGTTTTCAACCTTTAAATGAGTTAACCCTTTTAAGAGGGCATTCGGAAACAACATACAGCTGAGATATGAGTGCAATTCCACGTCGCGTGGATAAAAAAATGTCAAACTTCTACAAGACGGATTTTTTTTTTCCTTTTTTTCACAAACTGTAGATAATCGGTAAAGAAAGTGATATGTGAAGAAAAAATAGGGGTCACCGACCATTCAAGCGAGTTAAATCAAAGCAAAGTTAACGCAACGGCTACCATCCCTTCATGTGAATAGATTTCTTCCTTTGCGCGCGCGCTCGTGCATGACGTTGCGACATGAATTGCGTGCGCAGTAAGGATGCGCATAAACAATTGGCGCGAACGTCCTTAAGTGATCAGAGACCTTTAAGATCTACAAGTTTCAAACACTGGAAGAAAGACAAGACAGTTGTCAAACATGTTACGCTTTATGCTGCAGTTCTGTATTACATGTAATAAAATCGCATTGACCTGTGGAACGCTTTTATCTTCTAACAGGGTACAATTAACACATAATCGTGACAAGTGAAATTACTACAGTTTTTCGGTGCACAGATAACCAGTGTCCGTAATGCGGGGTTAACTTTGTATGAGAGCGTGTCACTCGGGTCACAGAAAAGTTTCCGTTTTAAATATATATGCGTTTCGTTGGAACATACAAAACTGTCCGTAATAAGCAGATGTCCATATTAAGCAGGTGTCCGTAAAGCGAGGTTCCACTGTTTTCACTGATAGCTGAGAAACAGCTGGTTCCAACACCCCCATCCAAGTGAAAAGAATCACTTGAAAAGACTCAAGATTCGCTTGATACGAAACATTCATTATTATTATTATTTATTTATTTATTTATTTATTAATTATTATTATTATTATTATTATTATTATTATTATTATTATTATTATTATTATTAAGGTTTGAATCATTCCGTTTTTAAAACCACGCACGAGAAAAATGACATATCGAAAAGCCTTGGTACGTGAAAGTGTCTTTACCCAGGTCAATGGAAAGTTTATAGGTAATTTTGGTTTCCTGTGTAATCCTGTTTTCCTAGATAAAAGTGCTTGATGTGACCGCGTCTAGCAAAGCTCATATATCAGCAGTGATTCCACCCTATTAGCAAACAACAATTTTAATTGTTAAAACATGGCAAACAGTTTTTTATTTACTTTTTTTATAAAACAAGATAAAAAGTTGACCAAACTACCTAGCCTTATCTCTTTTATGTGTATTTGTGACCACAGGAACCCTAAGATTAGGACTGCGTTCTCCCATCGTCGAACGCAAATATACATGAAAAAACTATTATTCAATTCTGATTGGCTAAGAGCAGTGCAGTTTACGTGTAACACCAGTAGAAAAAGGGTAACGCCAGTGCAAATTACACATAAAAAAATTGATGCAAAAATGATTTGCAAAAAACATTTCATGCACATTTTTTCATGTATAATTATTAATAAGTCACCATACGGTTTTTCCGTTCAATTTGGGATTAACTGCACTAAAAAACACGATTACATGTAAATATAAAAAAGAACTCAGCCCGGTTAGTTACTTCATCACGATGCCGAGATCTCGGTTAACCGGGCTGACTCGGTTCCCATGTAAAGAAAAACGATCAAGCTTTTTAAATAATTATAGCTATCTCTGAAAAGGTTGTCATATCGAAGCATTCAAATAATATATTTTGTTTTCTTTTGTCACTAAAGCGTGAGTTTCCTCATTTAAAAAAAAAAATTTACATTTGGAAGCAACTTCTAAAGGAGGATCACTTTTTCATTGCAACTCTGAGTCCCTTTAAATCTTGTCGCGTGCACTTGTGTGTGACATCCTTTCTCGAAACAGCTGTATAAATTACATCATATTATATCATATTATATCATCGGTGATTCCACCTATCTGCAAATAACAAGTAACATAACAAACAGTTTTTATTTCTTTATTTATTTTTTTTTTTTATAAAAAAATGATAAACTACCTAGCCTTATCTGTTTTATTGTTATTTGCAGAGCAGACATTTTCTGGGTGACGATATAAAAGCGATAAAGCACACCAATAACATCGGGGTTTTCTATAATCACATTTTAAATGTCCTTCGTTACTTTCATAAAGTAAGAGATAAAAGACATAGAAATAGGAAGCTTTATCTGTTTTTGCTCTGTGTGTTTTCAGCGCGGATATTTTCCAGGCGGTGATAAGGTACTCGTCAAGCACCACTATACTATCGGCGGTTTCTACAATCACATTTTGAATGCTCTCGGCTACCTCACGGATTGTGGAACAGACAACAGTATATTTACCGGAGACAAGAGCAGACAAGTTGAGTATAATGGATGGTCAGTGCACGGCCACACCATGAAGGTATACGACTACTATACAGCCGTAGAAGCCATCAAAAACATCATTGAGCAAGGTGAAGGAAGCTCTCCGTGTAACCCCGTTTCCTGGAATACCGGAAGCCAGGAGAGTCTATCCCACTACTTCCTGTTTTACTCCGTGGTCGAAAATCACCAGATTAATGTGGTAGAACAGGAGATGCCTACAGACGGAAATGTTGATGATGGTGTGGTAGATCACTCACAGGTACAAAACTTAGAATATTATTCCGACGAGCAGCTAATTCCTTAAAATGCTGCTATGATTATTGTTATACGCTTGACCAATAAGGTGCATCGGTGACAGTTCTAATCACCGATATCACTTTGATTTAAACAATACTTTTTTGATGGCCATTAAGTACATGTATACCTTGTTATACTCTCAAGACCATTATCTTTTCAAAACCCTCAGCTATCAATTTATCCAAACTGCCTGGCCGATTGCTACAAATATTAATGAACGTTTTCTAGAATTTGACGAGACTAATAAAAGATGGCTCTTATACCTAAACCTTTAAAGGGATGGTTTCACGGTTCGGCGCATGTGCACAGATTAAAATGCTTTATTCGCATTTGTACCAATTTTATCGGTTAAAAAAACACTCACATTTACTTCAATAATCGCATACTATAATTTGTCCAAACAAAGCGAAGGATGACCAAAATTCACAGAAAATTTCAACGGACTACACAGACAAAGTCAACACTGAATACAACCTTTGACCCGAAGGAGTTATTCTACGCTCTGGTATGTATAATCATCCATTCAATCCGCTGACTGACCGCGACATTTCCCGCCAGAGTTATCTACTCGCTTCCGATTGGTCTAAATAATGAAATTAAATGGGTTAAGTCATAGCTTGCACATGCGCCGAAACGTGAAACCCTCCCTTTAAGCTCAAATTGCGTCGATTGAATGAAGATGCAAAAAACCGCTTTGTTTCGTCCTAACATGTATACCGCAAATCCTCGATTTAGCCTCCCTGGCGGCTTAGTGATTTCAGGTGCTTTTGAGGTGGGCTTATTAGAGAAGGGTGGGGGACTTATTACAATTTAGCGAAACACAAGCAGTTCTCCACTCACTAATTATCGTGATAATTATGATCATTTTTAGTACAACTCCCGGTTATATTTTCGCCAAAGCTTGCGAGTACTGTGTATATGAATTCCTGCCCGAATGGAACGGTACAAATGTACCGGTTATACAGTCAGCCTTTATATTTTTGATTGTCTGGGTTGTGAAGGAAAAGTAAGGGGATTAAAAGAGAGGGGGAGGGGGGCTTCATGAATTTCTCACTCCAAAAAGGGGGAGGGGCTTATTTGAGAGAGGGGGGAGGGTTATCAGAGGATTTACGGTAAGCATATCTAACCGTCACGCTTTATACTTTTTATAGCTTTGTCATGGCACATACTACTTCAACGGTTCCAAGATACCCTTTGATCCTGAAGGTGTTTGGCCGATGGTTTCCAATCCCCAAATGTCGAATTACAAGAAGGGTTCTAAAGCCTATAACCAGGCACAATTGTTTAACAAGGTCTATACCAAGTTGGTGAAATCTCTGCATAACATGTTCAACGGCCATCCTGAAACATTAAACGATACCATTGGCCTCATGTACTCCGTAAACCTTCACTTGAAGAACCTAGTGAGCATGCCCCTTGATGACAATGGAGACCCTCGTGTGGGGCCAAATGCAGGTCCGACTTTTGATTTCACACCATGATAACAAATGCTGTGAAATATAAGAAAAGGTTACTGTTCCAGTTGAAAATGTTTTTTACACCTTTTTGACAACTTTTCGACTGGCTGGCACTGTCAAAAAGCACTCTCCAAAGATTAAATATAGGGGACCGAAGCTCACAAGAGGACACTCTTCGAAGGAAAGCATGTAAGGATTTGCGCGAGATGTTGTCGTTGCCTTCGCTAGAAAGTGGAAACTGTTAAAGCTTGCAATACCCAAATCGAATGTTGTCTGTTTGTACAATGTTCAATTTGAAATGAAAGCAAGTTCAGCTTATTCTAAGGGTGCTATTAAAGGACAAGAAGTTGTTTAAAGGACAGTTCTTTTTATAATTTAAATTTATAAAGCGCGACATCTGTTGCGGGAACAAAATTTACTTTTAGTTGGATTTCCACTGCCGCTTAATTTTTACGTTTCTCTGGATTTGCATTGAACTGGCTTTTCTTGTGTAAATTAAATAATGTTGGATTCCCACGTCGTGTTTTAATTATTTGCTCTCAAAAGTCATCAAAGCCAGTTACATTTTCATTTGTGTGCGCTTAAAAATTACACGACAGTTGAAATCCATCACATAACGCTTGATTTCCAGCCTTGTTACTGGGAAGGGAATAAAAACCAAATTCAATAAACGGCTGGAATTCTAGCCTTAATTTGCTTATCAGAGGAGTCTACACCTACATGCTTTGCAAGTAGGTGGGCATTTACTGCCAACTTGAAGCACTCCGTCGATTCCATTGTTAGGATCTCGGGTGGTAAATTGTTCCATTTTGTTGTTGGTCCTCGGCCAAGTATATAAAATGTATTTATCGCATGATACTTGGTTGGAAATAAATTTTAGAGGGTGAGAGTGGCCGATTCGTAGGAACACTCAGCACTTAACATAAGTTGGAATGGTTGTTGCCGATTGGTTGTGTAGTGCTTTGTAGAGCAGGAGCAACCTCCCTGTGTTAGAGAAGTAAACAATCGCATTTACCTTCGCGTAACTTGTGAAATTTTTAACCCCATTTATCCTGGGCATTTTTGGAGTTCTTGAACAAGGGAAATGTGCCTCCCTTCCTCCCCTTCGTAACATCTGCAAGATGGGACGATGGCATTATATGACGTAGGATTTATGTTATTAGTTCTGCACAGCAGCCATCTTGGATCCGCCATTTTGGATTTCTGGATGTATTCCAAAATCTCAGAAGACCGTTCAAATTGACCTAAAAGAAACCAAAACTAATAAAGAAACACTAAAATTCCAATATCTGACTCGTGATCTTTGACTGACTGAAGAACTGAGTGAGTGCATGACTGACTACTGACTGACTAACTGGCTGGCTGGCTAATTGAATCACTGGCTTTCTGGCTGTGTGTGTGTCTGTGTGGTATGTATGTATGCATGCATGTATGTCTAAATGATGTTCTGGCAGACTGTCACTTCCTTTTCATCTTTTCTCCTACCGAGACTGATTTTGTAGTTTGGTTGTTCTTTCCCTGGGGCGAAAGAGCAACGCGTTGAGAATATTTTCTACGAAGACCTCTCTTTAAAAATAAGAAAACATACGCTTCATGGCGCAAAACAACTGGCAAAGACTTATTCCATAGTTGCCCAAAAATACCCCCTTCCTTTTTTTTTCTGTTAACGGCTGCAAAAAAAATACTTGGCAAAATTGTTTCTTTATAATCAGCTTATATGTATGTTTTAACAAATGATAATTGAAACCAAGCTTCGAATGAAATATCCCGTCATGCTTTTTGTGAAGGGTTATGGTCATGTTTGCTTTTGGTGCAAGAGAGATTTTCTAAGGGTCTTTCAGGGTGGAGACCTCAGAGCGGAAAACGAAGGAGGGGAAGGTGCTGCAAAGAATGGAAGGATACCATCGAAAGAGATGCTGGCTATCGGTTGGCAGGAAAGATAGATCCGGATACTTAGCAATATTGGATGCGATTAATTGACTGGACGTGATTGTTTTCAAGAAACGACGTACAGTTTTCATTCAAGATATCGAATTTCCAATAACTATCGCCCATTAAAGCTCTCACCACAAGATACAACCAACTACTATTTGAAATAAATGCGACCATCGTATAGCACATTTAACACTTCTTGAAGTGTATATTTCATTTTTCTTTTTTTTTTTTATATTTCATCTACCATCAGTTCAACTTTGTAAGTGCTCCTCAGTTTTGCTTTGCTTTGCTTGCGTTGAAATACAAAATACCAGATTAATGTTCCTGTTAAATACAAAATACTCTCTACTTCCTATTTTTATGAACTTTTCTCAACACGGTTTTGAACTTTACTTTTACTTCATTTAGATCTACTTCATTTTCATTACGTTTCTGTTGGTAGAGGAAATATTTCTCAAATAGAAGGCAATAATTTAGCTTCCAAAAGATTTGTAGAAGAAGCCGTCCAGTATTCAGGATTTTACCAAATAGTTGTTATTTCTCTCTCTTAAAGTGAGAAGTGAAATTTTCTTCATTGAAATATAACTGCAAAACTTTGTTGAAGAATTGTTTGGAATGGTTGCATTTGATGAAAGTGTGACCTAACGAGTCTGGTTGACCACAGTACCTGCAGTCTAGAGTATCAGAAATTCCATGTTAATGTAGTTATTTTTGGAGACAAGTATTCATGTGCGAGTTTGTAATAACTTTCTCTAAGTTTCCTTGCATATATATTTGAGCTGCTTAAAGTATTAATTTACTTTTTCCTGTGGATATCATTTAATACGATCTCGCTCCATTGGCCTCATCTACTCCGTACACTTTCACTTGAAGAACCAAATGAGCATGCCCATTGATGAAAATGGAGACTCGTATGTTGGGCCAAATGCAGGTCCGACTTGATTTCACACCATGATAAGAAACATATTCTTTTCGTTCGAAATGCTGTGGAATATAAAAACAGGATACTGTTTTAGTTGAAAAATATTTGTACAATTTTTGACAACTTTTCGACATCTTTTTGAAAGTTTTTCGATGGCTGTGACTGTCAAAAAACGCTCTTCACAGATCAAATATAGGCAATCGAAGCTCACGAGAGGACTCTTCGAAGGAAAGAATGTAAGGATTTGCGTGAGATGTTATCGTTACCTTCGCTAGCAAGTGGAAACTGTCAAGAGGCATCCATTAAACCTTGCAATACCCAAATCGAATGTTGTCTATTATTTTGCTATTGTTGTTTCCTTTTGTTTGCTTCTTGTTGTACAATTTTCTTTTCTACAAGAAAGGGCAAGTAAAGCCCAGTTGCACAAAGAATATTTTTTGAGCGATAAAACGACCTTTCAACTGCCACCTTCAATATTTATTGACCTTAGGAAAATGAAAAGCAAACGTTATTATTGGCTTTTTATAAATAAAACCGGGCCTAAAATAACAGCGCTTGAAAAATCGGAGCGAGATCTCGCATTTACCCTATCCAGACCGTGGGGGGCGGGGGAGCTTTTGGAGCCTGCTCGAATATTGAAATTGTGTCGTTTCGAAACGGTCGACGCAATAACCACAAAATTTGGTGACTTTTCCTAAAATTCACCTGGAAACATTCTCGTTAGCATGGTTAGCGTCCTTTGTACACCAACATTGACGTTTCCATTTTTCGCTTTAAACAAGATTATTTCAAAGTTTTCTTATTGGATTAATATTTTCCACTTAATTTAGCGATAATCGATCAAATTATGTATAATTGTTTATTAATTAACGTTAATTAACGGTAATTTAAGGAAAACGAGGAATATGAAACGTCAAAATCCGGGATGGCGGATCGAAGTTTTACTAAAGGTCATTTCCCTCTATAATTTCATTATTGGTACATATTTTGAATTGTAAAACATTTGCCCACAATAACCTAAGATTTAGCAGTCCGTTTGCTTCATTTTTTGGTGTTTTAATACCGAAATAAACACGTTTGGACTAATCCTTTAGATGGCGAACAATGAAGAAAGAAATTAAGATACTTGAATAGCGCACATATCACATGTCTCAAGACGCTTTATATACACTTATGAGAATGAGATCGGATGTGAACTTATGAAGGTGCCTCAGGCAGCCGCTATCGGTCCATTGTTGATCTCATCTCCCCCACCCCACCCATGAACGAACAATGTATGGCACCGAGTATGTCACAGTCAGGGTTTTGTTACGTCCTCAGACTACTACTTGGAAATTTTCGACAAACACCCTAAAATGTACCAGAATTTCGTTTGATAAACGTGGCTCTGAACGGATTTTTTACCACTAAGAGGTACCAATTCTAATAGTTCCTGTCATATTTTTCGGATCGATACCCTACAAGGTACTGCGATTAATCTAACAGTGGTCATTTTAGATTTTAATATCAAAACGGTACCAATCTACAAATGGTGACCCTTAAAAGGTACGATGAGGAGTATGGGAGTATGGGAGTCCCCCCCACCCCCCCCCCCCCCCCCCCTCCCCCTGGCTCCTTCTTCCTTTCTTTTTCTTCTTCCTTTAAACAAACACAGTCACCGGTCAGACACCCCACTACAAGAGCAACTTGAGACCATTTTCTCTAGTACACTGAGGTAGGGAGCTCTGATTCTAGCTAACTCTCTCAGCAAGAGTTTTTTTTAATTCAAATGTTTCTCAAAGAGACTGAAGCAAACCGAGTTTCAAATCCTTCAGTGGGCCTTTCCTCGCCATGGCACTGACGTTGTACTAGTCGTGAACAATGGGATGTTCCAGTTAATTGTTTAACAGGATATCTTGGCGAGCGGTGTCAAAATTGGTTCTTCTTTAGAGACATGGATATCGTCATCTATTGGACTGTTGCTCCTAGATTTTGATGCAAGACGCGAAGAAAACGAAGAAACTTGCTACGCCGTCAATAATTCGGAGACTGTGTTTGTTTAAAGTGCACATGAAGTGAAATTTCGGGGCTAAAATACTTTTATTTTTTTATATTTTTATTATTATTATTTTTCCACACACAATGAATTACAATCTGAATAAAAACGATAATAAATAGGTTAACTAACATTAAATTTAAAATTTGTACATTACTTGGGAGGAGTGAAACAAACATATTTAATCAAAATAATTTAATCAAAAGAACATATTTAATCAAAAGAATCCTTCCACAAGTCGGCCAAAACTCCAGTGTAAAACAAGTGACGCGCTCAGTTGTAAATACACTAATGGCGTGACCAGAAACCAGGTCCTTGTCTATATACCCAACTTGCGTCGCTTGTTAAAATATGTTCTCGCCACTTTAAGTGACTTATTTACCCATCAAAATAATTCTTACAACACCTTTTTTCAGATCATCGAAAAAAAAAATGGTAGTGAAATTTCACTTCATGTGCACTTTAAACAAAAAGAAAGGGAGAAGGAGCCCGAGGGGGGAGGTGGGGGGCCCTTTTAGTGCTGAAATCTAAAATGACCACCGTTAGATTTATGGTAGTACCAGGATACCTTTTAGGGTATTCAGCCGAAAAAATTGTCAGGAACTAGAATTGGTACTTAAGGGGTAAAAATCCATTTGAGCCACGGAAATCAAACGAGATTCTGGTACCTTCTAGGGTGTTTGTCGGAAATGTCCGACGATCCATACCTCCGTCATTTTTATAAGGGAGTTTACTAAGTCACAAGATGGCAAATCGGGAAAGCTTCTCGTTGTTATGTACAGACATACTGAAGTTGCACGATCTTTTACGGTGTTTTCGAGGGGTCAAGCGACCGTCTAACCGTATATTGGACTTTTTTATTTTGCGCGAAAACATAAAAGCGGAGGAACTTTTAAATGTGATTTTTTGAACAGTTCACCCGGGGGCGGGGACCTTTAAGGTAAATTAAAATGAATTATGAAATTTCGGTTCTGTCGCCAGTTTCTTCATATTTACGGACATGAGCTCCTAAAATTCTAGAAATCCAACCATGACCATGACTTTGTGCACCATATTTGGTGCACGAAGTCCTCCATTGACAAAGTCTTGGTACACTGTTTGCCGGGAATGACTAGCATAGAGAAAGCTTTACAGGAAACTGTAAAACGCAGTTAATGGAGCGTGACGCACGATACACGATAGGTGTCTGTGGTCACAACACACATGTACTTTTACTTAACTCAAAGAAACACTGTCACGGTATTTTTACTGCATGTAAAATTGTCTAGAACCGTTTCTTTTGGCTATTATGGTTGGCTAGGTCCTTTAATGGTTCCATTCATCAATGTAATTTTACTGCATGATGTCTAGTTCAATAATACTACAGCAATTGCAATTGGCTGTACGTGTAGTTTCTGTCTGGCTATAAAAGCTCAAGAACATTGTGCAAAGTACAATTTGCCTCGTGGCCAGCACTGTAGTCAATACTAGTGTAAGCTTTCAACAAAATTTCCCACCCTCCCATCCCGGGAACTTTATTGTTTTTGCTTCAATAAAATTGGTGCACTCTCCCATGCGGTTGTGCGGTTAAGTCTCGGCAGCGACTTCCCCCAAGATTTTGCCAGTGTTTTTTCACAAAGTTTTTTCATTTTCGACCTGCCAATACTCCGGTCCGACCCAGCACTAGCTGTTCGTGTCAGGGCAGCGTACGGTGCTGGGTAGATAGGTGAGGCTTTTAGGTCACGCAATCTAATGGACCTGCCAATACTCTTGTTCTGTCCTGTCAGCGTGCAGTGCGGGGAAGACAAGTGAGGCTAAAAAATGGTCTTGCATTACTTGACCCGCCAATACTCTTTCTCTATCCAGCGTGTAGTGCTGGGGAGATAAGTGAGGCGAATGGTCACACAACAAAGTCGCTTGTCACGCCAACTGCAGGGGATGTGTCCCCCATTACGCCAAACAATATGGTCGTGTTGTTATTGTCTACTTATATTAATCTTAGTCTACTCGTTATAAAATAGATGCGGAATAACGACATTAATGTAGAGTATACTAAACAAGAAGCTGTACACAGCTTGGACTCATGGCGTCTTTAACCCATTGCAGTATTGATTCTCGGGTGTTTTGAGTGCTTTTACGGAGAAACATATAATTATGTATGAAAAGTAACACTAAATTCAGTAAACGACACGATCGCTAGCTGAAATGCAAAGTCATATAAAACACAAATCGTGTAGATCAAACTTACGTGCGATTCAAGTCACGTAATGACCAGTAGTTCGTAAGTTGCATGTTCGATACCACCCAAAATAAGGTATAACTCACCCGAATTAATTCTTCCTGGATATGCACAAAATGATGCGATTTACCCACGGGCCTCCTTACAGTCGGCCCGTGGGAACTCATCATTTTGTGCATATCCAGGAAGAATTCATTCGGGTGAGTTATACCTTATTTTGGGTGGTACCGAAACATGCAACTTACTATCTACTCTTGGTTCGAATGATATAAAAGCATTCTTTTTAACGGTTAAATCCACCACTCGGAGCCTTCCTGAGAGAACTTGGTCGGGGATCACCAATTGAACAAATCTATACCCATCTGTACGTATATGCATATTCTCTTCTGAACAGATGGCTCAAGAGTTCATGAACTTTCTTAAATCGAGGAATACGGGTTTGAAACGACTTGTGCTTATCCAGGAAGCTTTCATGTGGGTGAGTTATACCTTATTTTCGGTGGGGCAGAACCTAGCAAGTTACTATCTATTCTCGGTTCGAACGGCCTTTAAAGTATTCCTTTTAACGGTTAATCCCATCATTCGGAGCCTTTCTGGGGAGAACGTGGTCGGGGTATCGCCAATTAAATAAATCTATACACCGTTGTATATACAAACAGTGACTTGCTGTAATGGGTCCTGGAACAAAGACACTTTTCAAGCATAGGGCTAGGAAGAGCCGTATTTTTACACCAAGGAAAGGGGAGCCACAATGGATACCTCAAAATAAAGATTTAGACTTTGGCTTACCAATTGAACCGGTTTCTCAACCTGAGACGCCAGATATAATGAGAATTGAAAAAGCATTGTCTCCGCAACAGCTTGCGGCTCTTGTTACCAATTGAAAAAACATCTACTACCTTTATATCAATGGCGTCTGCAACAATGACACAAGCGTTCATGAACTTTCTTAAATCGAGGAACACTGGTTTGAAACAAAAGAGTGCCGAATGGGTGAGAGCTCGTCAAACAAGCCCTTTGGCAGATTTACCTCCTAGCGCCACGCTATATCCCTCGGCCAAAGTTTGATGTCTTCTCGCCCAATGCGGTGCATCAAGCAGACCTTCTTTTTTTGCCACACGACAAATTCCCTCGTGGTAGAAATATTTACAAATACGCTTTGACGGTTGTCGATGTGGCTAGCCGTTTCAAAGCTGCAGAGCCCTTGACCTCGAAAGAGTCTGATGAAGTTGCTAAAGCATTTCAAAGGATTTACAGGCGCGGGCCTTTGAAATGGCCAAAGTTGTTGTAGGTTGACCCTGGACGCGAGTTTATGGGTGCTGTGACTAAGGTTATGGGTGATAACAAAACTACTATTCGTCGTGGGAGTGTTGATATCCACAGAGACCAAGCAATAGTTGAAAGATTCAACCGAACCCTGGCTGAACGCTTGCTTGTTTGTTCAGTATGCGGTTGAAATGCGCCTTCCCTCCGGTCAGAGATCGACTGAGTGGGTTAAAAGGCTGCCTGACGTTGTATCAGCTTTAAACAATGAAGTCACCAGATTAACTGGCAAGAAGCCTGCGCAAGCAATCAAAGAGAAAGCCGTTTCTGCCAAACCCCATTCTCGTCCCCGGAGCTCCACGTTTTTTTTATTTTAAATTCCGTCTCGTGTAGCTCTGGTAACGGACAAAAATTTGATTTTTTTTTTCATTGGCCCTTTAAAAATGAATGCGCAACAAGGTAAAAAAATTTACGCTTCTACGCATAAGGTTTTACTTCCGGTTGAATTTTAAATGTTGAAGTCCTATGACGACTACATCAACAAAACCAACGGTTTAATTTCAACGCATTCAACGACCAATGTCACCCAGTTTTGTTTGGTTTAGCAGGTAAAGATACGGCTGCTAAATTTCAAAGTATAACGGAATTTGATTGTCGCTAAATATGAGCGATTCGTTTCCGAAAATAATCAGTATGTGTCTTGGAAGACGAAGCTATAAGCGGCCACGAATGTTAAAGAAGTATGTTGCTTGCAACAGGGACGAGCATTAATTAAAGGAGAGGCAGAAATCCTGAAGAAAGCCCAAGGGTGAAAAGAAATATTACCACTAAGTTATCCATATTAAATAACAGCAACACAACAACGCTATCAGCACTCTCGTAAGCAAGTTATATTTTCTTTATTAGGTAGTACTCTTTGCTACAACTTGAAATACAAATCGAGGAAAACGAAGGTCACTCGAAGCCCAATTAAAATAACATGAAACGAATGCAAAACAAAAATTCCTCGATATTTCTTACCACTGTCGATGAAATAAGCCTAACGAATGACCACAGCGTGTCCATCAACAAACTTAGCTGTCCCATCAACTGATTTGGTCGGATATGATAGCGTTCAGTGGCGAAACGATAACTGCATGCACAACTCCCAAAGTAACAAAAGAAATCGGTTGACTTTTCGAGGATTTTCTAAATCCAGTAGGCAAAATACAAAGACAATCTTTCTTCTAAATAACAGCAGCACGTAAAGCTTTCCTTCTTTCTTTTTCAGCGCGATGTTTTCCTGTAATTGTTAAGTCTTGTACAATCCTTTGGAATGCCATTCCACACACACAACATTCTCGTCTCCAGAGCTCAACTAAACGAAACGAGAGCTCTGGGGACGGGAATGCACACACGAAAGGTTTTACTATTTCCGGTTTCTGGTATTGAGCAAGCGCAATAGTACATTAATGCATTAGGCATGCGCTAACGGATGTCGTGGATTCTACGACATCCGGAAGGCACTGTTCCTAGAGCCTTCGTTTGTTTCCGCTGACTAAACGAAACGAAGGCTCTGGGGACGAGAATGGCCAAATCCTCTACCCCATATTCTAGGCCAGTAGGAGTGAACGAAAAAAAGCTCCCTCCCCGAGTAAATCTGAGATATTTGTACCATCCTGGTGAGCTGGAAGGTGGAAGTAGGCGAGCGACAGACCCATTCTGGTCTTTAAAGGTCTACAACATTGAAAGGGTTGTCACCAAACCAAATGAACCTGTCGTGTATTATCTTTACGATGAGCCCAAGCTGGGCTTCGTCCGTGAGGAGTTGATGGTTGTGCCGCCAGACACTCAGTTACCACCGATATCTTTGTGACCGTATGCCAGCGTGTGAACTCCATCCTCCTTGATCCAACGCTTTGAGTCAAATGGCGAGAGTGTTGTCTTGTTTAGATACACGCCATAGATCTGGTGGTCTTTGCTTCGAAGCATGTCCATCCCGTGTTTAAAGGCTTCCTTTTTGAAGAGAGCGTCTTTGTAGTTCTGGTGTATTATTTCCTTCTTTGTCACTACCTTCGTCGTGCCTTTTTCTCGTTCTCTAGCAATATTGAGTACATCTTTGAGCGTAAGCACACAACCTCTGAGATTGGCAAGCCGGCGTACTCGTCCTTCATTTTCCCGATCACTTTCTTGTTCTCTTGGCTATGAAGAAAGTGGTCCTTTGGAAAGTCGCTCGTGTCGTAGTAACTGAGGTTGCCCTCCATGTCCTTGTATACATCCTCTGCCTTGATCTCTAGAAGCAGGCTGTCTTTCGGTGTAGAGAAGCTGACATGCAGGGCCATATTTGTAATCCAGGTGGAAGTAATAGAATTCCTACATCAGTGTCTTAGAGAGATCAAGCACGCACATGCCCGTGTAAACCGGCCTGTTCATCCAGATGCTGTCTTTATGCATCTGGATGTCTGCAAGAGTTTCTCCGAAAACTGTTGCTCTTGCGAAGAGCGGGTGAGATAACAGCTTCCGGAGCTTATCAGCCTCGTTTGCCCGAACAAGCTTTACGACCGTGCGGTTCCTTAGATTCTCCATCGTCTTACCGAAGACTGAGTTGTTCATGAGCTTGAAAAAATTAAAGTCTGATGTAGCCTTCTTTCTTAAGTCCGTGTTCAGCCTGATGTAAGGCTCCATCCAATCCTTCTGGTCGAAAGCCAACACGTTGTGAACCATCTTGAGTTTCATTCCGAGCTTGAGATAAAGCTGAAGATTTCGGTAATGAAGGACATAATTCTTCTTGTCTCTCAGAGTGAGGAGAAGCTTTTCTGTCCGATCCTTCCCTAGATTCAACTCTCTCGCAAGGGATTGTTGATACGGCGACATCCACTCGTTTGGAACTTGTGAGCTCTCTGGGGCAATTGATGCAAGAAGGTAAAAGTTATGATTGTCGTGAATCTCTTGTGGGTATTCCAAGTCTACCTCAAGAATGAAGCCTGTCTTTCTGTTTGGCTGCCATTTCATGATCTGCTCTTCTGTCGGCATCTTTCGTATCCAACTGAACTTGCCGACTGGAAGACGCTGACTCATGGCCCAGCCATATAGATTATTTGCATCGATGTCTCTTTCTCAGGGTTATAGTCGTTTAGATATGGATTGTTTGCCTTGCTGTACCGCTTGATCTCTGTTGAAATGCCGCCTGTCATTCCCTTTTCGATAACGAGATACATGTTATAGTCGGTCAGAAGCTCAAGCTCCATAGATGTGTGTTTCAACAATGCATCCCAGCTCAAATGCAAGCCAGGGCTTGTATAGTAATGCGCTGGGTCTAGACCGTAATGTTTGAGACATGTTTTTCTGAAGTTCTCAAACACGTCTGCAAGGAGAAGGGTGTCTGTCAGCAGATAAAGATCGTGGTAATTTCCCAGGTTCTCACATTAGAAGGTGTCCCAGACTCGTTTGGCGTGCTCGTAATCTTCATTTGTTATGTGCTCCTTTTTAAGTTTGCTATAGAAGGCCTCTTTCGGAGGTAAAGACTCTTCTTCGAATCGCTCGAAAGAGTCCATGTACTCATAGGGATAGACGCCTTTCCGAAGGAGAAGGCTTCTTTTTACTGGATCTGTTTCGAATTGTTTTATAATCTCGAAGTCCTCTGGCTTGTTTGATGAAACAAGGCTATAGAGGCTTGAAAGCAAAAACTGAAAACTGTCTATGAATCTAAGATTACCTAGGGAGAAAGAGATGCATTTCTCCATGTTGTTTGGGATACATTTCAGATCAGAACCAACCTCGGCAATTTGCTGCATCAAGTGGTGAGCATCGTAGCCTTTTAGATTGTGGGTTGATTCTGAAATAGCTCCTGTTACAAGCATTGTGGGCCGCGCCTCGGAACTTTCCTGTAATGTGGCAATGGTCTCTTACCGCGTCTCTGAATTTTTCACGCAATAGAGGCTCACCACCATAGAAACAGTTGTTCTCTTCTTCGATGTCATCAGGCTTTTGCTTTCCTGGATGCCATTTGTCGATGATATACTTACCGTCATCGTCTTGTGTGTCTAGTTTAAGCACTTCAGAGTAACAACTACTTCCACTTCCAGGCGCTTTGGTGTACCTATGTACCTTGCCACAGTAATCTCCTGTTTGGGCGCTGTAATAGTCTATCTCATCTCGAACGTTGTAACGGATAAGATCCTTCTTACAGATGAGGCAATCGATTGCTGTGTAGAAATCTCTCCAGTCTTTGTCTTCCATTTGCAATGGAGCCTTATGTATTAGGGCTTCCCTTATTCCCCTTTCAGATTCAAGGAGAGTGGTTAAAAACTCTCGTACAGAGTTTTCTCCTCTGTGAAAGTCAGGATTGGAAACCACACCATCAGACCTTACAACGGTAAAGGAAAAGCCGCAAGGCTTATGAATATCTGTCTTTGTGGTGCTACTTTGTTTTGTTCCGATGGTGGTATGCATGTGTCTATCTTCTCGATGATACTCTCACAGTCAGCATAGAATATAAACGGCGCCTTCATCTGTTTCTGAAAGTTGGTAAAGCGAAGAATGTTCTTACCTTTCTCCGGCATCTCGACTCTTGGTGGTCGGCCAGCGGCTCCTCTGCAAAGAGAGAGATGTTTCTCTAGGACTCTTTCTGATGAGAAGCCTTGCAAACATCTCACGCAGAAGTGTGTATGAGGATGGCCTATAGAGTGTTGCTCGCGAAGAAGCCTGCTTAGACTCTTGATATAGCAGTAGTAATTGCTCTGTTCACCGGTATGCGGATCTATCTTTTCAATAAGCATTACATTAACACATGGTATATCCTGACCTTCCATCTCACTTACATGATAAATCACTACTTTCCCGTCTTTCCAGCCGAGGATATTGATTGCAATGTTGTTAAGCTTCTCGACCTTGGGTATTTCATGCAAGTGTGTTGGAAATGAAATTCCTGTAAAGTCAAAGCCATCGTCTGTTGGATATTTCTATATATTACTTGGTATATATGAATGTACCACATCTGCGGTTGGATAAAAAGCTGCTCTCATAGACCACCGCAAACAAGCATTATCCTCTCTTTTTTTTATTTATTTCAGCATCAAGTTTTCCTTTCGCTGTTGCTCGATTGAAATAATTAATTATATAAGAAGTAATGGATGCTCCTGTTTCAAAAAGCTTTCAACACTTTCTTCGCCTTTGGACGTCTCTTTCTTAAGCTTAACCAACATTGTATAACTAAACTTTAACGGCCCAAGATTATTGGATTCTTCTCTAATAACCCTAAGAATCTCATCCTCGATTATGTGGTGAAACACAAGCAGATCCTTCTCATGAAAGTCGACCGGGATGAGCATCTTATAGCTATGTAACCAATTTCGAAAACAGCGATTTCCTTTTTATAAGAGTGAGGTGCGCCATCGTCATGTATATACAGGGGTGTATAGATTTATTCAATTGGCGATACCCCGACCCAGTTCTCCCCAAGAAGGCTCCGATTGGTGTCTTTAACCTCTGAAAAGAATGCTTTTATACCATTCGAACCGAGAGTAGATAGTAAGTTGCATGTTTCGGTACCACCCAAAATACGGTATAACTCACCCGAATGAATTCTTCCTGGATATGCACAAAATGATGAGTTCCCACGGGCCGACTGTAAGGAGGCCCGTTGGTAAATCTCATCATTCTGTGCATATCCAGGAAGAATTCATTCGGGTGAGTTATACCTTATTTTGGGTGGTAACGAACATGCAACTTACTATCTACTTGACCTAATGCGTTAAATTCCTGTTCACTTTTACAGTATCGCGCATTGCATGTCAGAAGAATGTTCTTGTTTCAAACGCTCATGGTTCACCATTCAAATCCTTTCAATAAGAAAAACTTCTTTCCCCTCCCTATACAACACACTAAAAGGTGATGCATGATCACCGACCACGCTATCGTGAAATTTAAAAGTTAACTTTAAAAATACCTATTATTTAAGGTGTCACAGTATCACCCCCCATACTTGTCGTGGTTATTACATGTACCAATGCAATTGATCATTTTATATACCTAGTATATATTGACCATGAATGTCTCAGAAGATCAACGTGCACTTGCTACACAGCCTGAACGTCAAACATTATCACGACGCGCTCTTAGAGGATTCGATCCTTTATACGATGAAGAGCATGCTTTGACAAAGCAGCAACTTGATAATCTTACGCGGCTGTAATGTCAGGATTGGCACTTCAAGCTATTCCTTATGAAGACAAAACAATAATATGCTTCACTCCAACGCCAGAAATAGCAAAAAATTAATGATATTTTCAAAGAAGCTGTCTTGAAGCTTCTAGTAGATTAGGGTTGAACAATTCTTTTCTTTAGCTATTGCGGACAACATTCCTCATTTTTTGCTTGTCATATCGGGTTGTATCAATTTAGTGTGCAAAATCATAACAGGGCAGTCAACGCCAATTGAAGATTTGTTTTCCTTATGTATATCCACAATGGATACTTCGCTTCCGTTGAATCTGAGAAATCAGGCCATCCGCGACGGTAAAGCTTTCAAGGCCTTTTTACAGTCGAGAAAGACAGGCCTAAAACAAAAAAGTGCCGACTGGGTGAAAGCCAGACAAAACACAATCGGTGCGTTTGAGATCGAGATCTCTAACCTGACAGGCTCAACACGGTTTGAGTCTCCAAAAAGCTTGCTCTTGAAGAAAGTGTGGCCAGTAGGTTCATACAATTTTACTGCGTGCACTTGGGGCAATCTTTTTTTAGCCACTTGTGTGCCGATATTTTGAACTGAAACACTTTTCAGTTTTGGGTTATGATCTTTCTCTGATCTCGCAAGAGATCATCCACTGCATCAAAAGGTCACATGCACTCCCAGAAGGTTATTTTATGAGTAAAAATACTATAACTCTATTAGAATTAAAATGCCCATTTAGTAGGCAGATAGCAACAACTAGTGTCCCTTCTTACTACGTAGACCAAATAAAAATGGGTCTTACTTTTGGTGGAGAAAGAGAAAGCAATGGATTATTCGTTGACGCCTATTTTAGAATGTGCTCTCTAGAACATTTGTCGGCGCAAAATATGTCACAACCCGCTCTTCAATGGAGGAAAGATTTACGATGGAAAAACAAACAAACCTTTGGCGTGGGGGATTTGTTATCTCTTTGAAAAAACAAAACTTACCAAACAAAGACGACTCATTGACCTTTCTTCTTTAGACAAAACAAATTTGAGAAAATAATGCAAGCCATTTCCGAGAAGGAAATCTGGTGCACATACGGCAAAGTAAGGCTAGAATTTTCGGAGTAGAATATACAATATGGGAGCTGCGAGTGGATTATATGCAACCAGCATTTTTCACTATGCAACCGGCATTTTTCACAAGCCCAGATGTAGAGGAAATAGTTCCTATAGCATACTGTGCGTGGAAGCTTCTTGATTTGAAAAAAATTCAGGTCAGGAAAAAAAACGAATTTCTTGAAAAAAATTCAAGAAAAAGTAGAAATATTTTATCAGAACCTGTCTGATATACGCAAAAAAAATAGAAAGCTTAGAGTATAATACTACACTCAACCCAACTGAGGTTGCAGTTTCTAGCCATGCGGTTGGTGACGACAGTGAGTTTCTGATGGCCTTCTTGCAGGAAGAGCATTCGAAATATCCCGAAGAAGATTTACGATGAGATGTATCGGGCGAAGCTGTTAGTCAAACGTTTTCGTGATGGTAGTCAACTTCAAACTGTAGAAGCTCTTCCTACACTCTGTAGAAGCTCTTCCCACACTCTGTAACACTTTGAAGTCTTACGTGCATATGGATTTGCTTTAAGGTGTTTCGATACAGTTTTCTGGAGACCATACCTACATTTTTCAATCGACTTTTAAGCGGTCTTTTCCAAGCCAGATCAACGTGAAATTTTCACTACTAACTGATTTTGAATTGAAGTTTGGCTTCATATATATTCTGGTAAAATCGATATTACCATGACGACGATAAATAAGAAACTTTGAAATCAGTTAAAGTAAACTTTTGCGCGTTTAGTTTAAGATTTCGCATTGAAAATCCCACATAGACATCTTAAAATATGGTATATGGCATATCTATTTTGCAAGAATAAAAAAAATTATGTTTTTTTGAATTCAAATAAATCGGAATAACATTTCAAACCTTACTATTTGTATACTGGTATTAAATTGGTCGAGAGATAAACAGTACACTGCTTTTATGAAATTACTTCTGTCAAGATAGTGTCAAAAAGTAGCTTGATGTTATGTTTGTATACCTTCAAAGTCTTGTTTACTTTCTCTTTTGCGATCTTGAGAACTACCTTTTTTCCTAACACCGCTCCATGTGCAATTTTTGAGTAATTTTTGATTTTAATCGCTTTTGCAAAAATCTGAGAAACGGCTCGATGGATGTTTTTAAAACGTTCACCACGCATGCTTACCGATGTGAATAATATTATCTGAAAGTTTCATTGACATTGATTCACTGGAACGCCTTTAAAATTAAAGATGAAGACGACGTACGAACCGGACGAAAAGTTTGCGTTACAAATTCACTTTCTTAAGTTATGCTTAATAATGATGTCAAATCAATGCGCAATAACCTCCGTGATTTATACATTTCGTTGTGATGTGCTGTGCATCTATTTTTATCTGTATTCAAGCATGATTGTACCGTAATTGCTCTCCTTACTACTTTCCAGATTCCATTAGTCTCTTTTAAGGATTATTTTGAGCAATAATGCCTTTTGCGTTTTAAAAACGTTATTACAGCAGGGAGTTTGAACGCAAAAGAAAACGGATGCAAAGAAATTTGCATCAACGAGCATCCATTGAAATGTTTCAATCACGGAGGAATGTAGTGCGCATTGATTTGAAATCATTACTGAGCATAAAAGTGAATCTGTAAAGCAAACTTTTCGGCCGGTTCGTACGTCGTCTTCATCTTTAATTTTAAAGGCGTTCCAGTGAATCAATGTCATTGAAACTTTCAGATAATATTATTCACATCGGTAAGCATGCGTGGTGAACGTTTTAAAAAAAAATCCATTGAGCCGTTTCTCAGATTTTTGCAAAAGCGATTAAAATCGGAACTTACCCAAAAATTGCCCATGGAGCGATGTTAGGAAAAAAGGTAAATCTCAAGATCGCAAAAGAGAAAGTAAATAAAAATTACATGATGTGCAAACATAACATCTAGCTACTTTTTGACACTATCTTGAAGTAAAGGAATGGCTTGGTACGTTTGCATGGAGCAAGACGCTTACATTATGTAGACTTCACTGAAGATCTACATGTTACACCGTATTAAAGCTTACATGTACCAGTACAATGATGCATTGATCGCATTCGACTGAAGGGAAGCTGTGCCTATTCTTGGCTTTCACATGACGTCATAAAAATTAAAAAATCTAAAGAAAACGTCCTACAAAGCTGTTTCTAACATGGTATGTGGATACAAGTGTTATAATCTTTCACAAAAAGTTTCAGGTTTTAACGATGTTTTGCTTCCGATTTACTAAGGTTTTAAATGTGTCACGCAATGCGTCACGCTATTTCATATAAGCCGCGAAAATAAACAATTGAATCAACTGAAAGTTATTGTTTGCATTATAAGTGCTTATAAGCCGAGTTAATTGAGCTTATAGCAAATACTTTATTTTTGGATGTGATTTTTGGTGTAATTAAGACTTTGAATTTTTGGCCGCCATGTGGGGGACAAAGATGGCCGCCCCATACATTTCTTACTAAAAATATCTAATACTCGTTCGCCTATAACTCTTGAACGAAATGCTTTTGCGCTTCAAAATTTGGCCAATATGTGTAGGTTTAAACTCTCTACAATTCCATAAACATTTTGGATTCGAAATCTATTTTTTAATGCTTCTGAATTTTAATATGACGTAAGTGAAAGCCAAGAATTAAACGGGTAATTGATCATTTTGCAAGGCACAAAAAAGTTTAAAGCTTACATGTATATGTGCAAGGAATCCTATATACTCAGCTAGTATAAATAC
Organism: Cladopsammia gracilis; assembly: GCA_022457155.1. Lineage (NCBI taxonomy): Eukaryota > Metazoa > Cnidaria > Anthozoa > Scleractinia > Dendrophylliidae > Cladopsammia > Cladopsammia gracilis. The sequence continues at coordinate 1,142,305 of JAJGOT010000074.1, forward strand.
ATGTAAGGAAGGAACTGACCTTAAATTTCGCATGAGAATTCCAATATTCGAAGCCCGTATGATACGGTTAGATCGTTTGGCTACATCTTGTACCCGATCGCGTTTAGTAGGCAGTGATAACTCATCTTTCTTACTAGTGACAACTTTTACAAGCAATTTGTTGAGTACATTCGAGGTTCAACTTCACCAACATAAAAAAATATCAGAATACATTTTCGTACAAGCAGCTTTCTTGTGATCTTTCAGTCTTTCGGTTGGCCGTTGGTAATTTGAGCTTAGCGCGCGGCTATGCGACCGTGCCTATGTAATCCCTGCTGATCACTGTATCGCAGGCGCTATTCACAGACTCTTCGGTTTGTATTCCATGTGTGACCCCATGATATGTCCTGAGATACATATTATAATATGTATTACCCTATATTATACTATACACAGCTATACATCACCATATACAGCTACACATCACTATACACAGCTATGCTGAACTATACGCCGCTATACTCAGCTATACTGAACTACAGCTGTATACTCAGCTATACACGGCTATACGCAGCTATATACAGCTACACGCATCTATACTGAGCTATACGCGCTATACTTTATAATATTTATTACCCTATATTATACTATACACAGCTATACATCACCATACACAGCTATACATCACTATACACAGCTATGCTGAACTATACACGGTTATGCTGAACTATACGCAGCCATGCTCAGCTATACTCAGCTATACTGAACTATACTCTCTTTTCTCAAACTTAAGTTCATAAAAGTGCTGCTTGCTAGTCAGGCTTTTCAAAATTGTCCCAAAATTATACAATACACGCCTAGCAGGATTTTAGTACCATCGTGCACGTATTTCTTGTAGGTGTTATTAAACTTTAATTTTTTTATTACATTTTATTATTTCCTAAATATTTGTTTCATGGGTACGTTAATGAAAACCAATCTAAAAGTTTAATACCGCGAATTAAGATACAATGTACATAGAGTGATTTTACTTAACCCGTGAAACACTATTTCACGGGTTAAGTAAAATCACTCTAAACAAACTTCAAAACAATTTTACTGCACGTTCCTTGACTTCGACAAACACCGCTAAAACACAACAACATTTTTAGCGTAAAAATACTCTAAAGTTTCGATTCGATGAATAAAAAGGCTTTCTTTCTTGCTGACTGTCGAAAATCTGACGGTCATCCGATGATTTTCTATGGGTAAAAATGTATAACTATTTACTAGCTGTGTATAGTTCAGTATGTATGCGTATAGCTGTGTATATATAGCCCCATATAGCTGTGCATACCTGTGTATAGTTCGTTATAGCTGCGTATAGCTGCGTATAGCTCAGTATAGCTGTGTATAGCGTTGTATAGCTGCGTATAGTCCAGTGTAGTTGTGTATAGCTGGGTAAAGCTGCGTATAGTTTAATATAGCTTTGTACAGTTGCGTACAGCTCAATATAGATGCGTATACTCCAGTATAACTGCGTACAGCTGTGTATAGCTGCTTATAGTTTAGTATAGCTCAGTATAGCCGTGTATAGATGCGTATAGTTCAGTATAGCTATGTATAGATGCCTATAGTTTAGTATAGTTATGTATAGCTGCGTATAGCTGTGTATATAGCTGCGTATAGCTCAGTAAAGCTGCGTATAGATGGGTATACATGTAGTTCAGCATAGCTGTGTGTAGCTGCGTATAGCTCAGTATGGATGCATATAGCTGCGTATAGCTGTAAATAGCTGAGTATTGTTCAGTATAGCTGAGTATAGCTGATTATAGCTGAGTATAGCTGCGTATAGTTCAGTATAGCTGTGTATAACTGCCTGTAGCTGCGTATATCTCAGTATAGATGCGTATAGTTGTGTATAGCTGCGTATAGCTGTGTATAGCTGCGAATAGCTGTGTATAGCTGCGTATAGTTCAATATAGCTGTGTATGGCTTTTTATAGCTGGTATAGCTGCGTATAGCTCAGTATAGATGCGTATAGCTGCATATATGTCCGGTATAGTTTAGTATAGCTGAGTATAGTTGTGTATAGCTGTGTTTTGCTGCGTATAGCTGCAAGTAGCTCAGTATAAGTTCGTATAGCTGCGTATAGCTGCATATATGTCAGTATAGTTTAGTATAGCTGACTATAGTTGTGTATAGCTGTGTTTTGCTGCGTATAGCTGCATGTAGCTCAGTATAAGTGCGTATAGCTCCGTATGGCTGCATCTAGCTGTGTACAGCTGCGTATAGTTCAGAATAGTTGAGTATAGCTCAGTATAGATGCTTATGGTTCAGTTTAGCTGTGTATAGCTGAGTATAGCTGTGTATAGATGCGTATAGTTCAGTATAACTGTGTTTAGCTGCGTATATAGCTCAGTATAGATGCTTATAGTTCAGTTTAGCTGTGTATAGCTGAGTATAGCTGCGTATAGATGCGTATAGCTAAGTATAGTTCAGTATAGCTGCGTATAGCTGCGTATAGCTCAGTGCAGCTGCATATTGCTGCGTATAGCTCAGTATAGATGCTTATAGCTGCGTATAGCTGTGTATAGCTGAGTATAGCTGCGTATAGATGCGTATAGTTCAGTTTAGCTGTGTATAGTGATGCATAGTAGTGTATAGTGATGTACAGCTGTGTATGGTGATATATACCTGTGTATAGCATAATATAGGGTAATAAATATTACAATGTGTATCTCAGGACATATCATGGGGTCGTGAACTACAATACGAAGAAGCTGAAGTTATGGACAAATTTAAACTTCAACGAAGCAAGAAAGTAAAATTACTCGAAGAAGATGAACTCCATTTGAATCAAGGTATGATATAATCTTTAGAGTTATAAATAGACCTCAAACTGGCACTCAAAACTACCGCCAGACTTCCATGGTTGTCAGCCATTTTGGAAATCAGAGGCTGCCTGATAAGCCTTATCTTATTTTATAGGCCATCTTTCCACAGGTAGTTGCATTAAACAACATAGAATTATGCACATGTATTGCCGAATTTAGCAAATGATTTGGATCGGTAAACAAACAAAGTGTATATATGTAAGACCAGGACGGTGGTTTTAAGTAAAAGTTTTTGTGTTGTGCGAACGCAAAGGAGAAATAAAGTCAAGCAATGAATATGTATCACTCGTCGTTTTTGTTTGGGACCGGCGTTATGTAAAAATTGAACCACAATACATAATTTCAATAATAAACTCACTTTATGGTCAGCCTTAGTAATCGATTTTGCCAGTGGAAATATTTTGCACCAGTCATTTGAAACCCCCGCACCACCGCCCCCGCACCACCGCCCCCGCACCACCGCCACCGGCGGTGGGATGCCGAGATGGCATATGATGGATATAAACTGAATCATCAATGGATTTATGGTTCTCCCTTATATGAGTCTGGCCGGAATGGTTGACTATAATTTACAGTTTTAAAGGTTATTTCGTAAAAGAGGTCACATGACATATTTTGTTTCTTAATATTTTGTTAATAAAATTAAAAAAGTCGTCAATTCCGGGCAAGGATAGTTTTTATGCATAAAGGCAAAAAATTTGCGTATGATTTTCTTTTAGCCGAAGTCAACCATCCTTACCCCATTTGAAGTTTCTTTTTTGTCAAAAATATGACGTCATCAGACACGTGACCACAATAAATAAACCTTCAGGAATTTAAGGACGCTAAATCCAGTTTGATGACTTTTTGTGATTGTTAGGGCTAAAATAACATTACTTCCAAAGGGAAAAATAATTTACTTCGCGGGGGGTCTACACCAAGGGACGAACCATGCGTTAACATGCTTGACGGAGAGCTGGCCCAAAACTTGAATGCTCTCCCTGTGTACATGCGACAACCCCTGTTGATCAAGTTGTCACCAAATGTAAATAGAATTACACTAGAAGTAGAGTGCAGACTTGAAAAGATAATCCCATGTAGGAAACCTGTACCCTAGCAAGCTTTTCAACTCAGAACTGCTGTAAGAGAAATAGAGAGTGGTGGACAAAATAATGTTGCCTAAAGGCCACATGTAAATCCAAAACCCAATTTCTAAAACATGCTTTGTTATCAAAGTTGAGACATCACTGCAAGCTCTCCTTTCCTTCTCATCTCCCCTACCCCCGCTACCAACGAAATATTATTGAACTTGTGCTGGCTTTTTATGAAGGTCTTAAATTGTTGTGAATATTTGGAATGTCTCGTGTACATGTACATATACTGTAGGTTGAGATAACATCTTCAGCAAAAATATTTTTAATGTGTCTTCGTCGTTGTTTACAGTGTACATATGACAAACACACTTTTAGTTAAGTCACTTACTTATGATTTTTGTGCGACTTCAAAGTCGCTCGAACCATTTTTTATTTAGCACATAATGCTGTCTGTAAATTTTTTCTAGGTTTTCAGCAGCCTTCCTGAACACAGTCATAGACTGTATTCATAAATGGTGGCCAATTTATTATTCTTTTATGTTCATGCTAATCAGCGTACCAAGCCTCGTTTTAGAGTAACAATTCTTTTTGAATTTTACACATTCTAACGAGGCTTGGTAGGCGGATTATCATGATTATGAAAGAATAATAAATCGGCCACCATCATTTATGAATACGGTCTATTTGTTGTAAATTTAGCACATTATCCTGTAGAGATACATGATTTACATGAGTTGTAAAAGCCATACTCCTTGTGCAGATAGCCAGTCTTAAGTGTCAGTCGCTTTCTTGTCCAACCCCTTGTCAGCACCAGTAAATTTGGAGTGTCATTATGCTGTCTGGTAATGTCTCAAACTAATTTATTCCAATGCTGCATAAAGTTGAGAAGTCAGTGGCCAGCGCATTTAATACATGCACATATAGTTCTTAATGAGAGTCACAATGATCGCTGCTTCGATCAATGAACACAACTGATTTTGTTTGCATGTTTAGCTCGGTTTAATATTCTCCTGTGATGAAACAAACTATTTTTGAAATCTGCAGCAAACATTTGGATGATACCATACAGTTTGGTTTTTCAGTGAAATATATTAGCAGCAAGTATCTTGTTTGACTCTTGCAGAATTCTTAAAAAAGCACACACAGGGAAACCAAAGTTGGCATTAGCTTCCTTTTCTTGCATCATGTTGACACCTCTTACATTAATTGGTATTCTGACAATTGTCACCTTTTGTGTACAATGTCTTGCAAAACTACAAAGTATAGAACCCAATCAATATCTAACTACATGTATCATTCTTGCACTAATCCCCGACAGCATCATACATGTACATGTAGCACTCAGAATTTAGATGCTCTCTCAATGGTGCCCACAAGGGGTTGGGCAAAAAAGCAGCTGACACTTCAGACTAGCAGATGTACCTTAGGCTTCGACTTTTCTGATGAGCTGTTATTAATGGCCTATACAAAAATGTAATTTGCACCAATAGTATTTCAACATGAATCAAATTACCTATTTTATTGTTTATTTCTAAGCCTCTTAATGTCTTGTATTCCAAAATTGAATTGTTGTATACAGGTATTCAAGATAGCATCAAGTCACATGAAAAATACTAAGCCGGCAGGGTTAAGCTGCCATAATACTTTTGGCAAAAATACTGTATGAGGTACATTATACATGTATGTGCTGGTATGAACGTGTTGTACATGACTGTACATGTATATTATTCCGAATGCATGTTCCCCTATTAATTTTAGGTTTTACAATGTAGGTTTATTTGCAAAGTAACAGTAAAGCCTTGAATTACATTGTACTTTATAGGCTCTCTCACTTTAGAGGAGATCTGTCATCATGTTTTGCTTTTATAGAGCTCAGTAAAATAGGCTTAGTTAAATCCCTTATGTTAATTTTATGTTTGACAATGGATATGGTTTTCAAGAAGCAGGCCACTCAAAACCACTAAAATGTTTGAGGTCCCTCCCCCCTCTCCTCCACCCTCCTCTTCCTCCAAGGAATGTTAACACCTTGCTGGGGTTTGGTGTAAATGTACGGTGTAACCATGAAACGCTTGTTGGGATCCAAACTGTACAAACACACAGCTTGCAATGCTTGGATCCGAATTTCTTCAGTTGGTATGCATGCATGTTTTGATGTTTTGTACTGTCTTGTTTATGTACTGTACATGCACATGGCACAATTTAGATCTTTTTAACCTACTACAACACAAACATACCCCTAAACAATATTTAAAATATGGTTTGTCACATTTGTTTCAGGTGCATTTATGAAAAGAAAATTGAGTTCCAGATCATCCAAGCAGGGCAATCAGACTGACAGCAAATGCAGATACATGTAAGAAATAACACAACACAACCCAGTAAACCATTCAAGGCTTCATTATACCTGAATGCCAATCAATCTTTTTTTCCAAATGTTGTTGTGAAGACAAATTGCAAACATTAATGTTTCTATTTGTTCGAATTATGATTGAATGAATGTATTTAGTTGCAGGAACGGTAAACAATAAAAATTGCTTGGAATCTTTCTTCCATTTATTTTGAATTATAAGCTTTTTAAAGTTTCAAATGTTCTCTTTCTACTATTTTTTTGGCATTCAAAGATACATGTATCTTTTGTACAAACCGTATTTTAGTCTTTTCCCACATAAATCAGGCTTGCCAGGCTTTTCAGCTGTTGATTTTTTTACCAGGCTTAACCCTATCCAGACCGGGCTTTTTTTGACCGTCTGGGACCGGGGGGGGGGGGGGGGGGGCTCCAGAAGCCCCCCTTATGTAACTTTGAAACCGCTTATGCTATGGCCACACAATTTACACAGGATAATATTGTCATGAATTTCAGTAACTACAGATACTTTAGTGTCATAATGACGTAACGTGACGTCATTTTGACGTCATATAGTCGATTTTATTGGCTAAAACAGTCTTTCATCAATATTTTCTCATTTTGAACGTATAACAACAATACTTTAACAGCTACCTATTTGATAAAAGTCTTATGTTTACTAACACTGTTTTTGTTGTTAACAATAACAGTGACGTCATTATGACGTCATATACAATGAAATAACCAACTGAAACATTCTATAAGGCGTATCTCTGAAACAAACGGTAGTGTTCATACCAAACTTTCACATATTGATGCAGGAGTAGAAGTTAATGAATTCGTACACTTTGTTGCCATGGTAACAGCATGTGACATCATAGAAGTGATGTGTACATTTTCTTAAGAACTGGAACAGAACTTTGCAAATTATGGCTTTTTATGTACCTAATGAATTCAAAAAAGCTTTCTCAAGTGAAAAGGACATTTTTATGATATTTTGACAATAAATGTTTACAGATAATGGAATTACACAAACAGGTAAATAAATTTCCCATTTTATTGTCCGCCATGTTGGATCCGCCATCTTGGATCCGCCATCTTGAATTAGTCCAAACGTGTTTATTTCGGTAAAAACACCGAAAAATAAAGCAAATGGACTGCTAAAGCTTAGTTTATTGTGGGCAAATGTTTTACAATCCAAAATATGAACTGATAATAAAATTATACAGAGAAAAGGCCTTTAGTAAAACTTCGATCCGTCATCCTCGATTTTGACATTTCATATTCCAGATTTTCCTAAAATTACCGTTAATTAACCTTAATTAATAAACAATTATACATAATTTGATCAATTATCGCTAAATTAAGTGGAAAATGTTAATTCAATAAGAAAACTTTGAAATAATCTTGATTGAAGCGAAAAATGCTAATTTTGTAAAACATAGGTGTCAAAAAGCGGTTGCTATGGAAACGTAAATTTCGGTGGACAAAGGACGCTAACGGGAAAATGTTTCCAGATAAAGTTTAGGAAAAGTCACCAAATTTGGTGGTCATTGCTTCAACCGTTTTGAAACGACACAACTTCAAAGTTCGAGCGGGCTCCAAAAGCCCTCCCCCCCCCCCCCCCCCCGGTCTGGATAGGGTTAACAGAGAAGACTGGCTGAACCAGGCTTGCCAGGATTTTCAGGTGTTGGTTTACAACCACGGTTACCAGAAAAGCCCAGGCTTACCTGCCTTTCCTGGTTCCGCTTTTTTGGCCTAAACCCTGCTTACCAGGCTTTTCAGGTGAATTTCAACCAGAGTAACCAGGAAAGCCTGGTAAAACCAGGTTAACCAGGCTTTTAATTTCGCTTTTTCAGCTCAAAGCCTGGTGAGCCTGGTTCAACCCGGGTTTACTAGGCTTGCCTGGCTTTTAACCAGGTTTTTGGTGCAAGGGTAGTCATCCTCCTTTTCTAAGTTATCAAAAAGCAATTTGCGGAGAACTCTTTTGAAAGCATTCTTAGGAAGATCCGTTATATAGCGTGGTATCTTATTCCACAGCTTTACTCCGAGCCGAGAGATAGAGTTGTTTAGTATTCATTTTTTAGTCTGGAACTTTTAACATAGAACTTTCCAGACGCAGACGATCGTGTATTGTATGGACGAATCTTAGACGTTTTCTGAAATAAACCCTATCACTTTCCTCCCATATTTTTGTGTATATACCCCGCTCTTCTAAAAGTTGGGTTCCATTCCGTTATATCGCGTGCTTGACATGATATGGGAAGGATTAGATTTAGTATTTTCGGCAGTAGAAGGGAGGCACATTTCCCCTGCTCAAGAACTCCAAAAATGCCCAGGCTAAATAGGGTTAAAGATTTCAAAAGTTACGGGAAGGCAAATACGAATGTTTACTTCTGTAACACAGGGTGGTTGCTCCTGCTCTACAAAGCACTACACAACCAATCGGCAACAAGCATTCCAACTTATGTTTTAGTGCTGAGTGTTCCTACGAATCCGCCACTCCCACAATCTAAAATTCATTCCCAACCAAGTATCATGCGATGAATACAATTAATATAGTTTTTGGCCGAGGACCAACAACAAATGGAACAATACAATACAATACAATACTGTTTATTGTGTCATACGCTTAGCTATAAAAGAGTATGTTATCATAGACGCCTTCGAAAAGCTACGACGATAACAAACCAGCTAGTTAATAGGCATTCCACTTACAAATGAATAAAATACAATAAAATAAGAAAATTTATAATTAATAATCTATAGTAGCAATACAAGCTTATACATTTACATTTATACATTTATATAATAAGCAAAAACAAATCGTGTCACTATGATCGTTAAATAAAGTTGACAAGGTCAATGTCTTTTAAGTTGTTTTTGAAAACTTTAAAGTTAGAGAATCTGGAATTGCATTCCATAATTTTGTGGCTAAGTAGCTCCACGATTTTAGGCCGTATGAGGTTGTTTCAGGCTTAGGTAAAATCAGTATATTGTTGCCCCTGAGATTATAGCTAATTTTCCTACAGCTAATTAATTCCCTAATACATAGTGGCGCATAGTTGCTATGCATGACTTTAAATACAGATGTTACAATTTTAATGAGTCTTTGGTTTTGAAGTGTCGAGAGGCCTAGTTGCCTTAATAATTCTTCATATTTAGCGTGCTTGTCTCTAAATACAAATCTGATGGCTCGCTCATTTATTTTGCCTAACTTGTCAGTGGCGCCTTTGCTGCAAAAGTGCCACGTTTCAGAACAATAGTTCAAATGCGGAGCAATGAAAGATAAATACAAATCACGTCTAATTTCGAAAGGTAACATTTTTTTCATGCGCCTGAGTACCGCTATCTGTTGTGACACTTTTCTGGAAACCTCAGACACGTGATTATAAAACTTTAACTGGTCATCGATGTTGACGCCAAGCATCTCCAAATGACAAATTATGAGAATGATGGTATTGTCACACTTAAAAGTCGGTATATTGTGTGTTTTACCCATGACAATAGCTTGGTATTTCGAATTGTTTCTTTTGAGACCGTTCAGATCGTACCATTTGTCTACCAAAGCAACAACAATTTACCACCCTAACAACGGAATCGACGGAGTGCTTCAAGTCGGCAGTGAATGCCCACCTACTTGCAAAGCATGTAGGTGTAGACTCCTCTGATAAGCAAACTAAAGCTAAAATTACAGCCGTTTAGTGAGTTTGGTTTTTATTCCCTTCCCAGTAACGAGGCTGGAAATCAAGCGTTATGATGGATTTCCACTGCCGTGTAATTATAAAGCTCATACACACGAAAATTTAACTGGCTTTGCTGACGTTTGAGTATAAATCAAAATACGACGTGGGAATCCAACATTATTTAATTTACACAAGAAAAGCCAGTTCAATTTAAGTTCAAAGGAACGTACAAATTGAGCGGCAGCGGAAATCCAACTAAAAGTAAATTTTGTTCCCGCCACAGATGTCGCGCTTTATAAATTTAAATAAAAGAACTGTCCTTTAAACAACTTCTTGTCCTTTAATAGCACCCTTATAATAAGCTGAACTTGCTTGCATTTCAAATTCAACATTGTACAACAAAAAGCAAACAAAAACAACAACGAAATAATAGACAACATTCGATTTGGGTATTGCAAGCTTTAACAGTTTCCACTTTCTAGCGAAGGCAACGACAACATCTCCACTGCATCTCGCGCAAATCCTTACACGCTTTACTTCGAAGAGTCCTCTTGTGAGCTTCGGTTCCCTATATTTAATCTTTGGAGAGTATTTTTTGACAGCATGCAGTGACAGCCATAAAAAAAAAAAAAACTTTTCAAAAAGATGTCGAAAAGTTGTCAAAAAAGTGTACAAAACGTTTTCAACTGGAACAGTAACCTGTTCTTATATTTCACAGCATTTCTAAAAAAAATGATGTTTCTTATCATGGTGTGAAATCAAAAGTCGGACCTGCATTTGGCCCTACACGAGGGTCTCCATTGTCATCAAGGGGCATGCTCACTAGGTTCTTCAAGTGAAGGTTTACGGAGTACATGAGGCCAATGGTATCGTTTAATGTTTCAGGATGGCCGTTGAACATGTTATGCAGAGATTTCACCAACTTGGTATAGACCTTGTTAAACAATTGTGCTTTCTTATAGGCTTTAGAACCCTTCTTGTAATTCGACATTTGGGGATTGGAAACCATCGGCCAAACACCTTCAGGATCAAAGGGTATCTTGGAACCGTTGAAGTAGTATGTGCCATGACAAAACTATAAAAAGTATAAAGCGTGACGGTTAGATATGCTTACCGTAAATCCTCTGATAACCCTCCCCCCCTCTCAAATAAGCCCCCCCCCCCCACCCCCCCCCCCCCTTTGGAGTAAGAAATTCATTAAGCACCCCTCACCCCCTCTCTTTTAAGCCCCTCTCCTTTTCCCTCACAACCCAGACAATCAAAAATATAAAGGCTGGCTGTATAACCGGTACCAATCGGTGCACGAATTCATATACACAGTACTTGCGAGCTTTGGGGAAAATATAACCGGTAGCTGTACTAAAAATGATCATAATTATTACGGTAATCAATGAGTGGTGCAGTGGTTGTGTTTCGCTTAATTGTAATAAGCCCCCCCCCCCCCCCCCCCACCTCTCTCTCTCTCTAATACGCCCCCTCTGTATTAAGGTTACAGTGTACCTTCGGGTGTGTCTCCAGTATAACAGCTCTAGCGTCTTAAGATTACACTTAACATACCTAAACCCAGATATCAAATTAAAGCTTATAGAGCTGGCTATCTAAATATGGAAACCATTTGGTAATAAAATGAATTGTCGAATTTTTTACGACGTCTAAATTCGAACGTCAGAATCAGCTTTAAAACGCTATAACTCAAAGCGATTATTGTATTTTGCTAATTTGATTTGTTCTCGGATTTCCGGACACGAAGCGCTAAAAACACGTGTCGGCGATTTCCCATATTCAATTGCAGTGAAAAGTTACAGAATATTTTCGAAAAAGGGAGAAAAAAAATTGGAATGATCGCACGTAAATGGCTCTTGACGAAAAAGTTTTCGAAATAAGAAATTCGCCGACAGGTTTTTGTTGATTATATGTTAGCCTAGCGTCTGTCCAAATTTGAGCAAAATCGGACAAATTCCTTTTGAGTTGTAGCTCTTTAAAGTGTCCCCAACAAGCGAAAAATTAACTTTGAGAAAACAGCGCTTAAAAAAACATATCGCTTCATAAACAAACTTCGCCTACAAAAGTTATACTGTCATTTGTCCGTCAATTTTCACTATTTTTCGATAATTTTTTTTTGGATGAAACTTCATTCTGTAAACTTTATTTTGACGCCAAAAAAAAATTTTCGATAAATTTTCGATCTGAAGGTACACTGTAACCTTAAGCCCCCCTGAAAAGCACTAGAAATCAATAAGCCTCCCGGGGGGGCTAAAGAGAGGATTTACGGTACAAATGTTAAGACAAAACAAGGCGTATTTGCATCTTTATTCTATCGACGCAATTTGAACTTAAAGGTTTAGCTATAAGAGCCATCTTTTATTAGTCTCGTCAAATCCTAGAAAATGTTCATTAATATTTGTGCCAATCGGCCAGGCGGTTTGGATAAATTGATAGCCGAGGGTTTTGAAAAGATAATGGACTTGAGAGTATAACAAGGTATACTTAATGGCCATCAAAAAAGAAAAGTATTGAAATCAAAGTGATATCAGTGATTAGAACTGTCAACGATGCACCTTATTGGTCAAGCGTATAACAATAATCATAGCAGCATTTTAAGGAATTAGCTGCTCGTCGGAATATTATTCTAAGTATTGTACCTGTGAGTGATCTACCACACTGTCGTCAACATTTCCGTCTGTAGGCATCTCCTGTTCTACCACATTAATCTGGTGATGTTCGACCACGGAGTAAAACAGGAAGTAGTGGGATAGACTCTCCTGGCTTCCGGTATTCCAGGAAACGGGGTTACACGGAGAGCTTCCTTCACCTTGCTCAATGATGTTTTTGATGGCTTCTACGGCTGTATAGTAGTCGTATACCTTCATGGTGTGGCCGTGCACTGACCATCCATTATACTCAACCTGTTTGCTCTTGTCTCCGGTAAATATACTGTTGTCTGTTCCACAATCTGTGAGGTAGCCGAGAGCATTCAAAATGTGATTGTAGAAACCGCCGATAGTATTGTGGTGCTTGATGAGTTCTTTGTCATCGCCTGGAAAATATCCGCGCTGAAAACACACAGAGTAAAAACCGATAAAGCTCCCTATTTCTATGTCTTTTCTCTCTTACTTTATAAAAGTAACGAAGGACATTTAAAATGTGATTATAAAAAAAAAAAACAGAAAAAACACCCAGAAAATGTCTGCTCTGCAAATAACATAATAAAACAGATAAGGCTTGGTAGTTATGTCACTTCTTTTATCATTTTTTATAAAAAAAAATAAAATAAGTAAAAACTGCTTGTCATGTTACTTGTTATTTGCAGATGGGTTGAATCACCGATGATATAATATGATATAATATGATGTAATTTATACAGCTGTTTCGAGAAAGGTTGTCACACACAAGTGCACGCGACAAGATCTAAAGGGACTCAGAGATGTGATAAACAAGGTAATCCAGGTAAGCAGTTGATTCCAAATGTAAAACTTGGTTCTTTCAAATGAGAAAACTCACGCTTTAGTGACAAAATAAAACAAAATATATTATTTGAATGCTTCGATTTGACAACCTTTTCGAGATAGCCATATATAAAAAAGCTTGATCATTTTCCTTTACATGGGAACCGAGTCAGCCCGGTTAACCGAGATCTCGGCATCGCGATGCCGGGATCCTGGCTAACCGGGCTGAGTCCTTTTTTATAATTATGTACATGTAATCGTATTTTTAAGTACAAATTAATCCCAAATTGATTACTTATTAATAATTATACATGAAAAAATTAGCATCATTTTTTTTTTTTTGCCAATTTTTTTTTGGATTTGTAATTTGCACTGGTGTTATACTTTTTGTACTGGTGTTACACTTGAACTGCACTGCTCTTAGCCAATCAGAATTGAGTAATTTTTTTCATGTATATTATTAAGAGGTAAACAAGACTAGGTTGGTCCTATCCATCCAAGAACGCCTTGCATTATCTTGTAAACTCGTAATTGTACGCTGTAGTTTTACTTCTCCAGTCAACACACAGAGAGATTTTGCGGTATGTATATTTCATGGCTGAAAGCCATATACAGCTGTAGTCGTCGACATAAACTTAAGTATGCATGCATAAATTTGCATGGCTGATATGACACACACAAAAAAAGAAAACTCAGAGCCGGATTTGCAACTCGTGTGCTGCGCCACGAGTAACAAGACTAGGTAGTTTAAAAAGCACGAAGAAAATGAACCAAAACAACCATGTACGTTGATGCTAAATTTAGCTCTGACCCGGCCGGGCTGGCTCGGCTTATGAAACAACGCGTCATCCCGGCTAACCGGGCAGCCCGGGCTCATGTAATCGATCTATTTAAAAAGTAACGAAGAAGTCGTAGCCGATCTATGAGCCTAGACACGGTTACACCAAGCACTTTTATCTATGTCTTTTCTCTCTTACTTTAATTTATAAAAGTAGCGAAGGACATTAAAATATGATTATAGAAAATCCCGATGGTATTGGTGTGCTTTATCGCTTTTATATCGCCATCCGGAAAATGTCTGCCCTGCAAATACACATAATAAAACAGATAAGGCTAGGTAGTTCGGTCAATTTTTTATCTTGTTTTATAAATGATAAATAAAAAACTGTTTGCCATGTTTTAACAATTAAAATTGTTGTTTGCTTATAGGGTGCAATCACTGCTGATATATGAGCTTTGCCAGACATGGTTACACCAAGCACTTTTATCTAGGAAAATAGGATTACATAGGAAACCAAAATTACCTAGACTTTCCATTCATCTGGGTAAAGTCACTTACACGTACCAAGGCTTTTCGATATGTCATTTTTCTCGTGCGTGTTTTTGAAAACGGAATGATTCAAACCTTAATTGTACAATAAATCCAGCGTAAAGTTGGAACTCGTTGTCAAAACTTGTCATTTCATTAATTGGGTAAATTGGGATATCCAATCGATCCTACTTTCCATTTAGACTTTCGCCTACGTAAAATCCTAGCGTTTTTCATGAGGTGACCATGAAAATTTGCCTTGGTGAATTTTACCTGGTTAAAATCGTTTATCCCATTTTCTGACTTCGAAAGTAAACGGTACATAACTGCGATTTCTGAAAAACACACTCGTCCAAACACATCAAACATTCAAAACATGTTTCGTGTAGTATGTTGTTCGGGCGATCAGTGCTCATAATGTTAATAAATAAATGTTTTGAAACTGACCTGTTAAAAATTTTATAAAAAGTTTAAACGTTTTTCTAAATTTTCGGTCGCTCAGTGCGGCCTTCATCAGAGAATGAATGTTCTTTTTGTGGGAAACAAGTTATTTAAAATCCTTGACAATTGGTAGGTATACTCTTGGGAATGGCTTCCGTTTCATTCATAAAACAACACGCGGAGACGACCAACCATGACATACACCCAAACTATGTTCAGATTCTGGAGAGAGGTGTAAACAACTTGTCCAAATGTTTATTCTTAGAATTGTGGCATTCAACCATCGACCCTAATAGAATCGTGGCATTCAACCATCGACCCTAATTGTGTCAACGAACGGAAGCCATTCCCAAGAGTATACCTACCAATTGTCAAGGATTTTAAATAACTTGTTTCCCACAAAAAGAACATTCATTCTCTGATGAAGGCCGCAGTGAGCGACCGAAAATTTAGAAAAACTTCTAAAATTTTTAACAGGTCAGTTTCAAAACTTTTATTTATTATCATTTCGTATAGTAGTTTCTTAATATTTTACAAAGCGAATCTTGAGTCTTTTCAAGTGATTCCTTTCACTTGGATGGGGTGTTGGAACCAGCTGTTTCTCAGCTGTAAGTAAATACAGTGGAACCCCGCTTTACGGACACCCGCTTAATATGGACACCAGCTTATAACGGTCTCTTACGGACAGTTTTGTATGTCCCAACGCTCTCATACAAAGTTAACCCCGCATTACGGATACTGGTTATCTGCACACTGCATAACTATTGTAATTTCATTTGTCACGATTATGTGTTAATTGTACCCTGTTAGAAGATAAAAGCGTTCTACAGGTCAATGCGTCTTTAGTACATGCAATACAGTCCTGCAGCATAATAGCGAAACATGTTTGACAACTGTCTTGTCTTTCTTCCAGTGTTTGACGCTTGTAGATCTTAAAGGTCTCTGATCACATAAGCTAAGTGTCCTTACACAAAAGTTTCACTTTCTTGGCCTTTTAGAAGTTTTATTGCAATCATTGTTTGAAGCCAGATGGTAAAGTGTTGACTGGAAGCAATGTCGATGCTGGAGGACGTAACGGAATATCTTACCAGTGAGAACCTAACGGAAGCGGCCAACAGTCTTTCAAAAGTTTTGTGTAATGTTTACTCCGGCTGGCTGAACCGAAAACTAAAAGTAGGAGTACAAACCAAGGTCACTGGCTAATATACATGTAAATGATGATGATGTAACGTTTGGAACAAGAGAAATTTCATTTTAACTAGTGCATTTGAATGAGCGTAGGATTTCTTCAGTTTGGACTTAGTTACAGTTATTTAGACATTTTATGGTTCTGTTGCTTCAAATTGTATGAGTTAGTCTTTGTGGCGATAAAGCATGTGTCATGGACGTTTTCTTTTCTGTAAGCACGCTTAATACGGACACCCGGATAATACGGGCACTTTGGCGTAAGCCGTAGGTCGGTCCGTATATGAACAAAACTGAGTCCTCTGTCTTGGGTACACAAATAATAATTTAATAATTTATTCACTTAATATAGCGCCTTTTAACATTAAAATGATCAAAAGCGCTTTACACAAATTTTATGCTATTGTCTAATTATAATGTAATCCTAATTAATACTAATTTAATACCAATTTTTCACAAATTTATACTAATAATAATTAAATCCTGATTAATACTAATTTAATACTAAAAATGCACAAATAACCACCCCCAAAAAATTACTCGTTGTGGGCTAAATTAAAAAAAAAATATGTCTTAAGTTTTTTCGTAAAAATGCTAAGTGATGTCGTTGTTCGAATATTTGCTGGAAGGCTGTTCCACAGTGTGGGGGCATCAGCATAAAATGAACGAGTTCCTAATGTAGATAACATACGCCCCTTGGGACGGTCCAAAAATAATGAAGAGTTCGATCTAAGGGAAGACACAGATTTTTTCCACCCACCCCCTCAATGCTCCCCCCCCCCCCCCCCCCCCCACAATACTTTTTCACCAGTCCTTAGAGGCGCGACCGTATCTTTATAGTTTATCGTTACCTTTCTCTTTTTTTCCTGGTTTTCTCCTTCTGGTAGGTCATTTATCGGGTCAACCTTTTGACGAATTTTTTCCAGCTGACGTAGCTTGAAATCTGCTCGAAATGAAATAGACTTAGACTTGGGAGGAAGACCATAACAGCTCGCGCAAATTACTTTGGATCCGTAACTGCATTCTCCTCTCATTCCCTTCCCTTCCCTCCCCTTCCCTCCACTCCCCCTCCCTTAGCTTCCCTCCCCCTCCCTTCCCTTCCCTTATCTCCCCTTCCCTCCCCTTATCCCCCTTTCCCTCCCCTTCCCTCCACTCGCCTCCACTTCCCTTCCCTTCGCCTCCCTCCCCTCCCCTCCACTCCCCTTCCCTTCGCTTCCGTCCCTTTCCCTCCCATCCCCTCCCCTTCCCTCCCCTTCCCTTCGCTTCCTTCATTCTGTAACGCGGTCATCTGTAACTATGCGGTATATTATTACAGATGATCGTATATTGTGAAAATAAATTATTCCTTTTACAAATGTGTACAACCTTCTCGTTCATCAACATTACCTTAGCAATATTCCTTATTATAAATTCAACTATCGTAAAATAGTTCCTGGTAATTAGGGTACAAAACATTTATTTGCTTTATGTAGAATTCTCATAGACACTTTTGTGACTGTTATTTAACCAAAATAAACTTTTTCTTTACTTTATTCTTCTTATTTAAGCAAGTGAAGACCTACATAATCAATACTTATAAGTGATCAATTCACTTACCTTTAATAAACTGTTCCTTAGAGAATGAATTGAAACATGCTGACGACCTATTTTCGTCAACCAGTGGATCTGTAACACTGCTATCACGCACTATGGGTATCTCTCCTCTTTTGTAGCGTGCCCCTTTTTCACTATTCTGGCTGTCAACGTTTCCTTTCATACCTCTTTTTTGATGTACGAACTCAAATGCGTGTTGAAAGCTTGAAATTCGTTCTTGCTCTAGCTCTGGTTGTTCTATCTTCATAAAGATGTTCCTGATAAGACTAAGTGAAAGCTTTTCCATTGGGACAACGAGGTCGGGATGTAATCCACCAGGAAGGCGCGAAGGGTAACGAGTGAAAAATTCATTTGAATATAGAGATGGTTTACCTCCGACTGCATTAAGAATATTAGCAACTAACGACAAATGCATCATTTCTTGAATTAAAATACTTTTAATAACTGCATGAATTTTGAGGTTGTAGCTTTGCTTGATGGAGGCCAAAGCAGTGTGATATATAGGAATAGTTGAATACTCTACTTGAAGAGCAGTCTGTAAGTCCTTTCGGAGGTTTTCGACAGAATAATAGTTCTTTGGCTCACCGATAGGGAGCTCATCGTTGGAAAGCCATTTCAAAATTACTTCACGTTTGGACTTCGAGAGGTCACGGGTAACAGGCATATAATTTGGATGCGAAAACGGCAGCTCCATAGTCATTTTGATAATCCTCCTTTTGTCTGCAACGTCGTAATAATTTCCAAGATCTACGAAGTTTTCAGTCATGATTGGATATAAATTTGCATATTGCTTAAAGATAGGATAGATATCATCCAGCCATGTCGGTTCTAAGCCTTTAGGCTTGTAGTGATCGAATACAAGAAAAACAAAAACCATGTTCGCCAGCATGAAATTATCATTTTCGCATAAGTTCGAGCAACTTTTGTTTTGACCTTCGATAGAGTACATAAATATATAAATCTGACCGTCCAAAACGCTTCTGTTATTTTTGGGATCGTTTGCTTCGATGAAAAGCGTTGCAATTCCATTTTCATTTGTCATTACATGAGATGGTACATGCAAAGCAGGTTGGCCAATCATTGGTGCACCAACAGGACGACCGCCGAAATCTAGGAAACAATTGCATGGCTCGACTTTAACGAGGGCACCGGGAAAGGGCTTTCCAAACTTTGTGGCAAAAAGCTGAACACGAACTATCTCACCAGGGTTCTTTCGAAATGTCCAGCGACTGTATGGATGAATATCAATGCCATCTCGAGCTTCAGCGAGCAGTATTTTACTGCACTTGAGCGCTGGCCAAGTGCCACTCGTCTAAAAATAGAAACAAATGAATGGGGTTAGTTTCTAGAGAAACTGTGGTGCTGCGTCGGTAGGGGTGAAGCACAAGAATTTGGTTTTATCGATTGAGTCGAAAAGGTAAATTAGCCCTTCGTCGGAGCGATTCGCTCCGACGAAGGGATAGCGCTCGAAACGTCAGCTTTCTCGAATCTTTTTACGGTGGCTAATTTACCTTATCGACTCAGTCGAAATTCTTAAAAATAGAAACATACGAGTAAATAAATGATCACAACATATCAGTATCTAGCACCATCATATCATCTCTTCATCACCATCATGGTCATCTTCATCATCACTCCACCATCACCATTATCACCACCTTCACCTTTTTTTGTATTTTATATAGCTCTTTGCCATTACAAAGCTCTGCATTCATGTCCAAATTGAGCACTCTACTAGGACGAATCATTGTCGCTAGCATTACGCATGCTCTCTAGTTTTCTAGTTTGAGCACTCTGGCGTGGCTTAGATGATACCACAAGTGTGGGATCATTTCGAGTGGATATCTAGCTTTACCTCCATCCTAGCTTCAGCACTGCACTGATGGGGGCCAGACGGCCAAAACGGTACTGTTAGGGATGATCGGGGTCATAAAAACCCTTGTTTGGGCTTAGTTGTGGTGAAATTGCTGTAATTTTGTCGGATGAAAGCTCAAAGACAAGACTGCAAGGTAGTATGGGTAGCTGTAAATAGCCATTGCATAAAAATCCTATACTACCTTGCTGTCTTGGCTTTTACCCTTTTTCATCCGACAACCTTAATAGCCCATTTCCGATATATTAAAATTCATACTTGGCTCCGAGGCTTGGGGGAATAAAACAAAAGAAATCACATCGAGGTTCAGCGTTGAATTATTCATTTCTTTTGTTTTATTCCCCCAAGCCTCGGAGCCAAGTATGAATTTTAATATATCGGAAATGGGCTATTGAAATAGCTTTCCACTATGAAGCCATAAATGTGTTGTTTGTGTTTGTGTAAGTGTGGTTGTCTCAGTAGCCTAGTGGTTAAGGTATCTGTCCGGTCATCAGCAGACCCGGGTTCAACTCCCGGCTGAGGCACTTTTTCACTCAACAACAACAACAACAATCTTATTGTGCTCTTAATACAAAATTGCATGTAACAGCCGTAAAATCCATGATTTATTTGTCTAGATCAACTCGGGAAACGCTCGAAACCGTCCTGTTTACAATACGAAAATCCGTGTTACCGTAACCTTAAATTCACGAGTGTTCGTAATGTTCGATCCTTTAACTTCTCCGTAAGTTCCTTGACAAATGACAGTCCAGTAAGTGTTCCTTTAGCCTTACACAAACGAAATATCAACGAACAATAAGAAAACGTGCAGCGCCGAGGTTTGATCTAAACTGGAATGAACCTCGGGGAGATCACGTGTCCTAAACGCTCGGAAGGACTGGTCCGATTACACAGGGGAACCAATATTCGAAACAAGCATTTACAGGAAATAACTGTGAAAGAAAAAGAGCACAGCCACTCAGAAATAGCAAAGGCTAATCGCGCTGAATGGCTGGGCCATGCGGAAGAGTAACTAAGTATCAAAGTTGTTATAAAAAGACAGATACACAATAAATAAAAAAACAAAAGCAAACAACGCCTATGCAATAATAGAAACCAGTTGTTCCTTTTCACCTAAATAAATAGGAACTTCGTGTTCCCAAATACAACAAAAGGAACAATTTGTTCCGAATTTGCTGATCTTTGTTTCTTTAACTTATTTGCAAAGGAACAAAAGTTCCTTTTTGTACATATTTAATTTGTTCCTAAAGTAATTAAAGGAACAAAAAGCAAAAACTCGCGGAACACCTGATTTTTATAAAAATCTATTATATTTTGAGTCGCATCACTTAAAATCCTAAGTTGAACATGTTTTACTGTGCTGCTACTGTTACCGGGGATACTTAAACTAAACTAACCAATCGGATTACAGGAAACGAACAATACATTCCAACTAAAAATCGTTTGAGCCAATCAACAGCGCGGAGGAAACAATGACGCGAAGCTTAAAATGTGACCTCTCACGCGAAAACGATACTAACGGCTATCCATTCGAACGGCGAAACGCACGGTTGGTGAACGGATGAAAAGCGGATTGCCGAGCCGTTTAAAACAGTTAATACCATGAACGGACGAGGAAAAAATTTTGAACGGATCAAGTTGAACGACAGAAGAAAAATTTCGAACGGCTGGCTGTAAACGGCTAAAACGGATATCGACAAATTTTGAGCGAACAATCAAAGACGCAAAGGAACAATTAAAATCAAACCCCGAGTCTTTTTCGGCCTTAAAATCAAAACTCTTCAAGTAAATTGCACGCTTAATGTTTACATTTACGAGCACTGTATGTACTTACCGAAGCGTAACTCTGCGTTTTGCTAAAATGTGCATACGAGACAGTGTTGGTAACGCAACACACTTTTTGACTGTCCGCTTCTAAGAATTCTCTGTTTTCTTTGTAGTTTTGCAGGACAAAAATAAAACTAAGCTTTCCCAAACTCCCTGCTTTCATTTCCAAGTATCGTTTCGGCAGTAGAATGACTACTGTGAATAGCGAGATGTTTATATCCAAAAGGTTTCAAATTTACTTTTGACATGCAAATTGCGTGGCGAGCGAACGAAACAAAAATAAATCAACTGTTAAGTCACCGGCCAAAAGGACTAGAGATCTTTCGATAACCGTTGAAATAACTGGAAATCTTTTTTAATCGTTTGTGAACGGATAAGCGTAGCCGTTCGTTTTTGTCTAAACGGATACTAACATAGCCGTTCGAACGGCTGAATATTTTTCCGAACGGATAGCCCTAGCAGTTCGGACGGCTGAAGATTTGTTTTTAACGGCTAGAAGCATCCGTTCGAACGGCTGAAGATTTTTTTTTTGAACGGCTAGCCAACGGCTAGCGATGTAGAATGGATAATAATTATTGGAAGTTAACGTAAAAATACGCTAAGCCTTGCGGACTGTTCTAGGCGAAACTCGTCAAGTTCACTCTGAGTTTGCGGCGCTACTGTCCAACGACTGCTTTTCGCATTGTTTACTATTTTCTTCTCTCTGGCTTCGAATATGCAACCCTTTCAACCCTCGCACAGCCATAAAAAGCAGCAGGAAGAAACCTTCTCGAAAACAGCTGGTATTCATCCATAGATTTCCTTCCTGTAGTCTTTTGACAAGTTATCTTTTGCTGGATTTTTTTTTTGTCCTGAACGTTGATTGGCTCAGACGATTTTAGTTGAAATGTATTGTTCGTTTCCCGTAATTTGATTGGTTAGTTTAGTTTAAGTGGCCCCGGTAAAGGCGGTGTCACACAGTCGAGACCTAAACTCACGATCAGCTCACGACCTTCACGATCTAAATTTGTAAAATATCGCGAAAAGAACGTGGGAAATGTGGCATCAAAATAAAAAAATAGCACAAGGTGAAGTCCAACTCACGTTTGTCAAGAGCTATACACGAGTTACAAACGAGCTATACACGATCAACAGACGTGCCGTAACAGAGCAATCCACGTTCATTCGCGTCCTACTCGCGATCTGTTGGCGACCTATCAGTGGGACTGGCGATCAATTAGAGCGGCTCACGAGCGGCTCCCGACCGTCAAGAGCATTTAAGAGCAGTTGACGACGGTTTGGCGTCCGCTACCCGACGAAGATAGATCGGCTGACTCTCACGATTGTTTTGAGCATGGCCAAAATGTTCGTGAGAGTTTGCCGACTTATCACGTCCTTCAAGACACACTGAAGACCACTTAAGTCCTATATCAGAGCCCGTCAAGTGCTCTAAGACCTCTCGCGAGGGACTCATGATTTTTGTCACTTTTCGCATCGTCAGGTAATCGTGAAGCAAAATCGCGACTGTGTGACACCCGCATAACAGAAGCAGCACAGTAATGTGAAGAGTAGCCCAATAAGACCGTGCACAAAATACCAAGTTAAAAATTTGTGTTTAAAGCCAAAATTTTTGCTGTCATTACTTTCGGGGAAAGTATATGAGCATCAGAATAAAAATCATCATCACCATCATCACCATCTTCATAATCATCAACATTATCATCATCAACATCATTATCAACATCATCATCTATCTGTGAGCTAAAAATAGTCTAAATAAGTAACGAACAGTAAATAGCGTGCTCGCGGTAAATCTGCCACCTTAAAATGGGGCAAACTGGCTAGGAAATATTCTTTGACAGGATTGTTCAAGGGATGAAAAAATTACAGCGATATAACACGCTAGGAAGCTCAGCTAAGTGCCCAACATTCGAGCAAAAAAAAAATACTGTTTGATATCGGATTTTTTTTTCCATTATTTTTCCAAAACGATGGATTATTTCTCGAAAAAAAAAATAATGCCAGTTGCTTGTCTGTAAATGACTATCTCGCAAAAAAATATTTTTTCATTTGTCATTGGTTTCATAACTTGTAACATTATGAGAAACAAGTGAATATCTCCTATGACGTGTGTCTAGGAAAATGAATGATTTTTCAGTTATTTCTTGGTAAATAGTGACGTTTTGATTTAACCCTGTGAATTCTCTCCTCTCGAGTTTCTTAATTTTCAAGTGCAGTCGCCTCAAAAGCTACCCATCATCTCTATTTCTTGGAAACACTTTATAATCCAAATTTTGCTCTTGATGAATTGTATTTTGAGAAATATAATATATCAAACAAAGGAGGAGATTCACTAGACCGAGAATGGAGTTAAGATAAGAACGAGGGCCGGTAATTTTTTTGGATCAAATTCCAAGTGTTCGATGTAATATTTGAAAAACGAGTGTGAGTATTTCATCGGGTTTCAAAAGATCGAGAAACTTACTTTTATTGTTTCGAAGTTTTTGGAAACCCGATGTAACGGGAAATTTAAATGACTTTTCCAACAAATGAAATTAGAATAAATTACTTTTTTCATTGAAACGGTCCTTTGTTCACCGAGTTTATTCATCTTCCTTTGTTCGTCAGGGTCTTTGTTTTAGCTCATTTAACCCTATTCATACCGAGCATTTTTTGGTCTTCTGAGACAGGACCCTCCCACCTCCCCTAGGTAACATCAAGATTATTGAAGCTTTTGCTATCAAACTTAGAATGTTGATCTAAATCAGATAGGTCAGGTGACGTGATGACGTCATTTTGAAAGCCGCAATGTTGGATCCGTCATCTTGGATTTCCATCATGTAATCAAAACCAAAAGAAAAATGCTAAAATCATCTTAGGTTGCAAAATTTAATTCGAGAAAGTTATTTGTTTTCCTTTAAACGTTTATTTAAGCAGATAATTCAAACTGCTTTGGCAAAATATGGTTGACATAGGAACGTCACATATATATGTCACTAAACAAAAACCTGACACAAAAATGGTTCCCAGATAAATTTCTGGAAAGGTACAAAGTTTGGCGGGTATGTTATTGATTAAATGTGTCTTAAGTATGACAAAAGACCGGTTAACCGGCATGTGCTAAACTCAGGAACACCCGGAACACCGGAACAGCCCGGAACACCGCGAAACAGCCCGGAACACCGCGGAACACCCCGAAACAGCCCGGAACAGTCTAAAGTTTACAATATAAAACAAAACACTACTGCTAGTCTTTTTTTTTTTTTTCTCTTGCTCTCGCTTCCTTTCGCTTTTCTCTCTGTTGTCTGTGATTTTCGGGCTATTCGGGGAAGCCTTGATCGAGTTTGTTGTAGTGAAATTGCTGTAATTTTCAATAGCCACGTTTTCAAAAATTCAGCTATTACATAATGTACATGCGGTAATATGATATTAAAGTGGTTAGCACATTATTACTCGTGTCGGATGCGGCGGTAAGGTTTGCCTTCCGTTTTCTTTTTTATTATTCGTGTTTATGTTTTCGTGTCGATTTCGTATCTCCTTTTGTGCATCGCATTAGATCTGGGTACGAGAATACGCACGCATACACTGCGGGACACTTTTGATCCCACGATACTTGAGATTCGGCGTCGTTGTTGTAGTGCAATAGGCCATTTGCACGATAACGTTATTTGACTACTACTACCAGAATCCTTCAGTTTTTTTGTTTTGTAGTGCAAATTAGGGCTATTGTTATTTAAAACGCACTGGGATTACAAAATTTAAATAAGAAAGGAAAAACGAAATGAATTCTGGTAGTAGTAGTCAAATGACGTCATCGTGCAAATGGCCTATTTTGTCCTTGGTGCAAATTTTATTTTCCTTTGTTTTGGGGTATGGTAAAATATGATAATGTATGATAATGAGTTTTGAACAAAGGAAAACAAAATTTGCACCAAGGGCAAAATTGCGCCACAACATCGTTTTGCAAGCAGAAGCGAAACTAATTTGGGTTTTATATGCCTGGAACCGTTCTGACCAGAACCCTGAGAATTGGTTTGAATACAAATGTCGGTATCCTTCGTCTTGTTTTTATCCAACTTTGAAAGGTGGTCTTTATATGGTTCGTTCACTTGACCTTATTCCGGAATAACAATACACAAGGCGATCACAACAGATCCATTAGCATTCTTGATTAAAACTGGAATTTCGAGGCACCAAAACGCGAAAGAGTTAAAGTGTTGATGGGCCTGCACGACTCCTGTAGTTCGCAAATAAATTTTAAAGCCTTCACAGCTTAGCCTTTACGTTCTTTCTTAAGCAAGACTCGAGTTTCGGTTCTAAGGTGAACCTCAGTTGCTCCCATAAGTGAATGTCTCACGGAATAATATATATATAGATAGCCCAAGCCTAACAGCGTCGCACTTTGAACAAGCTTAACTAAGGTGAAAGGTTGAAAGCACAAGAATTAAGATTGACGAACGGGTTATTTTCAATTTTAGCAATTCTCAAAAACAGTATTACGCGACCGTCTGCACAGTACATTTTTATAGACCGTACAAAAGTTCACAAAAACAACTTTTCTCTGTCTGGAATAACTAGTACCACTACTTTCCGAATAAAATACAGTTTTTGTTTGGCAAAAATTGCTCGAGAAACTGATTTGAAAATCAGAAATTGCAAAAATACACAAACATATTTGCATAAGGCGATGCGAGTGAAGATGGAACTGTACTATAAAATCAGTCTTGTTTTGCTTATATAAAATCGCTTTTAAATCTATCTAATGAATGAACAAACACATAAAAATGGACAACATAATCTTCTTTCGAAAACATTTATTGAAATCTCCATTAGTTTACGTTTAAAAGCAAAACGCGTACCATTTAATTATAGCTCATCGAGTTCAAGCTTTCTTCGATGAAATTCAAGAGATCGATACAACTGAATTCAAGCACGTTTTAAAATCAATTCTCCAAAACTAACAATAACACCAATAAAAAGTCACTCACAGATTGATATCAACATAAATTCTCATCGAAAACTGTAATCTGTTTTACCTTTAGTCCCTCGCTTGCTTGGAAATTCAAATCTCCGCTTCTGGTTCTGAAATCCGTAGAAAACAAACATCTCCCGCATTGATAAAAAACAAGATTTTATCCCTGAAAGCTCGTCTTTTTACACTAAAGCGGCTTCTGAGTATCCCTTAATTAGTATCCTTGTCTTGAGTAGCAAACCGCGAAATATTCAGGGAAATGACGCCTTTAATTTAAACGGTTTTCTCCGCTTAGTAAATTCACAGTATTTTCTAGCTGACGTGACATTCGGCCGTGTAACCGCGCGAAAAACCAAGCCTCGCTTTGGTTTCAACATGACGTCGTACGCGCATGTTTTCCGACGTCATGCGCGCCCGCGAGCTAGTCCTGCTCGAAGGCAAGCTAGTCCTGCGCGACGGCGGAGAGCGGCGGACGGCACACGCGCGCCCGCGAAACATTCCGCTAGCAATGACCATGAAAAATGAAGGGCATCGGTTCTGTGAGTATGGAGCTGCGCAGCCAGGCCTTCGGCCTGGCAAGTGCTCCGCTAATATGAAATAATCTTTGCTGCTTTTGTACTCTTGGGAAGGATCGAATGTTCCGTTTTCTGATTGGCTCGTTTAATTGAACCAATAGCATTGGTGTAGTTTCGATCCGTCGTTAGGTTGTGTTTCTTTCTGAGGGTTTTTTTAATTAATTTCTGAGCATGTGATGTAAGATATTTTCTGACACAAAGAACAGCTCTTTTAGTGTTGTAGAGAGGAGGTCTCTCAATGAATTCGAGATACATTGCGTATTTTTTCTACAACAAGCGTGTAATTCTGGTGTCAAGTTGTGTTTTGCTTCATGCTTTCCATAATATGAGTCTTGTGGAACGGAGCTCTGTCAAAAAATCAGTAAAAGTGACAGGCCAAACACGACTGAGGACTCCCACTAGTCGCAAAGTCCATAAAGAAGCCTTTAGAATAGTTTTCCCAAGAAAGTCTTCGAGATATTTGTTCCCTTAGATCACCAAAATAGAATTGTGGCACTATTAGTCAAGTCACTATTATCTATTTGTTTTGCATGCTCGATATGTATTGTGTGACTCTTTGGTTCTTTGATCTTTGGGATATAAAAGTTAACCTGAGTAGCAAAAATGAAACGTATGCAATGGCCTCGTCTTCGGCCTGTATGAAGATTCGGGTTTTCTTTTCAGTTGCTGGGAATCTTCACCATTAAATATCGAAAGCCTCACCTCTTACATTTGCATCCTATTGGGCAGTATTTTACTGGAGGATCTTTCATAATTTCGAAGAAATTTTGCTTTTTCGAGCGAATGTTTGACGAGATCGAGTTACCGATATGTCAATCAGTGCAAGTTCCAGCTGTCATGTATGCAAAACTTTACGTTTGATTTGCACGTGGCGACTTTAGCAAACATCTAAACAGCAATTCCAGCGAATGTCAAAACAATGAACAACAAAAAGCGAACTTTCCAGGCTTCTGGTTTTAGCACATGCCCGATTAACCTGTTTTTTAAACATTTTGACTAATTTCTATTCAAGATTTTTCAATATTTAGGCTAAGATATATTTTTGTATGCCGGGGGTTTACTTCAAACTGGAGGTTTACTGGATGTTTACTGTACCTCAACAACAACCAGTGGATGGTTGCTAAGCTTTTCCATCTCGTCATCTGACAGTGCTCCACGGGCTGGAAAGACCTGCACCCCAGCCTTATTCTGGTACCAGTTGGGTAATTTGTCATTCACCATACCAAGCCATAGCATATTATCAGAACAAGTAAACGAAGCGTCTTTGTTAAGATACAACGCAACAATGAGATTTTGATAATAGAGACTGGTAGCCACAGTTCCATCTCCATTTATTGGTAAACTGTTGCCAAAGTCTATAAAAACTTTCTTGAGACGTTGGTCGACATAAAAAGGGGTAGACTGAAGGTGCTTTACCAAGGAATTCATCATGCGGCCATGAGTTAAAAACCATGGGGATTCCCGGCCTAACAAACCAATTGTACCTACAAATAGGAAACAAAAAAAAAAGTTTAGCTCTTATATAGTTTCAGAAAAAAATCACATTACTATTTTCTACGCAAATCGTTTGGCATATGAATGTTGTTGCTGAAGTTTACCTGTTCAGCAATTACGTTTTAGCGTTCATAAGGTAAATATTTATCTCTCAGTCAGTACCCGCGCGCGCTATGATTGGTCGATTTTGTAGTACGTACAATATTGTGAAATAAATCCCCATCATGCAAACGAAATTCGCCGAATTTCGGTGAATTACGCGAATTTCGGCGAAAAAAAATGTGAAATTTCGCTTCAGACGAAATATCCGCGACATTTCGGACATCTATTGTTCAAGTTTCGGCGAAATTTCGCGAGCTAGGCGAAAAAGTGAGACGAAATTTCATGGTACTTAACGAAATATTGCCGCGAACTTTCGTTTCGGCTAGACGAAAATTCGCCTCATACAAACGAAAATTCGTTTGGGCTAAACGATAATCCGCCTGCGCTAAACGAAATTTCGTTTCTCCTTAGCAAACGTTCGTGGGCGCTAAGCGAAACTAAAACATGAGCTGACCATTTTTTTATAAACTCACGAACTTTGGACTTGCGAACTTATAAACTTGCTAACTTACTGTTAACTCGCGATAATTGTGTACATGTGTAGAGTATGTCACCTTGTCTTGCAAGAAAGGGAGCTTAAAGAAAGTAAAACTCACCTGTTTTAATACAGGCTTTTAATACAGGCTCATGGGAATTGAAACTTGAATTCGTCTGGATGACTTCTTGTTTGGATCCATTCAATGTTGATTTTGTAGCATAGCAATAACCAATGTTTACATTAAGATTTTTTTTCCCTTATCTCAGTACAGCGCTACAGGCAAGATCATTTCTTGCTTTAATAAATATGCCAAAGGTTACAGGTTACACGCGAAATCGAATCGAGCTTCTTCACAAGCAAAGTCTTCGTCCAGCTGAGATATTTAGGTTGTTGGATGGGATAAACAAGT
Organism: Cladopsammia gracilis; assembly: GCA_022457155.1. Taxonomy (NCBI): domain Eukaryota; kingdom Metazoa; phylum Cnidaria; class Anthozoa; order Scleractinia; family Dendrophylliidae; genus Cladopsammia; species Cladopsammia gracilis. The sequence continues at coordinate 1,171,946 of JAJGOT010000074.1, forward strand.
TCTGGGCGAAGAAGGTGACACCGGAAAAATGTGAAGAAATATATGGACCACGGTTTGCACGTGCCCTGCATAGTCGAACGGGGTTCGAACGGGGTTCGACATTGCACTGTAGGTCGCTAAAAATGGCTCTTTTAGGAGCCACCGTGTCTAATAAAAGTCAATCACCAATAATTCATCTATCGCTAGACGTTTATTTCACCAGCATGCTCGAGTTCACACATGTTGATGTCGAGGAAAAGGTTGTTGTTATCCATCGTGGTAGGTACAATAATAATAATAATAATAATAATAATAATAATAATAATAATAATAATAATAATAATAATAGGATTTTGAGAAGGGTGTTGGAGCTTTAGAGTAAAGAGAAAACCCTAGGGGACCTTTGGTCATGGGCTATGACCCGCTCCCTTAGGGAATAATTCGGAAAAAGATCATCCAGTTCATTGATGAAGATAATAATAATAATAATAATAATAATAATAATAATAATAATAATAGTAATAATAATAATAATAATAAAGTGTATTATCGCAGGGATTCATGCGAGTGCGGCAAAGTCTACATCGGGGAAACAGGGAGATCTTTTGCAGGAGAGGATCAAAGAGCACGACAGGGATATACAACTCGCCCGTATCCAGACCTCCGCCGTTTCTGAACACGCCCACGAGACTGACCACTATCCAACTTGGAACGAGGTTAAGTTTATTGATCGAGACCCTCACTGGTACACACGTAGGGTTAAGGAAGCTATCCACCTAAGACTTCACCCTAATAACATCAACAGGGATAGCGGAATTGAAATTCCTGAAGTGTGGATGCCCACGATCAAAAAACACAGCAACAGGAGAACGAGACAACAGCGGATCGCTGAGGATAACAACTAGTCGTCGGAACAATGGAACAGTGGAGGATCGAAATGCACTAATCACAGCCGACCTTCGTGATATAAATGGTGCCGCGTAATCAGTCGACTTCATCGCCTGAAGAAGACTAGCAGTAAGCAGTCGAAAAGTCGCGATCTACATCTCAAGTGACTTCATCGTGAGACACGATAATACACTTTATTATTATTCACACATGTTGTGCAATATTCTCTTATCCCCTTTTTCCTTGATCAAGACAATATTTTTTAAGTTTCACAATCCCAATAGATTTTGAAGCCTATCGAACGCAATAATCTTTTTTCCAAACACGCGCACAACACCTAAGAAAGTTTGCACTTCAACTCTATTGTTTATTTTTCCTTTCCAAGCACAGCTCGACAAACACATTTTTAAGTCCACCGAACACAGGAACATTTTTATAGCACGCGCGAGACACGTAAAAAAGTTTCTTTTGTCAGTCACCAAGCTTTAAATTATAAACCTGAGTTCGCATTCCTTTCCAAGACCGCCAAACTCTAGAATTTTTTTGTAGGGTGCGCGTTTGACAAAATACACTTTTCGTATTTAATAACCTTTGAACCAATTCTCACTTGTTTGAGTGTTTTCTGTTTTAAAGACTACCGAATGGATGAATCTCTTTCGTAGCACGCGCGCAATGCCCAAAAATGTTCCTTGGTCAGTCACCAAACGTTAAATTAACATAAGTTCGCACTTTCATTCTCATTATTGTTTGTTCGTTTCCTTTCCAAGACCGCTTGCCAAACTCTAGAATTTTTTTGTAGGGCGCGCGTGTGACAAAAATATAATTTTCTTAATTAAAAACCTTCGAATTAACAACCTTCGAGTTGATTCTTACTTGTTTGTGTGTTTTCTTTTTTAAAGACTTCTCTGTGTTTCTTCTAATTTACACAAACACAATCGAACTCAATCCGCGGTTTGCTTTCCATTGAAATACCGTTCAATTTTCTTCAAAATCGAAAGGTAGTCGAGCGCGATCATGCGCAAAATTTAGCATTACATGTTGGTAGAATGTGAAAAAAGCTGTCACTGCGAACCACTAATGTGTATGGAAATTAAAGGTAAGTCGGAAATTTGATACGCATCAAAATTTAAGTGTTTGTGGATATAAAAAAACTCACGGATCAAGTATAGACCTGATTAGAAGGGTAACACGCTCGTCTTTTTGTTTGTCGTCTTGGTAGCTGCGGAAGCGCCTGCGATATTTCGTCAAGTTTTGCTTCGTGGCCGCGAAATTTCGTCTGCCTGAACTTTCGCCTGTGCGATATTTCGTTTGACCTAGTGAAATGTAACCGCCGTTATGGCGAAACTTCGTTTCGGCTAGGCGAAATGTCACCGACATTTCGGCGATATTTCGTTTCACTAAATAAATTGACGCCTCGGTAATCCAAAACAATACAGACTAACTATAGTTATACCCAAGCAGGGTTCATGGGTTAGTCTTAAGTTTACAAACAAACAACCAATCAGAATGTGACAATTCTTTTCGCACGTGCGAGATGAGCATATATAAATATGCAAAATAAAAACCAAGCGTGAAGCGAGGAGGAAACCAAAAACAACAAACAAAAAATTTAAATACAACAAGGTAGCAACACGTGTACCCGACGTCGAGCTTCCGTTAAAATTCTCAGCTTATTTCTCATTTTTCTCCGACGGTTTGCCGCACAAAAAAAAAAAATAAATAAGAAGAAAAACTAGACACACTTTACGTCGGTCAACCATGTTGACATTTCACGGATCAACAATAAGGGCCGTCACGAACCTCTTTTAATTCTGACGTCATCCATAGGCTAATTAGAACTAACTGATCAAGTTAACTGCGTGGTGTGACCGCAAAGTCGACCGAAAGCACTAACTGCAGTTAGGTATGACGTCACGTAACTTGAGACTAACTTAAGTTAAACTTTGGTTACGTCGTAGATGTGACCGCAGCCATTATCTGTTTCGAAAACGCCGACTTTTCACGCCATAAATTGCTCGTTGAAACAAAACAAATTCGAAAGAAGATCTTTTTAAAGTTTTTCAAAGTTAGAAAAGTCGAAAAAATGAGCAAATAAGGCAAACTTGCTAAGGTTTTAGCGCAAAAGTTTTTTCAAATTATGATGGCGTGATTAGCGCGTGCATAGCACAGCTCGATGTAAACAAACCGTTCAAACAAAAAAAACAGATTTAAAACCCATCTTATCGTTAACGTTCGATAGAAAAGATCGTTGTATTGTATACAGTGTTGTTTAATATGCCAAATTTGACCAAGTAATTAAAATTTTCGCCCTTCATTTGAAGGTAATTTTACAGGTGCCACGAAGCTCTTTAGAACCTCTAATTTTATTGGCCCTGGGTATCATGAAGCTCTATTGTTTCAGGGCTAGGGTCCATTTTTAGTAGTAGCAGTAGCAGTAGCAGTAGCAGTAGCAGTAGCAGTAGCAGTAGCAGTAGCAGTAGCAGTAGCAGTAGCAGTAGCAGTAGCAGTAGCAGTAGCAGTAGCAGTAGCAGTAGCAGTAGCAGTAGCAGTAGCAGTAGCAGTAGCAGTAGTAGTAGTAGTAGTAGTAGTAGTAGTAGTAGTAGTAGTAGTAGTAGTAGTAGTAGTAGTAGTAGTAGATCTTTATTTAAACTCGGTTAAAAAATCTTCAGTTATACTAATAATATTTTAATTACAATCATTTGTAAAAAAATAAAATAACTATAAAAACTGATTTACAAGATTGCCGAATGGAAATCGAATGTTTCAAGTGCGCGGTTGATTTTCTTCTTAAACTGCCCAATTGATCTAATCGCCCTAATATTTTCAGGAAGAGAATTCCACAGTAAGGCACCGCTATAGCCAAAGCTACGTTTCAAATAGTCAGTACGCGCCTTGGGTAAGTTTAACTTACGGAAAGAATCACGCAAGTCATAGTCTGTGTGTGTCGCTCACTGAATAAATCATGCAAGTACACTGGGGCTAACCCGTTGAGGGATTTAAACATAATTATAGCTTTCTGCTTTCTTCTTCTAAATGATAGCTGGTCCCACTTCAAAGTTTCAAGAAGCAGGCTTGAGTTTACCTCACAGTTGGCTTGCAGAATAACCCTAGCTGCTCGGTTTTGCAATTTTTGTAGTTTCTTTTGTTTGTTCTATTATTTTCTCAGCCAATCCTGTGAGGCGTTCCCAGAGCTTCGTGCCCGCCCTAATTTTAAGTTTTTGTTTTCTAGGTAAGGAACCCATTAAATTGCCGCGAAACAAAAGAAACTGACGTCAAATGCATCACGTGGGGCGTCATGTGGCTGCGCATGCACGATGGAAAAGCTAACGGATGCTTGCAGTGGTTTCTCTCTCGTCCGGCGCTGCTCGTAGGGTATATTACACACAGATGTGAATAAAAAAAAATGCAAAAATACCATACGAAAAACAACTGCAGCCTATGCAAATTAAAGTAAAACTAAGAAACATTAATATGGTTATCTAAATAAAGAAAAAATAAAGAAATAAACAAAGAAAACCAAAGCTTACCTCTTGTGTGATCTTTCGAAAGCGATAAAGAAAAGATACATATAAAAGCTCCGGCAGCCTCATAAAGAATACTAAGAGGTTGACATCGAGATGTTATGCTTATATGGCTAAAGTTAGGAAATTTAAAGATGGTTCTTCCAGGTCATATAGACTTACAGCATGGAAAAATGTTTAGTTCCAGTTTATTCGGAGACAAAGAGCCCATCGATGTAAAACATATCCAGTCTACTTTTGCTAAAGGGAGCCTTCTTTCCAGCTTGTTTTGCGTCCTTGAGCTTCTTAAGTTGTCGTTTCCGTGATCGTTGAATGTCTTCGTGAAAGTCAGAAAACATGAAGATATCCTTGCCACGCAGATGTTTTCCCAGCGATAAAATTCTCTCTTTGTCAGGGTATTTCAGAAATCGAGCGACGATGCTTTTCGGACCTTTATGGTTAGCTTTACCCAGGCGATGAAATTGCTAAACGTTAACATTAGCTGCATAGGAGACATTTAATTCGTTCACCATGAAATCTTGTATCACTTTGAGGGTGTCTTCAGAAGCGTCTTGAGCCGCTGGTATGCCGGTAATGATCAGTTTTTCTCTTCTCGAGTATGCCTCCAAATACAGTAGCTCTTTGTTTAGTTGGTGAATTTCTGACTTTTGTCATTGAACAAGACCTTGTTTTCTTCGAATCGTTGATTGATGAATTCCGCGCTTGCTTTCACTTCACCGATAGATTTATCATGACCGCGGCATTTAGCTTCCAACGTTTCGACATCATAAACGTGAGTCTCTAGCTCTTCCAGTTTCGCAAGAGTTTTCGTTAAAAGAGTCTCAAGCGTGTCAAGTTTACTCAGCCTTTCTAAAATGTGCTGTATATTCTCACGGACCGTCGTCATGTTTAGAGCTTGGTCTTCGTCTTCGTCTTCGCTGAATTCACTTCTCTTCTTTTTATCCACCAGAGATTACGTCTCGCTATCTCTGCTTTCTATGCTTGAGTTGCTGCTTACCCCTCGGTCACATTTGCGCTAGAACCTTGCTTGCTTGACCAATTTTTGTTTACCTAGCAAATTCCTAGCTCGTCACAGGTGTGACCGACCTAGCGCGGCATCGCTTGCTTGAAAAAGAAGGCGGAGTAGCTAAATCTTCAAAAGATCCGCAACTGAGCTTAAGGGCACTCTGTAGTGCTCTTGAGTTGTGCTTGGTAAACAAATTTAATTGGTTTTGTTCGAGTTGACCAAAAAGCAGTGTTTTTGACATATTGACCTTTGCGGTTGATTAGAAGTTTCAACCTTATTCTGAGCGTCACGCGTGAGTTTTGGTTTTTGTTTTCGTAGAGAAAAAGTTTTTTCCTCTTGCATTTGGAAATATCAAGAACGCTGTCGCCTTATGTCCATACCAGTTCATTGCAATAGCGAACTTCCAATTTTTATACAGGTATTATCCACCGAACTTTTCTATACATCCCGCTATGGCTACTGTTCCACGTACACTTACATCCGAAACCGAGGAAAGTGACAGAAATGCACTTTCCCCGCGAGAGATTATAGTATTCACGAAGGCGGAGAAGAAATGACAGTTTTGCACTTTCGACGTATAGCCCTTAATCTCATTTACGTGAATGCAAATTGGTGTAACATAAAATAGAAAACCAAAAGCACCAGATGGCCATCCATTGCGTTTAATACGCAACTCAAGCAAGCGATGGATTTACAATGTGACTACGATGCTCTAAATAAACTTTCTAGCACTTTCTCCGGCTTGCTTGACTGACGTCATAAGCAAGCATGCTTGGCGGCGATCTTAAGCGCAAATGTGACCGAGCGGTTAGTTTATTCTTCCTTTTTTGAGATTCAGCCATCAAAAACGACCAAAATATCTATAAACTCGCAAAGACATGCGGAGCTTTAATGGACACGTCTTACTCCGACGCAGTCATGCCCAGTCTCGATTGATAGGTGATTTAACCTGTTACTAAGGACGATGATAACCCAGGTAATTAGTTATTAATTAAAAATGTATGGGTTGATGTTAGGCTGTTTGCGTTAAAATAAGTTAAGTTAACTTAAGTTATGGCATACCATGTTATAAACTCAAACAAGTCTTCAAGTGTTTTACAGCTTTCTGATTCGTATTGATTTAATTAGAACAACAACAACAAAATGTTCGCGACAGTTCGATGACTCGTTCGTGAATTAAGCTTATTCTAGTTATATAATATACTCTACCTGTAATGCGTCCCATGGTAAATTGGGCACTCGAACCCTCATTTCTGTCATACATTGCCATATTGAAACGTATTGATAGTTTATCGCTGTCGATGTTGTCGTTTTTCATTATTTTTTGAAGCTGTTTGATGAACGGTGAGTTCTTTTCTGTGTCTATCCACTGAATATTTGTCAACACTGATTGATAGATACCTCCAACGTTAGGCATAATTCCATCATAAACATTCCAGTTTTCCCATATGTACTGGCACGGAACTGGAGTAAACTCAGCAGAAAACAGGTTTCCAATTTTAATTCTCCAGCCATAAATCTCCGAAAAGAATTCTTCTGCGGTATCCAAGTCAATCATTTTCGCCGCCGTTTTGTTGCCACCATCTAGAGGATATAGTAAACAAATAAATATATGCGGCAAAAATATTCTTGTTTTACTTTTGATTCCTCCTTCTAAGAAGAATGGAAAAAAATCAGCACTTTTGTGCCCTGAGTACCATAGATTTTTTTTTTTCTAGCCACGCGTTCCTCTAATGATTGGTGTCGGCCTGAGGGTAAGGGTCGCCCAAAGTGCGATCAACGACCGGAAAGCGGTTGTGTAATATGACAGACAGAAAAGCCCGAGAAAAGGAAATGGGTGAATAGGGCAGAATTCATGCCTATTTAAGTCTGACATTTGGTAGGAGAATTGTTCCAACCGTGGTTGAACTGGTTCAGGGAGTGGGGCAAGAGTTGGTGTTGGTCACGTCGATCATTTTTGTATTATTCTGTTTTTAGGTAAGGATACTTTAGTCTATATTTTGGGCTACAACTTTCTACAAATCTCAGATTGACTTCCATCAAAGTTGTGTTCTGTAAAAAGGCCCCTTTAAACCTCGGACGTACAAGGAGGGGGTGAGGGTGGATTTCTTTAAGAGCATTTCCTGTTGCACATGCCGTCTTCAGTAGCTGTTCAATTATCCTTTTGACACATTTTTGTAAAGTTTCGTGGGAACCGGTTGCTATGGTAACAAGATATGGAGTCACATCCGGCACAGCCATATTTGGAATCTATCAACACATGATACCCAACCGATCAAAAAATTAGAGATTTTCTAGTGAAATTCTTGTGAAATTCCAAAGAAAACGTGTTAAAATATCAATTACTTATGAATTTGATTAAAATATGGTGAAAAAAATGCAAAAATATGCGAACTTTTAGAAATAATGCTGGGAAGTTGCGAGCTCACTCTCCGGAAAGTTGCTCAGAATCGAAAAAGTTGCTCAAAATCGTAAAAGTTGCTCAAAAGTTGCCGATCAGAATCTGTCTAGGCCTAAAAATATTGCATATATTGCCTAATAAATGCTATATTACCTACCCATTTTCAAATTAACCATTTACGCTAAAGACAAGTATATCAAAGTAAACGTATGACCAAAAGGTATACTCACCAGACTAGACCAAAAATGTCAATTTCAAGACTTTTTCAGACTCGAAACGACAGCCTTTTATGAAGGCCTCGCATACCTATATATATATATACAGCTCATATAGGGATATGCCCCCATGGTGGCTATCAGTGTGAAAGTGGTATTACATGTTATTGTGTTCATACCCTGTATCGATGTACCCACGAGTGGTTCAGCAGCTTTATCTTTGTCATCGTCTCCTACGCAGGTACCATTAGCGTAACACACGTTAGTCACGAAGCCAGTCACGCTCCATTCGTGGCTACCTTTTGGGTTCCAGTTAATAGGAGTTAGTAACAGTTCTTCTGGGTCAAAATGTTCCGTGTCGTAGTTTTGAAACTCATTATTTACCGTTGAGACATCGGCACGAAACGTGCCACTAAAATGGAAGTGCGGCCACAAAAGGTAGTTCATGTAAGGGTCATTTGGAAGTACGCCATCTATAGATAAAATACCAAAAAAAGGTTGAGACATTACACATTTTATGGACTTCTGTATGGAAATTAAAGTTGTGGGAGGGGGATGGGGCCGAGGGGAAATGAGGAGATACTTATAGGATAAAAGCTTAGGTTCGCTTGCGCTTAGGGTCTCTTAAACCCTACTGTGTTCAAGACAAATCTCTTCGATTTTCTCACTCTATCTAAGACAGAATGCTTAAGATTGCGACAGTGCATGTGATGGTGTACCGTTACATTTCACGGGGCCGATGCAAACAGATTTCGTTTGTATTAAAACAGTACTGCGCACGTAATTCATGTTACAGAGCCATGCCACGTCAAGCAAGAACGCGCGCGCCAAGGAAGAAATCTAAACACATAAAAGACTGGTGACCGTTGCCTTATCTTTGCTTAGATTTAACCCGTTTGGATGGTCCTGTTGTTTGCTTGATAGATTAGTTTCCTTCCCAATTTTCTACGCTTTCTAACAAAGTTATAACATCTGAGTTTTGGAAGGTTGATTATTGTTGTATGTTTCTACCCAGACACCAACGAATCCCCCTAAATTTGTAGCTGTACAGGTTTGTCAATGCCCTCTATTGAGGCCAACTTTTTCTTGAAAGAAGGACAATAGTTGACAATATTTGCTCAATAGACCCACTTGTGTAAAATTTGACTATGAAACTTTGTCTCCCGTGATTTATCTTCAGTATTTTTAAATCAATAGCCACTGAAGCTATGTCGAGTTACGAGTTCCGATGTCAAAATCTGGGTATTTTGACAGGCGTTCTATCTCCAAAACGAAGACGGTGACCTCTAATTTTTTTGCACTTCTGACAAGAGTGATTCGTTATCTAGCTGTGACAGAAGTTCTGAAGAAATCTGTGCTGTAAAAGATTTTCGCACGAACGTCCTTAAGAGCAAATCCGTGCAAAAATGAAACATTACACGGCAAAGTTAAAAAACTAAAATTCGCTCTTCTTTTGCACACAGGTTGCCTTTAGTAATAGTATACAATTGCTGTGTATATTTTTCGTGACAATTTTATTTGTTTCCGGGGAAAACGAATACATTTCGTTTTTAACCCTGGGTTCGATTTGGCGACACCAAACTGGCTTAAAATAAGTCATGATTCACTCGACTAGCGTATCAAAAGAACTGCGCCAGAAAAAGCTGGCATAGTTCCAATTTGTTGTATAACTTGTCATAGTCTAAACACCATGATTTCATAAAAATTACATTAATCTAAGTATTCAAGGGAAGTCAAAAGCTTATGGCTTTTCCGTGTTCCGTACTGAACGGTAGGCGAAAAACAACAATTATTTTGTGCCTTTGTTTAGACTTTCGTAAGATTAAGAATGACAATATTAGAGTTGACGATCTTTCAAAATATGTAAAGTTTAGTTTGGGGAAATGATTTCGAGATTTTAAAGAATTGGTTGAAAATCGTATTCTATTTCACAACACTCCCATTCATACTCAGTTGAATTAAGATATGGAAATAGTGATTGACCAGCGCTCCCTTCGCCATTCTGTCTCCCTTTACAGGGAGTATATCTCTACAAGATATCAAACACACCTTTTTTGGAGACCCCCATTCTCCATTACCCATACTCCAAAAAAACAAAAAAGGAAGTGCGCAGAGACACCCCTATACACAGACTTTTATTTAACTACATTCAGGTGGAATGCGCCCTTTTAAGAGAATTAAACACCGGAAAAGCAGATACAAATTGTTTCGGCTGATTTATGTCTTTCCATGGAGCCGAAACTTCGGCTGCGGATTCTGCCAGTCTGGACGAGGCCCCACTGGGGTTCAGAACCTTAGCTAGCTGCAAGTAGTACAGCGCCGTATGGCGCCGAGCCCAACCGACATGCTCCATTATTTCTGAAAGATCCGCACCCGTTAGTGCTAAAGTAATTGCACAACCAGATCTAAAACCATGCAATGTCTCTCCTTCGTCAGCTTTCATCTCCTTAAGGTATAACTTCAGACGGGCTTCCGCCGTAGCGGAGCTGAAAGGTGCATCTCGAACCCCTTTGTCACTGGTTGTAGGGCGAAATTGATATCCCGTAGTTAAGTTAATCCCAATTTGCCTGGCCACATCCATGTACATCTCTATCCCACAGATAGGGCAAATTACTGTTTGTGGGTTTCGGTGAATTTCAAATACATTCTGGTCTCCATCCCTTAGAGTTTTGCCCCATATATGATTAAACAAAAAACCGTCATCATTAGGGAATCTAAGGATTTCTGCCGTCTTCACTTGGCCTAAATCACCTGGTCGATCGCCGCTGAAAAACGTTGCTTTGAAATAGGCTTGATCTCGGGCTATAATAAAGCGTTCAATGTTAGATTTTGCTGTTATAAGTGATCTTTGCAAGTGTTCTGCCAACCGGGTAAGTTTATCCACGAAGAAGGGCGTGGCCTGTTTAGGTGTCACCCTTGCTTGTAACTGCTCGGCTGTGACCAAACGGAGGTAATCCTTAACTTGTTTATCCGCTGCGGGGTTACCCAGGCCCAACCGACGGTCCCATTCTCCATCCCTCCTGTTCGCATGAAAGATGGCTCGCAACTTTCCGATATAGGAATCAACTGTCTTGTAAGACAGTCGCATAGGACAACCATAAGGGTGTTTCCCCTTCTGACCCATGAACTTGCAACTAATGCGGTGAACCTGAGTCTTTCCGTTATTGTCTTTATGAACCAAAAACCGACAAAGGTCACGTGGTGTAACAGTTGCAAGTGTAACGTGGCCAGGCAAGGCAGAAAGAAACTGTTCAAGTTCCTTTTGTAGCAAGTCTTTTGCTTTGCGTAACTAGACGCCTTGTCATAATCAAAAAGCTGCTGAACACGTGCATCAATAGAGTCCAAGTCAACAGACACGTTCTTCTTTTTCCTTGAACTTTGTATGGTTTTAAGATTGTAGCCACACTGTTGACAAAAACGGAAGTCATAGTGGTTTGCGTGTCGACACACTGGGCATCTAACGGAAGCTATAAACAGTTTGGCAACCACAGGAAGGTCCTAAAAGATAGAAGGAAAACTATCAATGTTCCCTTCAAGGGTCCACAGCGAAAGCCCATAGATCTCCTGGGATAGCCTTATGGGGCATCCAGCCATTCTTCGATGGGACTAAAAGAGCACCAACATCCCCCGCAGAAGCTAGTTTTCGTGCTTTAACTGCCTTGCCAACAATGATAGGCCACCAATATTTTCTAGGGTACGTGTCTAAAACAACCAACGTAAATGGCATACGGTATTGTCCCATGAATCTTAGTAGGGGCCCCACTAATATTGAAGGAGGGAAAACATAAGGGCGTGACATTAGAGCACTATGCTGGGACAGATCTTGCGCAAATAAATTCACCCCTGAAGACTCCGTAGAAGGAACTGGTGTGAAGTGTGGGAGACCCTTGCCTGACCTGTCTCTCATCACATTAGAATCTAAAGACATCAAATCAATAGAGTGTCCTTCCCCCCCCCCCCCCCCCCCCCCCTCCGAATTCCTTTTGAACATAGTTCCAAACTTCTTCTGAGATTTTGGAGTCAAACACTGAGAGACGGCGCGAGGGGGTGTCAACCGGATTTTCACCAGATGGGATGTAAGACAGGTGTAACGAGATATTCAGTCGTGCTGTTGCAAAGAACAACGCTTTGAGAGTGGCATTGAGCTGCGAACTTCTTCCCGATTGGTTATTCCAGGTGTCACTACTGCTTTGTTGTCGACCTGAACATCGACCCTCGCGTTTTGAAACTGTTCTACGAACGACATCAACACTTTATCCACCGCCATAGCTTCTCTCGTGGAGATATCCCAGAGGCGCTGCTCACCCGTCCATTAGTCGGATACTTCGGCTTTGAATGGGGCTAAAACAGACCCGCCCCAACCCGAGTTAGAGGCATCAGTAGCCACAATAACTCGAGCATGGCGCTCCTCTCTCCACGGCAAAGGATCATCCCATCCATCTAAAAAGAGCCAGTGCGCTATTTCTTCTCTCAGTCTCCCCGTTAAAGGTACAGATTTCTGTGGCCTCATCTGGCCTCTAGAGATTGCAATGTTCATCTCCCTTGTAAGAAGTATGGCAGCTGGAACAGCTAAGCCAAACGATACACATTTTCCCACCAGGCGTTGACGAGTTTTCACCTTGATAAAGGTTTGAGCTAATACGTCTCTTAAAAGCGAAAGAAAGTTCTCTTTTTCTCAGGTTTAAGATGAAATACTTCCATGCCAGAGTCAGAGAGGAAACCTAAATAAGGCACGATCTTCTGAGGAGCTAAGATAGACTTTGCCAACCCCAAGAAATATCCGAGTTTTACGAGATGGTAAGCCACAAGAAAAACTGCTGATTCCGCTGCAGCTCGGTGACGTGCATCTTCACTAAGCAGATTACTGTACTCTCCCTAGTTTAATGGAACCTGCAGTTCCCCATTATGCCGGTCATCGATGTATAAAGAGCATGGAATCCCAATTGACCTGAAGAAACTAGACGCCAGCAACCCAGTAGTATGATAAACATACGGTAATATATTCCATCCAAAAGGGAGGGTGTTATATACAAAATACCAGCCCCCCCCCCCCCCCCCCCCCCCCCCACTGGATACCAAAGAAAGTGCGGCTTTCCCAAGTCAAGAAAATGTGGTCGTAACCAGATTTGTCATCTACGACAGTTTGGTACGTGTCTCTCTGTACGTAACGCGGGAGATCGGCCAAAGTGTCTAGGGTAAAAGGCATGTCGCACATCCACAAGTTCAAATAGCGAGCATCGTGGCAAAGTCTCGGCTTAGTGGGCTCAACTGCACAAACTAGCGAAATGGCTTGCATGATACATTGTTCTTAAACGTTTTCGCCGGTGGCCTGTCAGAATCGTAGTTGCTCCCCTTAAACTGTCCACTAAAATGTCGGAAGTACGGTTCGATTGACACTTTTCCACGAATCCATCCTAGGACTTCATTTTGCTTTGGGAAGGGGGATCGACAGGCCATCTCTTCCCAATGCGGGTAATTATTGTGCAGCTCACCCGCCTTGAAGTTATCAGGGTCGCGAAAGACTAGATCCGCTAGATTTTCACAGACTTCCCCTTTCTCGACCCGGTTCCCTTTATGGATGTCAGCTGTTATCTCATTGGGCTTGGCGGGGTTTCCAAACAAGTCGATCCATGATATTAACCCTTCGTTCTCACAATCGCACAAAGATTCAATTATGCAATCAAAGTCTCCGTTTTTTCCCACGCCCAAGCGAGTTTCTAAAAGAGAAAAGGTAAAGGCAATGATAGCAAGCGTTAACTCCTATAAGCACCAATTGCAAGCCTGTTTATCGGGATTTAAAGGGAAAGACAGATTGAAAATTCCCCGCCAAGTCAACAATGAAATAACAGCTTTGACCTAGCGCATTGCTAGGGGAGTTTCAGAAATCTAGATAACCCCTTTTTCCAAACTATTATCTCAATGTGACAAAGACATATAGACTCCACCATTGTCTTACAACTCATATTCCCGGCCGCGGACAATTTCTTTCAGGAGTTACGATTTAGACATTTCCTTTGTTTTTAAGCTCCCATAAGCGGACACCCGAGAGGAAATCCCATTAGCCTTTTTAATCAATCGACTTTACAATGCTGTTTGTCACTATCATTTTACAGTGCATTGATCGATTACAGTGCCTTATAGGGGAGCTCTGCGGGCCGAAGGCCCGCGCGGAGCTCCATACTCATAGAACCAGAGAACCATAGAACCCATGCCCGTCATTTTTCATGGTCATGGCTAGCGGAATGTTTCGCGGGCGCGTCGTGTGCCCGGCGTATGCGCAGGGCTAACTCGCGGGCGCGTATACCGTCGCAAAATATGCGCTTATGACGCCACACAACATCCGGGATCTTTGCAATTTCACGTCAACTGGGAAAACACTTTGATGTTTTGTTGTGTTAAGCGGAGAAAACCGTTTAAATTAAAGTCGTTATTCTCCTGCATTTTTTCGCTGTTTGCTACTCAAGACAGGGATACTAATTAAGGGATACTCAGAAGCAGCTATAGTGGAAAAAGAAGATCTTTCAGGGATAAAATCTTGCTTCGAGGATGGGAGCAATGCGGGGAGATGTTTGTCACTTCGGGTTTCAGAACTGAAGAAGCGGAGATTTAAAGAATTTCCAAGCAATGGAGGAACTTACAAGTAAAACAAAATACATTATTAGATGGGAATTTATGTTGATATCAATCTGAGATTAACGTTTTCTTTGTGTTCTCGCTAGTTTTGGAGAATTGTTTATAGAACGTGCTCCATTAAATTCAGTTGTTTTGATTTCTTTCATCGGAAACATCTCGGCCTCGATGAGCTATAAATGGTTCACGTTTTGATTTTAAACATAAACTTATGGAGATTTGAATAACATTTTTCGAAAGAAGATTGTGTCGTCCATTTTTATGTGTTTGTTCATTCATTACATAGGTTGAAAAGCGATTTTATGTAAATAAAACAGGACTTGGATTGTATAGTTCTAAACTTCACTCGCGTGGTCTTATTCAAATATGTTTGTGTATTTTTTGCAATTTTGATTTCTAAATCAGTTTCTCGGACAATTTTTTCATAAGCAACAGGTGTATTTTATTTGGAAATTTGTCGTACTAGTTATTCTAGACGGAGAAAATTGTGAACTTTTGTACGGTCTAAATGTACTGTGCATACGGTCGCGTAAGTCTGTTTTTGAGAATTGCTAAAATTAAAAAAATAGCCCGGTCGTCAATTTTATTCTTGTGCTTCCGACCTTTCACCTCAGTTAAGTTTATCATCGGCTTTCTGTTCAAAGAGCGACGCTGTTAGGCTCAGTCTATCTATCTATCTATCTATCTATCTATCTATCTATCTATCTATCTATATATATATATATATATATATATAGATAGATAGATAGATAGATAGATAGATAGATAGATAGCGACGCTGTTAGGCTCAGTCTATATATATATATATATATATATATATATATATATATATATATATCATTAGCGTTTGTTTTGTCGTCATACACACACGGTTACATTTCGAAACACCACTTGTATGCTTGTGACTGGAATTACAACGTCGTCAACACCCAAGTGTAGCTAAGGCACTCAAGTTTCAATTTCAACCATGGCAGATACATTTTATTGTCCGCATAAAATATGTACTGGCAAAGAATTTCTAAGCTGTATATATCTGGCTCCTCCGTTCAGTTGCTTTTCCGTTACAAGTCCTTCTTTGTTTGTTTCCGCTTTAAAAACGTGCTAAAAACACCGATTCAGAAAGATCCAGTACTCATAAACATTTGTAAACTGTATCACTACAATTTGTTGCAGTGATACTGTTACTGTTAACGCTGGTTGCAATTATGATTTGTTCTTTAATCACTAAGGGCCAGTCCTAGTATTGCAGTATACAGTAATAATAATCATTTATAATCATTTAATACGGTGGTATTTTTTTGCATTCCCAATGTTTATTGTTAGCTAGACAAGCATATCAGTCTGAACAAGCGTTCGTGACAGTTGTGGTTGATACACAGGGTGGATAAGGTATTCTCATTGGCCAAAATTCCATTTTTTTTTTTTTTTGAAGTTTGACGATTGTTGTTAAGAAGTCTTCAATTAATACAGTCCAAATCATGAAATAAATCTCGTGGGTTTTAAAATAGCGTATTGACAGAAAACCAATATGGGTTTGGTTGGGATGAGGTAGATGTTGTCGGCCTGGACTTCACATATTAAGCTACACACATACTCTTTCAAACGAAAACGCAGGTACAAAGATCAATAAATTTTGATCCATTTACTTGCCATTGTTTTTATTTTTAGAGTTTTATTTCTACTTCCGCTAATACTTGCGCTTGCGCTTGTGCTTGCATGGTATCTGACTGCTACAGTAAAACAACAACAAAGACAGGCCAGCCCTAGTTTCATTTCTGCAGTGTGACTATAAATAATGCTTCAGTTGCGAGAGAAACATTCCTCCTTCATTGTCCCGCTTTTAATAAGAAATATTTCGCTTAATCTTCTCTTTAGCCGATGCATGCATAACTCGCCCTTTCCGCCCATCCCTGCTCTGGTATTTCCATTCAGTCTGTTTTTTTTAAGGAGGTCGGGCCAACAAGAAATCAATTCCTGCGAACAATTGCAGACGAAACAAAAAAAAACACAATAAAATGAAGTTAAAAACACATTGAAAACTAGTGGAAAAGAATCAATGCACGGCACTTTTCATGCACAGCATTAAGGTTACAGAGTACCTTCAGATCGAAAATTTATTAATTTTTTTTTTTTTGCGTCAAAATAAAGTTTACAGAATGAACTTTCATCCAAAAACAAATTATCGAAAAATAGCAAAAATTGACGTAGAAATGGCGGTATAACTTTTGTGGGCGGAGTTTACTTAAGTTTACTTAAAGGTATCGAAAATCTTTAAGTTGAGACGTAAATACTCTTAAAGGTATTAAAGTAAGTAATATCTTTAAGATGTGTTTAAGAGCATTTACGTTATCTTTAATTCAACTTTTCAAGACCCTTAAAGGCAACTTAAATTGTTCGTTACTTGCTTTAAGTGTTGTCAAGTAAAGGCTTATTTAAGTAATTTACGGTGCACTTAAAGATAGTCGAAATTGTTCTTTAAGTTTTCTTTAATGAACCTTTACTTGCACTTAAAGTCGTTATTTTGTCCTGTGTTGCCTTTCGTGCATGATTAGTTTGCGTTACAATAATATTGCGTTACTTCGGCTTTCGTTGTCCGCTTAGTACTGGGCATCAGATTTTTAAGGCATGAGCCTGCGCAGAAAGCGTTCTCTTTTCGAACGTTATGTACGAATCTGCAAAACGTTTCGATCAGAGCTGCGGCAAACCAAGAGGTTGAATCACGGCTCAGAGGCTGAAATTTGACAAAATCCGCCGTTTGCAGAGTGCCTGGTACATCATCTAAGTACGAAATGGCTTAATGAGGTGCAATCGGGTCGATGAACCGACTTGAGAGCATAAAAGAAAGACCACTCCGGTGGTGCGTAAGGTTTCAGCCTCGCTCTGCACGAGGTGAAGACACTCCAGCGAGCCAAAAGGTACAATTCTGTGAGTTTCGGCTTTAAAATAAACGCCAAGCGAAGTTTTTGGCTGTGATTTTTGAGTCGCTGGAGTGTTAATAAAATGTGTCTAAAGACAGAATGTATTCCTTCCCTTCACTGACAGTTTGCTCTAAAAATACCCATAATTCATAGCGGGCAAACGTTAGCGGTTAATAATTGACTGACTCGACATATGTGTTGTTATGTAAGCAGATCCTGCATCGAAGAAAGCAGAAATAAGAAGAGTTGATCGCCAAGGAAAACGTAAGTGAATCATTTCCCTTGGAGGTTTAAAATGAGATCAAAATATTGATCAATTGTTACGTTACTGAGACAAAAACGAATTTCGAACGAACACAATTTATCGTGAACCGCGAGTATAGAATCTTAACATGCTTGTCAAGGAATACAACGGTGTCGCTTCCTTTCGAAGCTTTTGACCTTTGAATTCAAACGTTATTTACCTTGTCTTTACGGATAAAAGATGCTGCATTTTAAAAGCCAGCCGGTTGACGGAATTTACATGTACATTTAGTTCATGTCACGCTAGTGTTGGTCACATGTGCTCACGAATGAAAGCTTGTTAATGACTCCTACCTTTCAAATTTTAGACAGCTTTATTGAATTTAACTTTGCCTTGTATTCTTGCTTGTGTTAATCTTACATTGCCCTGTCGTGACGGGGCTTAATTGTACATCGTTAAGTATCTGAAACTACATATGATCAATTTACTAGAACGATGATAAATCTAAGCTAAACCTAACATCAATAGGTCTTGTCACGGTTTTTCCAAATTTTTATATTGGCCTCAGATAGCAAAGATCCGCGCGACACTGCTGTGAAGAGCATCTCAAAATTAGTAAAGTAACCGAGTTTAAAAGTGATACACGTATCTTTTAAAATAGTGAAAAATGTCACAGACGTTTGTATCGCGCGGCCAAATTCCTTGCCAAACGTCTGTGAAATTTGCCATACTCTGTCTCTGAAATTTGCGATACTTCATACTCATAAACTGCAGGGCTAAAAATTAACTCCCATGCTTGGTGGCCAGTCGGGCCAGTTTCCTTGAATTCTTGGTGGCCCATCCAAAACTTAGCCCTCAAGTTTCCTCTACTTTAAAACGAATAAACGCCCCATGGCTTTTAACAGAGTGTTAACTAAAGAAATAACACAAAAAGGCATATAATGCCCCCAGTAATGCCCTGAGACATTTTTTTAACATTTCAGCCATATTTCCACGTTATATCGCCAAATGGCACAAAATATACAACTTGGTTGGATAAAAAGATCCTATAGTACAAAACAAAATTTTGTTTTAATGAAGCGATATGTTTTTTAAGCGCTGTTTTCTCAAAGTTAATTTTTCGCTTGTTGGGGACACTTTAAAGAGCTACAACTCAAATTTGGACAGAAGCTAGGCTAACATATAATCAACAAAAATTTATCGGCGAATTTCTTATTTCCGAAAACTTTTTCGTCAAGAGCCATTTCCGTGCGATCATTCTAATTTTTTTTTCTCCCTTTTTCGAAATATTCTGTAACTTTTAAATGCAATTGAATATGGAAAATCGCCGACAAGTCTTTTTAGCGCTTCGTGTCCGGAAATCCGAGAACAAAACAAATTAGCAAAATACAATAATCGCTTTGAGTTATAGCGTTTTAAAGCTAATTCGGACGTTCGAATTTAGACGTCGTAAAAAATTCGACATTTCATTTTATTACCAAATGGTTTCCATATTTAGATAGCCAGCTCTATAAGCTTTAATTTGATATCTGGGTTTAGGTATATTAAGTGTAATCTTAAGACGCTAGAGCTGTTAAACTGGGGACACCCCCGAAGGCACACTGTAACCTTAAGAAACATTTGAGTTAAAAAAACTCGTCCGCCCAAATTAAGCGATAAACTGATAAATTAATTAATGCTTATATACTGTAAAAGAAACTAAACTGATGTGACATTTTTTTTTTAGTGTATGTAGGAGTGCTATAACGCATTTAACCCTAAAACACCTTTATGGACTACTAGTCCTATAAAGAAAATAAGGAAACCATGGAACAAAGAATCTTCCACGTTCTGACGTCTTATGTTATTTTTTCCCTCCCATCTATCATACATATATAATTCCATTCCACTTTAAGCGAGTGCAACGTCGCATGTACAAAAGATGACAGTCCATTACGCCCTCTGGTGTCGTATGTTTCAGATGAACATCTTCATTTTTGCACTATCTGAGGAGCTGACAATTGTTGTTGTCGGTGTGCCATTTGCAACCCTTTACAAAGTTTGTTAGAATGTCAATATAGGGCTACTTCCTTCGCTTTAATGGGATGTTTGATATGAGAATGAGAAACGCATTTCCTGGAGCATTCTGATAGAAAATGATGAAGGTTTGGACTTTTCCACAAGTTCGCAGATGTTATATGTGTTGTGCACGATTGGATGGGCGTTCTGAATAAAACGTTGGTCACAACTTTCTTGCTTATCTGTTGAGGTGGATTTCATTGTCGAAACTGGCGACTTCTTCTTCGTCTTCATCTCTTTGCAGCTAAGCGGGAGAAATAGCCAGCAATCTGTTGCGGAGTTAGAAATTCGACGCTTTTATATATTATATACCCGCACACTAGCATCCTTGGCTGTGCGCATAAGTTTTGAAACACCTACAGGGTCTGCTTTTTGGCCAGACCGTTCTCCGATCTGGAATTTGGCGTTCATGTACTCTTTCCATTTCGCAGAAAACCGAGAAGTTTGGATACGAGAACATTTCAGGGCCCATCCCATTAGAAGAGATGGGGCAGAAAACGTTTGGGAAAGTTCTGCTTTCCCTAGTTCAGGTACTGCAGTCGCACCGTGTTCTAGCCTTGAAGCATACCCCACTGAACATAGCGCGATCATAAAGCGTTTCTAAAAAAAGACATGAATAGTATGGCAAAAATATTTAGGCCACCGAGAATACCTTGTCAACCCATGTACCAACCGTGACTGTCACGAACGCTTGCTCAACCTTGTATGCATAATTAATGTATGGGGTTATACGGAAATCTTGCCGCTCTTTATTGTCAGCTCTTTTACAGTTTCCGCCGGAATTATAATGAGGAAAAAATTGTATCAACAGTATGAAGAGTACGATAGTGCAAAGTGAGCTACGAAGAATTCAGCAAAAAGTGAGCCGTTTTGATCGTGGCAACGGGCTTCACTATTCATATCCTGCGAGCAGCGGATTTTCCTACGCCGAGCTAAGCCGAACGAGAGAAAAACCACTGCGAGCGTCCTTTAGTTCCTTTGATCGAATAAATTAACTTTGAACTGGTAAAACAAGTTTACAAACTTGTTTAGCCTCTTGCGCATGCACTCATCCACGTAACTGCTGCGTTTAAGGTCGCGCGGGATACCTGGCCATGAATAAATTCATAAGGCAAAATTTTGGCACAGGTGTCACTTTGTAAAACGTAATATCGTGAACGTTTGAAAGCCGATTTAACTAAAATTTAACAGAGGTATTAGCGAATAATGGAAGTTTATAAGGATTGTTTTTTTATTGCAGGGATCGCGCTTTGCGGCAATGCTATAAGCCACTAAAGTTATATTTTTAAAAACGTGGTTTTGTGTCCAAGTTTGCTCCTCGAGAAGAACACAAAGCAAGTTGATTTCACCACTCACTGACCCGTCAAAACATCTATAGTGTCATATCTGACTCCGATTTTTTTATTTCAACTTTAATTAAACGTTATTAGCTTTTAAAGGAGTAAAATTGTCCATGTTAGAATTTGAAGCATCATATCTTCCCTTTGAAAGCCTATTTAAAAATTTTGAGTCAGAAATGACAATCTATAATACACCTAGTTTCCCTCCCTGCAGTATCAACTCATGAAATTCTCTATCCGCGCTGAATTCTTGGACACAAAATTGCTTGGTTTTACGCTTCCGAAGGCTTCCCGAGCAAATACGAATGCAAAAAAATATATATTTATGGTAATTTTGCTGATTTTAATCCACGGGCTTTTGTCAACACTTCATGCAGAAAGAACATTGCGTTGTATTTTACCAGAAAGCGCTTTGTACGTGCAATTATTGATGCAGAAACATTACAGAGCCTGTTCGTGAATATTTCGCGCATTTTCGGTATCAGCCGTCGCACTTCGTGCATACTATTTTCATAAATTTTCATAAATACACACTGATGAGCGGAACCTTAAGCGAGCCCGCTATGTTACAATCAAAATGGCGTCCAAGGTGACGAAGACATTTTTGCCACGAAACAACGGCACGTGCTGAATATTTGCGATTTTGTTTGATTCTTGCACGGATCTGCTCTTAAAACGAAAATGTATACCCATGCAAGACAGAAAACACAATACATTCCAAAATATTGATCCCACAGACGATACATTTGCTCCGGGCGTGCGCGTTACCAAAATGAACTGTTGCTCATAATTATGTATGTATGCGCTATTGTTTTGGTTTTGGATTTCTATTGTTTTGGCTTTTGTTTTAGTTTCAAGAACGGTATGCATAACTAATGTTGGGGTAAAACGGAAATCATTCCGGCTGAAAAGTGCAAAATGACGGAGGTTTTTTCGCTCAAATCAAAGCAAATTTCCCACCGAAATGTTTACTAGATTACAATCTTTCCAAACCCGAGTGTGGATGTTGACATTGCGCCTGTTAAAATGAGTTAGAACGCGTAAAGTGATGACCGCGCAGTCGAATTCCATACAAGCCTTTATACGAAATTGCTCACTTCAAGGTAAAAATGACGGTACTTTTTTTAAAAGTTATTAAAATATTTTACCGTTTCTAGATAGAATAATAACCATATTACTGGAAGGTATTTTTCTTTAATCTTTAATCTTTTAATGAAAACACGATAAAGCTATACCCTATATACCCTAATCTCTCTAATTGTAAAAAGTTGTAACTTTCTCTATGTACTCAGTTTCTTTAATCTGCCCGCCTAGAATAGCCTTTGCTAAACGCGGGCAGCTAAAATGTAACTTTTTTTTTTTTTTTTTTTTTTTTTAAATAAAGATTTTTTGTTGTTTGTTGGTAAGTCAGTGATAGGGCAACATAAAGGAAAGTCCTCCCTCCCATCCCTGAGGTTGGATCTGATCATAATTGTTCTATAACTTACAGTCATGCGATTGCTCACTTACCATTGTCCACAACAGGATCTTTCGTGTAGGTGGGCCTTTGGGAATACTTGTTGAGATAATGTGGTCGCGACCGCAAGGATTGTGACGTTTCCGTAGCGGGAAGCAAGAGAAATAGAGAAGCAAAAGTGCGAAGATGCAGTAGCCGCAAAGAAAGGTGATGGAACTGAGAGTAAAGGATAACGGAAGCCGGACCTTCAGACCCCATCGTGCCTTCCCCCAAAACAAAGGCACACAGTAAGATAGTGATAACAAGGGTCATATTTCTTGTGCGAAGCATTCTGGTATCTGCAAAAAACATAAGTATGATGCATAAATATTAAATATTTTATTAATATCTAACCAAGTCTCGTGAATAATAGCTGAGGCATTTTTTTCCCGGCGGAGACTCGAATTACTAATGCATATATTTGCTGAAATATTAAAACTTACACCAGGATAATATAAAATCCATTAACATTGCTTTACAGAACATTTTTCTATAACAAAATAGATACATAAGTAATGCTCTCGGATCGTACTTAAAACCTCTGTATGGAGTGTTTTCACATGACGTCACGGCGGCCATGTTGGTGTCCCAGAACAATAAAACGGCGGCTATATTGTTGTCCCAAGCTAATCCTGTGGGGATTGAACTCCTTTCTAATGCAAACACTTTGTTTTGTTAAAATAAATTAGCATAGCTGCAGACCACGTGAGTGAAAACACTCTATACCATGAATATTTTTAAGAGTGTTTCGTATCGATTCGTATTCACGGGTTGGCTCAGGAGTCTTTGATCTGGTTTTAGATCATGTTTACTAAATATTTTGACCGCAATGGAACGCCATAGTCGACTGATGTTTTGTTTTTTCTTTTGTTTTTTGTTTTTTTTTTAATAATAAAATGCTGAAGTGAACAATAGTCCATGAAGAATGAAAAACTAGCATATGCAGCATTGCACAATGATAGATGTCCCCATGGCCTAATCAATGCTTCACAGCAAGGAGAACTGGAGTGCAGGGGCAGAGCTCCGTACACATGACATAAGATGCTTATGCACCCTGCTCTTAAAGGATGCGATACCATTTACAGTGACGTTACCAACTACATTATTAGGCAAGCTGTTCCAAACATGAACTGCTGCTGTGTGGATGAACGTTCGGCCGGTAGAAGTCGATAATGTTCATCAAGTTATCAAAAAGGAACAAAATGTACATGACCTAAATCGGATTCACACTATATTAAGCCATGTTAAGCGATTGATCGGTGCGTTGTTACTGTTTATATTTACTAGACACGATGCGGTCATTGCAAACTTATTTGCGTTTTCTCGTTCTATTTTGAGCATTTGAAGTCCAAGGGAATATTCAGAAGTGAAGATTATAATAATTTTGAGCGCATTAAACAAGCAGGATTTTTAACTTATGGATATAAATAGCCCAAATAGGGAGATAATTTCATTCAAGGCAAGTGATTATTCGAGGAAAGATAAAGAAACAATTGCTTTTAAAAAAGCTTCCTCGGAAAGAAGGGGACGAGACAGTTATTCGACGGAAGATTTTTTCCCCGGAAGAACTGCTCAAAAGTCCGAAGTTCAAATACAAGTATGTAGGATTTGGCGTTCTCGTCAGCCGTGGCTTATCGGGCTGTCATCAAAAAGATGTCGAAATTGCACTTGTATTGTTCTCCTATCTAAAACAGCTTCTTCTGCCATCCCTATGCCACACGTCCGTTAACAATTTAGTGACCAAATGTGGAACAAAGAAAACGGCGGTGGGGAGAGAGGAGTGGGGAGGGGAAATCAAATGGAAAAGAAAATTGTCAGTGGTAATACTTAAATGTCCGTTTCTATATTAGAGATGCTCGAGTTTTTGATTTTGATTAAAATTATGCTTACGTTCAATTAAGGTCGCCGTTGATTGCAATGCTTTTTCAAGTAACTTGCCATTGAAGTTTTAAATAGCCAGATTCTTCTGTTGCGACATATCCTGATGGAAAGACACCACGGCCACGAAAGTTGGCAAATAAAACGTCAACAAAAATTGAAAACTTACCGTAATATTATCTTCTGAGGCTCTTGAAAGGTAAGGCACTAGCCGGCCTGCTTTGAAAATTGTGTGAAACTTATTTTAAAAATAAAATGGAATATGATTGCGTTCGGTCTGTTGCTCTGGTTCACTTGAAAAGTGCGGGAAACAAACGACGTTTATCAACTCAGTTTTTATATTTTTATATTGGGGGAAATCAGGAAATTTAAATAAACAACGGAAGCATGTACGCATTTTAAAATCCAAAAGATAACGTTGTTTTGACAATGCCCAACCCAAGTGCTGACCTGTTTTAGCAAATACCCCACCCTTGGGAAGGAAAAGTTATAAAAGTTAAAAAATGCCCGACAAATGCCCGGAGGACGCTCACTTGTAAACACAAAATCTGTGGGAATAAATTGGTGCATTGGAGGCCCTATTTTTTATCTTAAGGTCCGTTTATACAGGCGATGTTTTGTGCAATTTTTGTCGCACTTGTCGATGCAATTTTTGTCGCGCGCAAGTTGCATCTTCAAATCGTATGTGTAAACGGGCGGCGATTTCAGTGCGATTTGGACGCGATTTGTCGCGCGATGTCGCAAAGGTTTCGAACATGTTCGAAACCTGATGCAACTTGGTGGCGATTTTAAGGAAATAACAGCAACTGAAATCAAAGCAAATGTCGCACCCGAATCGCACAGGAAATCGCCGCTAGTTTACACTTACGACAAAAGTTGCACTGGAGAACGCGACAAAAATCGTATCAAAAATCGCATGTGTAAACGGGCCTTTACATGTCTTCAATGCCCTTGACACTTGCAGGCCATATAAATTGATTGATTGATTGATTGTTGATTGATTGATTGATTGATTGATTGATTGATTGATTGATTGATTGATTGATTGATTGATTGATTGATTGATTGATTACTCTCGAGATTGTCAATTTCAAAAAAACAATTATCTGGCGGTTTCCAAATTATCATCACATTTGTAGGCGTAGACCAAGGCCCCGTCCACACGTATACGTTTACGTTCGTAAACACATTTTTTTTTCATCTAAAACTCTCCCGTCCATACGAAGCCAGCCATCGTTCACGATTCGTTTTGACCTGTCCACACTTAAACGCTACAACGATACATAAACCCTTCAAATCTGCATTGAGCATGCGTAGATAATTCCGCCATATTGGATATGTTCCCTATTTTCTTTATTTGTGGACTTGGTCCGAATCTGTGACATCAGCGTTTACGAAAATATCCGTTTACGCTGTCCACACGTAAACGTGTAAACGACGTTTTCGAAAATATCCACTTTGGAGAGCATTTTCGAAAATATCCGTTTAGAGTGACCGTTTTCATCGTTTACGTGTGGACGGGACGCCTAAACGCATTAAAAAATATATGCGTTTACGAACGTAAACGTATACGTGTGGACGGGGTCCAACTTACATGCAAAAATGGCAACAACTCGAGAAGCTCAACGCACGCTAACCAAATCGTTCTTTCTCGCAATCGCCCAAAGCAACCCCCGCACGTTTTCACACACGATTTCAAATGGAATCTATCTCAAGTCACGTGTAGTTCCTATTACATAACCTGTTCAAGTCACGTGTAGGATGTTACATAACGAGAATACCTCGTGTACGGGGGCGAGGAGGTTTTCGCTTGAGAGTTTGAGAGGGTAAATGTTGTTTGGTTGGTTCTACGAGTTTATGGATTGTGTGGATCAAATCATGGAATTGACTTATGAACTCTGACTTCAAGTTTTGGACGAGTGCTATAGACATTCCAAGGCTGTGTCAGCAGATAAGAACGATTACTTGTATTGTTATATTTCTATTAAATTTCGCTCACTGTAATGTTGATACTTATATTTGCATCTTGCATTAAACGTGTCGAGTTCGCTGGATTCGCTTTTTGTTACCAAGTTCGTAACAATTGGGGGCCTGTCCCACCCTGGATCCAGAGGTCCGTTCTCTGAATATCATGAATGAAATTAACCGCATAAACGGTTAGAAGAAGCTCGCGAGACGGACCTCTGGTCACTCGAATATACAACCTCATTTCCATGCGAGGATCCAGTTCAGAATCTGAACTAGGTCGCTGATTGGTTACTCCTACTTGTTTCCAGACTCTACCGGGAGTTAACGATGCAACAGCAACTTCGATTGGCTGGACCAAAACAATTCACAACGGGCGCGTGAAAAACCGGTTTCCCAAAGTAAAGCCACACAAACAACAATGGCGGACGTAGATAGAGATCGCGGCTTTTTGCGATCTTTAAGAAACGCTGTGGATTACTCTTTAGTATCCAAATTTTCAAAATATCAGAGAACTAAAGCCAGTTTAGAAAGAAGCGCTGTTGAAATTTATTCAGCGCAAGGAGGTGTTGACAGGCCAGACACGACTTATTAATTCGTTTTATCGTGGAGTGTGACCTTTAGAGTTTTGTTTGAACGAGGAAAATTTTTGTCTCTATTTAATTTTTATCTCTAGCACGGAGGCGTGCTTTCGAGTTGCAGGTATTCTCGCTGACGATTTCGCTGACCACTGGTAGGTGACAGGAAGAGAAATAGGTGTACTGGATTAATTGCGTGCGGATATCAAGGATTCTTTGTTTGTTAGATCTCTCGCCTTTGAAAACGGTTGTATCCAGAAAGTTTACTTCTTTGTCTGAGATTAATGTTTGTTTGCAAGGACAATAAAATCTTCTAGCTCCTTTTTCTCGACACTCTACAGTGAAAAAATGTCATCGATGTATCTTTTCCACTGGAGTGGATTTGATTTAATATTTCTGTCTCGACCGCGTTTTAAACATGTCAGCTGTTAGATTTAATGTAAACAAACAGACACGCGTTGGTCCCCAAGGTTTAAAACCGGTTTGGTGAGATATCCGATCCACAAATCGCATGAAAATGAGGTTGTGTACTCGAGTGCCCAGAGGTTTTATTTTTTCTCGGCGCGTTGCGCCTCGTTGTCGCGGCTTCGCCGCTCAAACTCGCCGTTTTCACTAAAAAAATAGAAACCTCTGGCACCCAGGGTAGGCCTGTCCGGGAGCGAAACAAAACTTTATATGTCGAACAATCGAAGCTGGTGTGAATTTATTCGTTACTTGCGTTCCGGAAGATTCGTGCGGTTGTTGGTTCGAGATTTAATTTTGTAGCGAATCCAGCGAACTCGACACATCTAATGCAAGATGCAAATATAAATATCAACATTACAGTGAGCGAAATTTAATAGAAATATAACAATACAAGTAATCGTTCTTATCTGCTGACACAGCCTTGGAATGTCTATAGCACTCGTCCAAAACTTGAAGTCAGAGTTCATAAGTCAATTCCATGATTTGATCCACACAATCCATAAACTCGTAGAACCAACCAAACAACAACTGCCCTCTCAAACTCTCAAGCGAAAACCTCCTCGCCTCCGTACACGAGGTATTCTCGTTATGTAACATCCTACACGTGACTTGAACAGGTTATGTAATAGGAACTACACGTGACTTGAGATCATACAATAGAAACTACACGTCATGAGCGGAGTTGATATGCGTAACAAATCAAACTACTATGAGTTGAAACTACATCCCCAAAGCTAGATATTAGATATTAGCCAATTATGTCGATATTATGTTTTTCACTGTATTCATAATCCCCAAAACTTCATACCCAAAAATTTCAAAAACGCTCTCATACATTTCTTTTAAACTTTGTCCAGTTGAAGCCCATGGTCTAATCAATTAGCCCACTCGCGGTGCTTTCCTGACAAATAGAAACAATATTTTCACCATACATTATATATGTGCCATAAAACTACATTCCTTGAAGGTTTCATAGTGTTTGCTTCACTACATTTCAGATGATGCGATCAAAAGCAATGTCTTAAATATGCTCATCTTACTCACGTCACTCACGTCACAGAAGTAATTATACTTTTGTTAGGGAAGCGTTTATTTAAAAACAGTCGATGAATTTTTTTTTTTTAAATCTTTTGATCTGAAGTTTAACATGTAACGACACTATCTCTGTAAATTTCAAGCGCATTGAATCATTTTAAAGGCACGAAATAAAATTAACATTCAACATTCAACACAAAGACACATTTAAACGCTTTACACCTGCGTGGCCGCAGCCCATTAGAGTGATTTTACTTCAACTGTGAAACAGAAACTATTAGTTAGTGTGTAACACTATCTATCACTATCTATTACACTGGCGCTAGACCTTGATAGGGTGATTACAGTTAACCCGTGAAACACAATCTAACAATTAGTGTGTGATAGTCCAAATTAAACAAAAGAAAACAATGGAATTATGTCTAATAGTGCGTACTATTCTACTAACTCTTTCACGGGTTAACTGTAATCGCTCTAATATTTGAGGATAATAGAAACCGATACGAAGTACTACGGCGTAAAATCCTACTATCTATTTCACAGATGAAGTAAAACCACTCTAAACAGACCATTTAACATTTTACAGTTTATAATCGAAATGGACAAACGACGCTATAAATTAGCATTGTGTCGGAGAAAAGCACTATTTCGCCGGCATCCCGCTTGATACCCCACCTATATTATATAGAGATGTGGCAGTTATGGAGTGGTTTTCAATTAGATGATTTGAGGCCGAGTGAAAAAACAAGACAAGAAAACATGGCCATTGTAGAGACTTATTTATGACTTAATAAATTTGTTTTACGCTCGGTACAATGGTGCTTGCTATATGCTTTGTAGACCTACACCTCAAACACAATATGCTCATTGGTTTGCGGAAAATGAATCTTTTAATCTTTAGGAGAGCTCTATTCCAGTTATGTTTAAAGTTGCACTTAATTTTTTCATTCTTCTTTTTAGCTATATAACAACACTGGAAACTGCATTCTTTACCAAAGACTTCCAATTGTATGAAAATTCTGCTTTTATATGAAAATAACAAAACATAAGTAGAAAACAAAATAAAGGGGGCATTGTCCTCTCTTCGGATAAATAACTAATCTTAAACACCAAGTTTTGAAGCGGCTCAGACACTTAACTTTTATTTCTATTTTAATTAAGATAAGTAAAATAATAGTTCCTCAGAATAAATATCCGGACTAATACAGTAAAAACCCACGTATAAGAACCTAGATTTTTCCAACTTAGACTAAATCGGTTCTTATAGAAATGATATTTAGTGGGATTTTAGGCTACTTAGGTACTTAAATAGGTTCTTAATTTGATAGGGGCACTAGGATCAGCACAGATAACTAGTACAGGGCATATGTGATATGGAAAGCCATTGATGCATGACATAGATGCAAGGAAGTTTCAATGTGTTTCTAAAAACTGTAACTCATGGAACTGTATTCTTAATACAATTGCATTGTATAATCCAGAATTGGCGCAGACATGATATGGTTTTCATTTCAGTTCATTCTTTGAATCTTACTGACTTAAACCTAGTCTATTTTTTTTAATGTATTTTCATCTGTGCCTTCATTTTTGTAAAATAAGAACCTATTAGAAATTTTAGGCTTAATAGGTTCTTATGTAAAGGGGGTTTAAAATGAACATTTTAGCCGAACAGGTAAATTTTAGGTTCTAACAGTGGGTGTTTACTGTACCTATTTCCAGCTGTTAGACTTTGCAGCGGAGATAAATTTGCAAGCACGTACTTGAAAACTCGTCTCCAGGGCATAATACTATCTGTTCATTCCTTCGTAACCGTAAAATGCGTCAGGCTCGATCACATACTGGACATAAAATCTAGATTTGGTCCTAGATTTTATGCCGAGCATGAAGTGTAAGGCACAAAAGTTGTGTAAGTTGAACTGGTGATAGCTAAAAATAAACAAACAAATAGACAAAAGAGAAACTGGACACAAGAAACCACACAGTCTAGCCTAAAAACAATATTCGGACATAATATGGCAGCACTGCATGTGGGAAAAACTTACAGGAGATAGCCCGAGTGGCACTTTGACTTCTAAAAAAAAAAAGACAAGTCGTGACGCAAAGTCATCATTCTGATTTATAGAGCAGAATGCTAGGAATAGATTAAGAAACTGTGTTTGCAAAGACCGTCATACCGAAATAAAATCACCGGATTCTGTAGCAAAGGATCTAATCAGCTATAAAATAACAAGCAAAGCAAGGCAAAGCAAAGCAAGGCTGATTCACAGTAATGAAACTATCTTTGTCAATTTACTGATCTGGAGAGAAGAAAGGCTGTGCCTTTCAAAATATTGGATTAACAAAATATTAAATCAAATCGTTTGAAATATATTTGTAAATTTAAGTGATTTTAGCCGACTCGGCCTACGGCCTCGTCGGCTAAGTATTGGGCGATATTTCACTCACTTTCGCGCTACAACTGTTAATTATTCGATTTATTTCAATTCTATTCCGGATAAAGTCAATCGAACGCACTCTATGTTTTACGGGCATACCGACATGTGCTTTATGTTAATTTGTCATTCATACCTGAAGGTTCTTCGTTCGAAGAATTAAGGTGGCTCAACTGGGATTTTGGCAACACAACATCCCAAATTTAAACGGCTGATGCTTCCTTGTCTGAGGTCGGTTAGGCAAGCTGCTTCACACATGTACATATACTGGAGATGAAATGAACTTTCCAAAAAAGTAGATTTGATTGACATTGGTGTTACCATAACAACAATCGTATGGCGTCATGGTTTTTGCATATTAGTAATTTTCTCAACATCTAGACCTAAACTTTTGAAACGACTTTTATGCCTCTTATAGTCTAAATGTTGGTCTTCGACTGCAAAGATTGAAAAATTATATGAGAGCCTTTGAATAAAATTGGGTTGAATATTTTCCATAAAAAATTCAAAGATTCGCAATATTTTCTGTTAATTCGTCGATGTCAGTGCTTTCCTGACAAATTAAAAAAATATTTTCACTATATATTATATATGTGCCATAAAACTACATCCCTTGAAGGTTTTATAGTGTTTGATTCACTACGTTTCAGATGATGCGATCAAAAACAATGTCTTAAATATGTTCATTTTACTCACAGAAGTAATTATACTTTTGTTAGGAAAGCGTTTATTTAAAAACTAGTCGATGAATTTTTTTTCAAATCTTTTGATCTGAAGTTTAACATGTAATGCACTATCTTTGTAAATTTCAAGCGCATTGAATCACTTTAAAGGCGCGAAATAAAATTAACAGTATAACGGAGTTTTGCATTCGTCCCAAAGTTTCATTGCCGTATTATTTGTTGACAGCTGGTTTATTTATTTCAGGACTTTCTCTTTTGTCTTTATTCTTCATATTGCTGAATTTTTGGAAACGTGGTCAACGAAAATTACAGCGATTTTACTGCCACTAGCCCAAACAAGGGTTTTCATGACCCCGATCAGCCCGAAAATCACAGAGAAGAGAGAGAGAGAGAAGAGGGAAAGGGAGCGAGAGCGAGAGCGAGAGCGAGAGAACTAAATACCAGCAACAGTCTAGTTTTTATATTGGGGGGTTTAGCATACTCACAAGCACACTCACAAACGCTTACTTTGGGTGATACCGTTTTATATTTTAATTAAGATAAGTAAAATAATAGTTCCTCAGAATAAATATTCGGACTAATACCTATTTCCAGCTGTTAGACTTTGCAGCGGAGATAAATTTGCAAGCACGTACTTCAAAACTCGTCTCCAGGGCATAATACTATCTGTTCATTCCTTGGTAACCGTGAAATGTGTCAGGCTCGATCACATACTTGGCATAAAATCTAGATTTAGTCCTAGATTTTATGCCGAGCATGAAGTGTAAGGCACAAAAGTTGAGTAAGTTGAACTGGGATAGCTAAAAAGAAACAAAAATAAATAAAACTATACATTACGAGAAGTGCAACATGTTAAATTTGTTATAGTGTGGTTGTAACTACGGACCTAGTTGATTGTATCTTGTGGTGAGAGCGTCTCAGCTACGTCTCCTCTACGTGGTGAGAGCTGGGGGTTGACACTTTCGTGTCACCCTCTAAATTATGCTCGGCTACACCTACTTAATCTGCAAATTGTCTACCATCCATGCCCTACCCCCCACCGGGAAACAATGGTGTCAATGGGTTTTAGGAGTCTGGTGTAATAAGGGTAAATTAGCCTAAACCGCTAGAACTACTTGAGAATGTACTGGCATAAGCGTACAATGCTAAATATGAACTGTGCATCCGAATACAACTATAAAATGGCTTCAAATTTTACAGTTTAAACTCGAAATGGACAAACGACGCTATAAATTAGCATTGTATCGGAGAAAATTACTATTTCGCCGGCATTCCGCTTGATACCCCAACAATGTAGAGATGTGGCAGTTATGGAGTGGTTTTCAATAAGATGATTTGAGGGAATGAGAGAAAAAAAATAAGACAGGAAAACATGGGCATTGTAGAGACTTATTTATGACTTAATAAATTTATTTTATGCTCGGTACATTAATGCTTGCTACATGTATATGCTTTGTAGACCAACACCCCGAACACAATAGATTCTCATTGGTTCGCGGAAAATGAACTTTTAACCTTTTGGATAGCTCTACGTACTACTATTCAAGTTCTGTTTGAAGTTGCCCATAATGTTTCCATACTTCTTTTTAGCTAATATAACAACACAGGAAACTGCACTCTTTTCCAAAGACTCCCATTTGTATGAATATTCTGCTTTTGTATGAAAATAACAAAACATTCATGGAAAACAAAATAAAGCGGGCGCTGTCCTCTCTTCGGACAAATAAGCTAATCTTAAACACCAAGTTTTAAAGCGGCTCAGACACTTACTTTTATTTCTATTTTAAGATAAGTAAAATAATAGTTCTTCTGTATAAATATTCAGACTAATACCTATTTCCAGCTGTTAGACTTTTCACCGGAGATAAATTTGCATACTCTAAGCATGTACTTGAAAACTCGTCTCCAGGGCATAATACTGTCTGTTCATTCCTTTGTAACCGTAAAATGTGTCGGGCTCGATCACATACCGGGCATAAAATCTAGTTTTTGTTCTAGATTTTAATATATAATAACTTTATTTATCCACAGAATCCTTATCACTAAAAAGTGGTCTGGCACATAAGTTGTGTAAGTTGAACTGATGGTAGCTAAAAAGAAACAAAAATAAATAAAACTGTATATTACGAGAAGTGGCAACCTGTTAATTTTTTTATAGTGCGGTTGTAACTACGGACCTACAATGTAGTTGGTTGTATTCTGTGACGAGCGCTTTAGAAATGGGCTAAAGTGATTGTAAATTTGATGAGTAACTTATAAATATCAAATAAATTGTAAAACATAAATAAAAAAAAAATAAATAAATGTTTTAGGCCAATTTCGGTACATTAAAAATGTAACTTGACTCCGCGTTCTGCAAGCTTTCGTCCACAAAATATGTGAGTAAAAACGACCAGAAAGACACAGGACTACTGAAATGTGAGTAATTTACGTTTATTTCAGATAAATTGAACTTTATTTAGTCGAAATGCACTTTTCCTACATGTATAGCTCATGAATAAGCCTGGCATCGTTTGTTGAAACAGTACATATGCTGATTTTGAAGGAACAATTTTGCCTAACATCTTTTTGTCCAACCGTTAACATAAAAGGGAGATATAATTACGGACAACATGGGATACTAAGTTTTTCGGTTAGTTGTTTTGCGCATTGAAGCGATCTTTGGGAAAAAAAGACTCAACCAATTGCTATTTTGTCTCGGGAAAAAAACGGAACTGCAAAACGAAAGCAGTAGTTTGGAAATACAGTGCAAGATTACAAGGATTAGAGTGGATTACATTTCACGAAATTTAATTTATTGACAGGCGGTCAAGAAATCATACTTGTTATTCTTGTGACATTTTGACTTTCTTAGCCGTTATTGTATCAATTCAGTTCATATTTCTTTCCACTTTGGGCGATGTTTTTTTTCCTTCAATTTCAAGATAAATTAAGATTAAAGCAAGTTCCTCAGGCCATAAGCATGAAAACATGATATTTCAACTGGGACAGGTCCCGTTAGATAAAATCAAAGCAAAAATGCTAAAATGATCCTCAATTGTCAAAACATTATTACTCGTGCCGGGTACGGGAACGAGTCAAGCATTGGCCTGCGTTTTTCTCCTTTTTCTCCGTGTTTTCGTATCTACTTTTGTGCATTGCGTTAGATATGGGTACGAGGATACGCACGTATGTACTGAGAGAAATTTTGAACCCACGATACTTGGGATTCGGTGTTATCGGCGTCGTTTTGCAAGCCTGAAGGGAACCAAATTTGGGTTTTATTGTTTGTTGCTGTTTACTCGTGACGGATACGGTAACAAGGTAAAATTTGCTCTCCGTTTTTCTTTTTATTCTTTTTGTTTTCGTCTGTTATTTGTGCATCGCATTAGTTCTGGGTACGAGAATACGCACGCATGCAAGCAAAAGCGAAACTAATTTTGGTTTTATTTGCCTGTTGTTGTGTTACGCAAGTGTTACCCGCGAGTAACGTACATTACCGGTACGAGTATAGGCTACGGGTAGCCTCTTGTTACTAATAAGGGCGGCTTTTTTTTCCTGACTGGGTGAAGAGTGGCAGATCGGTTCAAAATCAGGGTGCTTCATATTTTGTCCATAATTAGTTTATGGTGTGCCATTTATCGTGGTATAGTTATTTTGTTAAAACTATGTTTCAATTTCGTGAAAATTTCGAAAAACCGTTACGGCCGTACATTGCCTCAAAATGCCTAAAATGATAGCGATTTCGACGCAAGTGAACTTTCGCTAAACAACGACACGATAAGATAAAAGCTCAAAACAATCGCATTTGACATGGACATTGTCTTGTAGTTTTCTTAACTTATTCTTGTCTATGATAGTAATCTATTTGCAGCGCTCTCCCTCATGCTTATGCGGATTGAGATTGGGGTCAGCTGTCGCTTAAGGTAGACAAGTAAGTAGCAAATGGGTTGGGAGGGAGGGAAAAACTAGTACCGAAAGTCCACGGCGAGGAAAGCAGAGAGAGATGAAGACATTAAAGGACGAGCAAACCGCGGCGGACTGAGCAGCCAGACTGCGCGAAAAGAGGGCGAGTAAAGTGATGTCAATCCTTATATACGCTCTGAGGGCGACCGCTGACAAATAGTAATATATTTGCAGCGCTCTCCCTCATGCTTATGCGGATTGAGATTGGGGTCAACTGTCGCAACAAGCCCACAAGCAACCTCGCAGACATACACCACCAAAAATACCCCCAAATCTAAACAAAATCCCCCAAGACGAAACATCCAAAACCCAAATCTAAAGAGGCACTACGACACCAGCGGGTGTTAATGTTGGCGAGAGGGTTACATTAAAGAACCGCAGAAATGAAAGTCTCTGATACATCGCCATTAACTGTCATCTCCCAAGCTTGGGCGGGAGGGAAACTTCCAGTTGTATCAACCCATGACACTACGTTAGGGGAAAGCCAAAACTCCTTTCATTGAGAAGGCGCACTTGGCCCCGGTAATCCGAGTAGGGAATTAAACTCCCTTTAAAACTATCATCGGAAGGAGAAAGAAGAAAAGGATAAAAAAGGTATAACTAAAAGCGAAGCAAGGAAGCATATGTAAAGCGCCGAAGGTGAAGCACAGCATGCTAAACAAAACCTGAACATTTGTCAAATGACAATTAAAAAAGAAGCATCTGCAAAACTAGATAGCAAAAGGCAACATGCCAAGCAAACACTCACAACAAGAGGCCGATGGCAAAGCGTAACATACTGTAAACAAATTCCGTGTAGCATGTCAGAACAAGTATAAGCGAGGTCCCGATGGCTAAGCGCAGCATGCTAGACAAACTCAAACTTGTCACGACGAGCATCTGCAAAGCCCCAAAGGCAAACACAGCATGCCAAACAATTAAAACATGTGACAAACAAGCATCTGCAAAGCCCCGATGGCAAACGAAGCATGCTAAACAAACTCAAACTTGTCACACAAGCATCTGCAAATCCCCGATGGCAAACACAGCATGCCAAACAATAATAACATGTAACAAACAAGCATCTACAAAGCCCCGATGACAAACGTAGCATGCTAAACAAACTCAAACTTGTTCCAACAAGCATCTGCAAAGCCCCGAGGGCAAACGCAGCATGCTAAATAATTAGAAAATGGACAAAAAGCATCTGCAAAACCCCGATGGAAAACGCAGCATGCTAAACAAACTCAAACTTGTCACAACAAGCATCTGCAAAACCCCGAAGGGAAACGCAGCATGCTAAATAATTAGAAAATTAGTTTTATAATTCAACACATTGATAACAAAGCACAGTTTGAAGAAAAAATATCGAGGCCGGACCGTCATTTTTACATTCTCATGTCAAAATGCGAAATTTACCACCATCGTTGGATATACGTCATGTAGACAGCGTATATCGATAACTTTTTTACCATATTTGGGCAGCGTATCAATGTGTTGAATTATAAAAATCGTTATTTCAAAGAGTTATCGGTGACAAAACAGTGTAGGTTTAAGATGGCCCGCGGCTATTTAGCGGCGCGGATGCTCCCTTTTATAAATCGAATTCTCGGCATGTAAGCGTTAACCGATTTCTGTAAGTTTTGGTAGGGCGATAAAGGAGTCTTCAAATTATACAGGACTTTAAATTTTAGTGTATATAAGATAAGCGATTAAAAGTTACAAGCGTTTTTAGAAAACCCCGTTTTTTAAGAAAACGCGAATATTTTCATAACACGACGACAGATTTTTTTTTCTAATTAAGCTCAATAAGTTCCAAGACTTCAAGCTTTACTGTGAGCAATTTTCCACAAAATCGGCTGGACAGAAATTACTGCACAGTCGAATACTGAATTTAAGCTTCCAAATGTTATGCTTGCGTATTTGCCTCAGCTGTTGCAAGAACGCTAAAATAAGGCTACAATCGCACCCTATTACTTGAAAGCTTGATGCAACCGAAAACTTTGCTGAATAACCGGAAAAAATCGGAAGCTCCCAGCAACAACTATAAGCAAAGAAAGAACAAGATGTTTATCGTGCGTAATTTATGAACTTCAAGAAATTCAAGTTTGTTTGACTCGTGAAAAAACTACCGATTTGTTTTCTGGTATTTTTAAGTATGATAACATTCAGTATATGTACAAACGGCCTTACCTAGTTTCATGTGTATAGTCTCGACGAAACTCGGCGAATTTGGGTCGTCAAGTTTGCTTACTTCACGTCTTCCATTTTCTAAATGCTTTTAAAACCCCTCGTGTTCCGTAAATTATTCAAAGTTGCTACATTCTGGGATTATTTGCCTCTTGGGAATCACCGATCATCGTTAATACAATAGGCCATTTGCATGATTGTAATCAGAAATGAGGCCATAACTTTTCCGGTTATTCAGCAAAGTTTTCGGTTGCATCAAGCTTTCAAGTAATAGGGTGCGATTGTAGCCTTAGGCCCAGTTCAAACGTCGAACTTCACATGTGCCGAACCTAATGCAAATGAGCAAAATCTATTGTTCTTGCTAATTTGCATTAGGTTTGGCACATGTGAAGTTCGACGTTTGAACTGGGCCTTATTTAGCGTTCTTGCAACGGCTGAGGCAAATACGCAAACATAACATTTGGAAGCTTAAATTCAGTATTCGACTGTACAGTAATTTCTGTCCAGCCGATTTTGTGGAAAATTGCTCACAGTAAAGCTTGAAGTCTTGGAACTTATTGAGCTTAATTAGAAAAAAATCTGTCGTTGTGTTATGAAAATATTCGCGTTTTCTTAAAAAATGGGGTTTTCTAAAAACGCTTGTAACTTTTAATCGCTTATCTTGTATACACAAAATTTAAAGTCCTGTATAATTTGAAGACTCCTTTATTGCCCTACCAAAACTTGCAATAATCGGTTAATGCTAACATGCGGAAAATTCGATTTATAAAAGGGAGCCTCCGCGCCATTAAATAGCCACGGGCCACCTTAATTCTGTTATTTTCCGTCTCCAAGTACATTGTAGTTTCTATAAATTTGTAGTTAAACAAGGTGAACATTAGCGCATGCCGACAAGAGGGCGCGATAGCTTCCGCCAGCTTACGTCCATGAAGAAAATAGTAGATGCTTCAGTGATTAATTTAGCGCGCGTTTGTCGAGCGTGAAATATAATCGGGAAATTTGATAAACGTACGTCTGAGTAGGAAAACTGTGTTTTTAAAACACACATTACATTGCCATGTATGCAATACGATGATAACAAGCGTTTCATTGGTTCTTAACTGATATTATTCATCTGCTAAAGAAATATATAATAATATTGATAATAACACATTTTTGAATGGCAGAGTTAAAATAGAAATTGTAGGAACCTTGGTTACAATTTGAATAACGAAGGTCTAGTTTTTTAAGTTTAAATATTTATCATGTCATTCTTTAAAATAGATTAAAGCTTTTTAAAACTCGACATATGTGATTATTTTTATTTGAGTGATATATATTTTAGCACTGCATGTGAATTGCCCACTTCAGGGCTTGGTTGTTCAAAATGTGGATAGCGCTATCCATCGGATAAATCACTATCCAGCGGATAAGTATCAACAAAATTCTTTGTGTTCAGTATCCACTGGATAGTGTTTTATCCGGTGGATAGCGCTATCCACCTTTTAAACAACCGGAGCCAGAACGATGGGGAGTCTGGGCACCAAAACGGGATTCTGGGGCATTTTTTTTGGGAGAGGGGGACGCCAGAATTTTGAAAATTGCAGCAGAGGAAATTATTGTAGTCAACTATTACCAGCAAACAGGTGGTGTCGTGACGGAAAGCAAATTTGGACTCAATTATGCGTGCTTAATCGTCGCCCACCGGACACAGGACCTCTACAAACGTTACATTGTTGGTGCAACTTCCTGCGACAAAAGAGAAATAGAATATTTCGCCTCCTTCGTCAATAACTTTCACCCGAGTCTGAAATTCACGTGGGTCATCTCAGACGATAAGTTCCCTTCTTCGATTTACATCTAAAATCATCTGCGAACCGTACTTATCACCACGAGTCACTATATAGAATCATATTAACTGAATTACTGAAGAGTGCAAAAAAATCACTTGAAACCTTTCAAAATGAAAAATCACCAGGTGAAGATGGCTTTACGGTCGAATTTTATCAATTCTTCTTCGCGCTACTGGGAAATGATCTCATCGAAAGTTTAAATGCCACTTTTGCTTTAGGCGAGCTTTCTATCTCTCAACGGAGAGGAATAATTACACTTCTGCCAAAAGAAGATGGGTCCTTGTTGGAGCTCTCTAACTGGAGACCAATTACTCTGCTCAATACTGATTACAAAATAGCGTCCAAAGCCATCGCCAAACGAATAGAAGCAGTTCTTCCAGATTTAGTCCATACAGACCAAACAGGTTTTATAAAAGGTAGATATATTGGAGAAAATATTAGACTTATTAACGACGTAATGAACATACCAAAACAGAAAAAAAAAAGAGGGGAATCTTAATCTCACTTGATTTCAAGAAAGCGTTTGATTCCCTAGAGTGGCCACTGATACTGAAAACATTAGACACGTTTAATTTCAGAGATAGTCTTAAAAAGTGGGTGACTTTGTTTTACTTCGATATCGAGAGTGCGGTAGTGAATAATGGCTTTGCAACAAAGTGGTTCAAGCCTTCAAAAGGTGTGAGACAAGGCTGCCCGCTTTCGCCATACCTTTTTGTTATGTCGACTGAGATATTAGCCAATAACATCCGCCAGAATACAGACATAAAGGGGATCACTGTATTTGGAAACGAGATTAAAATAAGCCAATTTGCAGATGACACGAATCTTTTTTGTGCAGATATGATCTCGACAGAGAACGCTCTGATAACTGTAAAAAATTTTAGTGACATTTCGGGGTTACATCTTAATGTTAAGAAAACCAAAGCTATTTGGCTGGGAAAATGGGAAACAAATAAGACCACGCCCTTAAATTTGAAATAATTACGTTGCCCGGTCAAAGTGTTAGGTATCTATGTTTCGTATGATGAGAAAAACATGATGAATATAACTTCATGTTAAAATCGAGGAAACTGCAAACCAAGCTAGATATGTGGAGGGCAAGAGATCTGACTTTATTCGGGAGAGTTTTGATCATTAAGTCTCTGGGACTATCGCAATTAATTTACTCAATATCTAATCTTAATGTTCTAAAGGAGATCGCGCCTATGATTAAAAAGAAACTGTTTAGTTTCCTCTGGAAAAATAAGAATGACAAAATAAAAAGAGAAAGTCTCTATCAAGATTTAAGCACAGGCGGAATTCGTATGGTAAATGTCGAAGTGATGATTAAAGCCTTAAGATTAGCTTGGATTCCTAGATTACTATCCAAAGGAATCCGAAATTGGAGAACAGTTCCAGACCATTTTTTCAAAATGTGTGAGGGTCTGAATTTCCTTTTAAGATGTAATTATGATCCAAGAAACTTACCCAAAATCCTAGTTTTTTATAGCGAAATTCTTAATTTCTTTAACGAACTAAAATGTCTCTGCACTAGTGGTGATCAACTGAATGACTTAATCCTGTATAACAACAAAGAAATTCTAATCGCAGGAAAGTCTTTTTACTATAGTGAATGGTTAAAAGAAGGCATTCTCACAATTAGGGATCTCCTAGATAAAAATGGTAATTTCTTATCATTCCAAGATTTTAGTAAAAAATACCATTGTCATTCAAATTTTCTTCAACTTTACAAAGTTATCAGTGCCATACCGAAACATTTGCTGACAAAAGCGAGACTCTGTGAGCAAGACATCTCAAAAGATTCATATATGAGAAACTCTCTTAAATTCTCGCTAAATGAGACTTGTGAACTAAACTTTGACAGAATAAAAGTAAAAGACTTTTATTGGCTATTCATTAATAAAAATGGCAGTCCTCACAGTCATACAGGTCCGACGAAATGGGAAAAAACTTTGTCAATAAGCGAAGGTAATTGGGAAAACATATTTTATAACATAGCTAGGAAATTCGCCCAATCTAACTCAATAGCGCCAGCGTGCATCTATAACTCAACATACGCACGCCCGTGCGTATAGACAAATTTTTATGATAGAAATGATCACAGGACACCCAAGCGTAATGTTTGCATATTAATGATATTTGAAAATATAAGACATTGTATGGAATTTCGAATTCAACGTTTTAAGCAATATATAAAATCAAAATTGCTGAATAAAATCGTTGAAACATTTATTGGTGTTGTATTCTATCTTTATTCAGTGTTTCTACGCTATTTGAACGATGTTTAGTCCATTTATCTTACCTTGTATAATATAATGGAAAGGAAGGAGAGTTCGGTCGCTTTCGGCGTGGCCGCCTGCAAGGTCGATGTTAAAGAGCAAGGCAAGTGAGCCTGACACTATAACCTCATGTTCGTTGAGCTTGGGCACTGAAACGTACAGGGTCTCACCAGGCTTGGCTGTAGAGCGATCAAATGTGATGCGCTTTACGGTGCGCTCTGCTTTCATTGCACCATAAAAATATGTATATACTTTTTTGCATCATGGCAGAAGGCGGATTTGATTTACCAGACTGGTACACAGACCCCGAAAATGTTGATGTCGACGACGAAAACGATGACGAAGAGTTGACACAACCCCCTTTGAACCAGTCTCCATATCTTCCTGGCGAACAGAGCGGATTTGATGCTGAGGACATCTCTCTGTTTGGAGACTTCACACATGCTGAAGACAAACAAAAATTTGTTGATAGAGCTAAGGATTTCATCAAAAGGCGATTTCCAAAAGTGGATTTCGGTAGATTAGGCCCAATTGGTTTCGGTAAAAAAAAAGCGGAAATGAAACCACAATCGTTTCCTTTGGGGCAAAGGGTGGTGAAACACCCATTCTTAGGCAGGATGGGTCAGGCCTTCTTAAATCGTTCACAGATAAGTTCAAAGGGTCTCTTGGTCCAAGCGCTGAAGAGATCATCTCTGAAGACAATACAACTATAAGGGAAGAAAGACAAAGATTGGCGGAAAGGGTTGCTGTAGAACAACAACAAGCAGCAAGTGAGGTTCAAAACCTCAGGGGAAGAATCGAAGAAACTCAAGCGAGGATAGATAATCTGGAGCAAGAACATGGTTCAGGCCTTGATAGTCAAGCCGAGCTTGATAGGCTGAAACAACTGAAAAAGAATCTTCAACGTGATCTTGAAAACCAGAAAAAATAATTAGGCGCCCTTCAAAAAATACAAAAACAAAAAGACAAAGATCAGGCAAAGGTTGACAAACTCAGAACAACAACAACTGAAAGGAGGCCTGCGGGCTCAGAGTGTTATATGGTAGTAGGCGTTTATTCATGCCATCTACCCCCTATTTGGGGTGATCCCGGATCACCCACTACTTCTACTACTACTGCTTGATATACAGGCGTGACCAAGAGGTTAAATATTAGAGACCTTAAGCAACGACGACGAGTTGGACGACGACGACGAGAAGAACTGCTGAAAGACTGGGCCGAGGACGTCGTTCACGGCGGGAAAACTAAAATGTTAAGCGCGCGCTTGGACGTGGACGAGGACATGTAACGAAACGGTGCTCATTTTTTGTGAAAATCGAGAAACAGTCCAATAATTTTATCATGTCTTCTTTTCACGAGGTCCAAGACCTACTTCTTTTGAGTTATGACGACGGTATTCTAGATGAAGATGAGTTTTTGCTACCACATGAGCAATTTATGCCGAAAAATCCTAATTTCTCGTACGAAGAATACGACAGGTTTTCCCTCGATGAGATGAACGATGCCGAGTGCTTGGCAGAGTTTAGATTTAGAAAGCACGACTTGCAAATTCTCTCAGAGGTCCTTCAAATACCTGATAGCTTCAGATGCTATCAAAGAAGTGTTGTT
Source organism: Cladopsammia gracilis (assembly GCA_022457155.1). NCBI lineage: Eukaryota > Metazoa > Cnidaria > Anthozoa > Scleractinia > Dendrophylliidae > Cladopsammia > Cladopsammia gracilis. Next base: position 1,215,510 of record JAJGOT010000074.1, read on the forward strand.
GACGGAATGGAAGGTCTCTGCATTCTTCTTAGAAGACTAAGTTATCCATGCAGATACAGTGACATGATTCCTCGATTCGGACTGCCAGTACCAGTTCTCAGTATGGTCAGTAATGACGTCTTGGATTTTATATATAACACTCACAGGCATCGCATAACACAGTGGAACCACAATGTACTTAATCCAGCTGCATTACAGATTTACAGTAACGCTATTGCCGACAAAGGAGCTGCTTTACGTAATTGTTTTGGGTTCGTTGATGGGACCGTTCGACCCGTATGCAAACCAGGAGAGCACCAAAGAGTGATCTACAACGGCCATAAGAGGGTTCACGCTCTCAAATTCCAGTGTGTGGCTCTACCCAATGGTTTAATCGGTAACCTATATGGTCCAGTGGGTAAGTTTTGAAAGTCTTCCGTGACAAACCTGTACAAGAAGCATTTTCAGTTCCTTACATATTTTTTACTTCCTTTTCCTGTTTCAGAGGGTCGTAAACACGATGCTGGCATGCTAGCTGATTCAGGACTTCTTCAAGAACTGCAACGATTTGCAAATTCACCAGCTGGCAATCCATTTTGCTTGTACGGCGATCCGGCATACCCTCATAGAATTTACTTACAGAAGCCATTCCGAAATAGAGCCCTGACTGCCCCAATGATTGCTTTCAACAGGTCTATGAGTTCAGTTCGAGAGTCTGTAGAATGGCTTTTTAATGACATTGTCAATTATTTTAAGTTTATGGACTTTAAAAAGAATCTGAAAATTAGTTTGAGTAGTGTAGGAAAGATGTATGTCGTTTGTGCAATTCTCAGGAATGCTCTTACATGCCTGTATCCAAATCAGACATCGCAATACTTTAACTTAGATCCGCCAACACTACAAGATTACTTTGCTTGAAAGTAATTCCAAAGAGGAATGAAATGTCAGTGTAATAATGAAAGTTGTTTGTGAATAGCAATGCATTGTTTACTTGACTACTTTTTTTCTGTCAAGGTGTATCAAGAGAAGGCAGGTTAATTTGATACAGGGGTGTATTAATAAATGACAAAACTGCTCTATATATGATTATTTTGTTTAAACTTGAGTTCCAGCCAAGAATTCCAATCATACCACAAAATTAGGAGTTAATTATTGACCAGAGGAAGGGGAGGGGGAGGGAGAGAGGGAGAGGAGTTGCTTAAACAAAAAAGTTTCCCACCCCTTTCTGGTACATTTTTTCATATTTCCTGACCTTCCCATAAGATTCCCACAAGAGACTTAATTTTGCAACCAGTCAGACAAGATGGGCATATAACCATAACATAAACTTGAAACTTTGAAACACAAACCTTGAATTTAATCACTATATAATGTTGTAGCTTCAAATACAACACTGCAGTTTGTAGCCAGTCAGACAAGATGGACAGAAATACACATGGAATACACTTAAAACTTTGAAACATGAACCTTGGATTTAATCAATTTAGGGATTTGCAACGATAGTAATCAATTAGAACTTTGCAGTCTCAAAATGTACCTTCAAATGCAAACAGTGCATTATTGCATGTCCCGAAAAAATGTATGCTACCTCAGCACCTTTTCACGGTAAAACTTTTAGTAACAACAACATTGGAAAATTAAACACTTGCAAGGATAAAATAGCGGAAACTTAACTGTTCTTATATTGGCCCTTTGCAAGCAAAGAAAGCATGAGCTGAGTCTGCTGCTGCTGTTGCTGTACTAACATTTTCATCATATCCTCCTTTTGACTCAGCTCCTTTCGTCTCAACTCCAAATCCTCCTTTCTCAGAGCACTCTCTCTTTCTGACTTTTCTTTCATAAATTGCACCACTTCCGATGTCGATCTTCTTCCTTTCTTCGCCGTCTGGGCTTGTTCGTCTTGTTTCTCAGCATTCCTTTTCTTGGTTTCACCCAAACGCTCAACCGCTCGGTTGCGGTGCTCCTCCGCTGCTGCCTTTTCAGCTTTAGCTTTCTTGTTATCATCTTGCAAGCTTCTCGCATCCGTGGCCGCCTTCTCTTTTTCTATGATTTCCTCCAATGCTTGGTCTAGCTTTGTTTGCTCACAGTCTATCCCAGAGGCAGCTTCCTCCATTCTCATTTTTGCTTTGTACTTTTGTTGAAGTAATGTCAGCCTGTCTCTGACACTTCTCTTTGATACTTTAAACTTTGGATGATCAGAGGCATTTAAATTGGCTGCTATTTCGTTCCATAAATCTCCTCTTTCCTTACTACGGTAAGGATGCTTCCAAGGTTCAACCACTAAAACTTCTTCGCAAAGATTCAAGTCGTGGAGTTCTGTCCACTCCATTCTGAGGATATTTACATCAAAATATAAGTTAATTTTTCGGAAAATTACACTCTAAAATGACCTTAACAGCATGAAAATTTACGGCTAAAAACAAATGTAAAAGATTACATATAGGTCGGAAATTATTAAGAGAAAACGAAACAGGTAATCGCTTTGTAAGTTCTCGATTTCACCTTCTTAAATGTTTTGCTGACAAGATGCAAAATATCCCACAAAGTCCGAATTTTGACTGTTTGCAAAGTTTTTATATTTCAAAATCGCACTAAGATGCAATATTGTGCAAAGATTAGAGGCTAGAGAATATCTAACTTTTCATTCCAATAGCCAAACATAAATTTTCTTCCTAAACACGATGAAAATACATAAATTTATACTCACGCTCTCTCGACGTTCGGCCAGGACGGCAAAGATGGCGTTTTCACGTTCTGAACTTCACGTGGACGACAAGTGAAGCATGCGCCGTAGCGCGCTAAGCGGCATTTTTACTTCCGGTCGTCGTCCACAGGGCTTGTCGTCGACCTTGCTTAAGGTCCCTATTCCCTTTGCGCGGACGGAAGAGGATGGGAATGCAGATACGCGTAAAAAAATGGTATCCCTGCAAAGTCTGAAGGAGGGAAATAACCTATGGTCTTACGTCTTACGTGAACAACACCTTAAAAACCCGGGACCTCCAGATTACTACAAGTCTGGCGCCTCAACCCCCTCGACGAAACTGCCACCTGTTAAATGATCTGATAGACTAAAACTGATACTGACAACAAAACTATTTCATTTCGAGCAGATTTCAAGCTACGTCAACTGGAAAAAATTCGTCAAAACGGTGACCTGACAAATGACCTACCAGAAGGAGAAAACCAGGGAAAAAAGAGAAGGTAACGATAGATTGAATGGATACGATCGCGCCTCCTAAGTACAAACACTAATTGGACAGAGTGTCGTTTAAAATTGCTACTGCGACTGCGATTGTTTTTCTTTTCGATTTTTTTTTTAACTTCAGTTTATTCAATGGGTATAGACCCACAAATCGCAATAATTTACAACGATAAAAGTTTACTGAGCATGGAATTAGCTGGCTGAAAACCATCAAATCTCGTCCGCCATTACTCGGTTCGCAAAACGCAAGCCTGCAATTCTACAAAGTGGTCTCACGTGTGAGTATCTTCTTGCATGTTAACAAAAACATCTTCACTGTAAAGCAGGCCCTAGAACCACTAGAATGAAAAAGGCCTAAGCTTGTCTATGTAAAAGCAGCCTTTCCACACAATGAAGCAGACCCCGGGAAGCAGCCTTTGTTGTGTTGATTGGATGACGTCATATGATGTCATCAAATCGTTTTGGCCATTTGAATCGAGTAATGGCGCCAAGCCGAAGCTGAACTTTACATTTGAAATAAGTGGTATTCCCCATTACAAGGAACTTAAAATTTGGCACGGAAAGTATTCGGCACTTCCACTCTCCAAAACACAAGATAAAAGGGAAAGGCAAAATTTTGATCACACTAGCACTTTAAGATGGTCAAGGTAGGACTAACTTTACATAGTTGAGAAATGTTAACTGTCAGCTAAGACATGTATAACTTTATCAGGTGTAATTCAATTCATTTTCACAATACCAGGGCCTCTACGTCGGACAATTTTTATATCAAGTATTCGCGCACGAACCAGCTGAGTAATTCTATTGCAATTTTTGGAGCAAAAGTATGGAATTGCCTTCCGCTTAAAATACGTAGACGCCCGAGAACTGCTTTTAAACAAAAAATTCGAGATCTCCTCTTTCGAATTTTCGACACCGAAGATAGTTATGTTGACTCGCCCACTCTATTGAATAAAATAGTGAAGCAGTAGCTATAACTGAAATCTACGATATTAAGTAAACCATAATATATATAATTAGTTTTTTTTCTTCTTTCTTTTCTTTTCAGTCATATTACTAGGAGCAAATGTTAATTTCAGTCATATTACTAGGAGCTAATGTTAATTTTCGTTCTTATTTTTGACAATCCGCCTCGATTAGCCATGCTAACTGCGGGTTCTCAATGTTGAAAATATTGTTATATTAATAATGAAATAAAATTGTTGTTGTTGTTGTTGTATTTTTCTTACTTATAGGCACGGAATTTAAAGGTTGTCAATGCATTAACTGATAACTGCGAAACAGCTGAAAGTGACAACTGAGATTTCAGTTCCCCGGCATCCAAGTGAAAAACAAGAATTCTAAGTCTCAAGATTCGCTCTGTAAAATACTTAGAAACTGCCATACGAAACACTCTTTGAACGTTCGACGTGCTTTGCCTCGCGTTTATTCCAAAAATCACAATACCGTTTACTTTAAGGTTGTATTAATTATTCCGTTTTTAAAAATACACGTGAGAAAAACGCCCTATCCAAAATCCTCGGTAAGTGTAACCGCGGCTATTAAAGCTTATTAAGGGCCTGATAATATGAGCCAGCTAACCGGGCCAACAAAAAATTGGCCTCAAACCAAATTCACCCGCCTGTAAAGCGATATTTTTCTTCCTAAAAGGTGCACAAAACTGCGTTAATCTAAAAGCATAAAGAAAATGAACCAAAATGCTGGAAAAAAATCCTTAGTTAAACCATTCTACGCTCAGCCGCCATTTTCCAAACAACAACTTTTAGCCAAAAACGTTGATGTTAAATTTAATTCTCGCCGGCGGGCTAGCTCGCCTGATGTAATATCGGGCTCATAGTCATGTCGGCAAACCGGGCCAGCTCGGCTCATAATATATATAGATAGGCTGAGCCTAACAGCGTCGCTCTGAACAAGCTTAACTAAGGTGAAAGGTCGGAAGCACAAGAATTAGGATTGTAGACCGGTCTATTTTTCAATTTTAGCAACTCTCAAAAACAGTATTACGGAACCGTCTGCACATTACATCAGTTTAGACTTTCAAAAGTTCACAAAAACAACTTTTTGCCCGTCTACAATAACTAGTACGACTACTTTTCGAATAAAATAAGTTGTTGCTTGTCAAAAATTGCCCGAGAAACTGATTTGGAAATCAAAATTGCAAAAATACACAAACATATTTGCATAAGGCGACGCGAGTGAAGATAGAACTATAAAATCGCTTTTCAATCTATGTAATGAATGCACAATCACATAAACATGGACAACACAATCTTCTTTCGAGAAATTTTATTCAAATCGCCATTAGTTTATGTTTAAAAGCAAAACGTGAACCATTTATAGCGCATCGAGTTAGAGCTACCTTGGATGAAATTCAAGAAATCGATACAACTGAATTTAAGCACGTTTTAAAAACAATTCTCCAAAACTACACAAGAACACAAAGAAAACGTCAATCACAGATTGATATCAACATAAATTCCCATCGAAAAATGTAATCTGTTTTGCCTTTAAATCCCTCGCTTGCTTGGAAATTCTTTAAATCTCCGCTTCTTTGGTTCTGAAATCCGTAATAAGAACAAACATCTCCCCGCATTGCTCCCGCATTGATAAAAACGTATGAAGTTCCTCGAAGCAAGATTTTACCATTGAAAGCTCTCCTTTTTCCACTAAAGCGGCTTCTGAGTATCCCTTAATTAGTATCCCTGTCTTGAGTAGCAAACCGCGAAAAAATGCAGGGAAATAAAAACTTTACTTCTCCGCCAAACACAGCGAAAGATCCAACCATAAAAGTGTTTACCGAGCTGAGGGCTGTGTAGCCGCGCGAACAACAAAAGCCGCGCTTTTCTTTCAAAATTGCTTAGATCCCGAATGTTATGTGGCGTCATACGCGCATGTTTTTCGACGTCACACGCGCCGGAGAGTTGGCCTTGCGCGACGCTCCGACGCACCGACACACATGTCACGGACGCGCGCCCGCAAAACATTCCGCTAGCCATGACCATGAAAAATGACGGGCATAGGTTCTATGAGTATGGGGCTCCGCAGCGGGCCTTCGGCCAGCGAGAGCTCCGCTATTATGTACCCAGTAAGGAGAACATGTACTTTTATCTACTTTTACTTCGCAGTCGTCACATGCCTTTAAATTAAAGAAAAGCGCCAGCCTGACTAGCTGTTAATAGTTTTTTTTTAATAGTTTTTATTAATAGCGTTGGTTCTTAATAGCTTTGTACCTTGAAGAAGGCAAAATTGCCGAAACGTCGGTAAAACAATTAATACGAACAGCGTCGAAATTTATATTTTTTTTTCATTTTAGCATTTACTGTACCTAGTTGACTTCCGGTTGTCAAGATGACGTAATCAGTAATGCCACCAATCAACGTCACGGAACCCAACCCACACCCATATTGATCTTCAAACGACATGTTTATAAGTACTATAAGAAGCAAGAGCTGACAACTGCGTAGAAAAAGTAACGCAACAATGGCATGATTGAGACCAAACCGAAAGTTTAAATGCAACTGTGGATAGCTATTTCGCCGTTATTGCGGCTCATCAGCACAGTGTAGCAACAAGTTCCAGTGACTAACCTGACTGAGTTAGCACTGTTACGTGGGCAGACATATGATCTTGAGGTCATATCCGGAGTGTTTACCAAGCGCACATTAGTACTGTAACAGTGCTAACTCAGTCAGGTTAGTCACTGGAACTTGTTGCTACACTGTGCTGATGAGCCGCAATAACGGCGAAATAGCTATCCACAGTTGCATTTAAACTTTCGGTTTGGTCTCAATCATGCCATTGTTCCGTTACTTTTTCTACGCAGTTGTCAGCCCTTTCTTCTTATAGTATTTTGTTTATTTTTGGCTGATCAGATCTCTTCCAGATCCTGCGTATACTAGCAGCATTTTCGTTCACGGTCCCTTGCTTTCTCGTTTCATGTTTTTAAGGTTTCGACGAATCGCTGGTTTCAATTAGTAAAAATAGAAACGACGTGGTTTCCACAGATGCGCATTAAGTGCAAGGGATAATTCTTGGGAACATGCGGGTTCTTATCGTCTTGTTGCTTTAAAGGGAACCTCCATTGTTATAACAAATTGACGTTAAATTGTTGGAAATAAAGTCTAAATTAAATCTTTTTTTAAAAAATAGGTGCAAATATAATTTTATTGCAATAAAGTCGAAATTAAAAAAAAAATTTAAAAACATGTGCAAAAATAATTTTAGTGTACAAAAAACTGGATACGAATATCGCCTATTTTCGCTTTTAAATTTCCCGCGCGCCGCCATTTTGAATATTTATGACGTGTTATGGTTGTCTTATTGTTGCATACAAAAGAACTTCGATGCTTAACAAAAGCGGCAACCGTAACACGTAATAAATATTCAAAATGGCGGGGCGCGAGAAATTTAAAAGCGAAAATAGGCGATATTTATATCCATTTTATTTGTACACTAAAATTATTTTTGCACATGTTTTTAATTTTTTTTTTTAATTTCGACTTTATTGCAAACAATTTAACGTCAATTTGTTCTGACAATGGAGGTTCCCTTTAAAAAAATATATTGCTTCTTCACCCATGGTACATTTAACTATTATAGCGCGAAAGCGCGCGTGATATCGCCTAATACTTAGCCGACGAGGCCGTAGGCCGAGTCGGCTAAAATTAGGCGATATCACGCAAGCTTGAGCGCTATAATAGTTTTATAATTCAACACATTGATAACAAAGCACAGTTTGAAGAAAAAATATCGCCGACTAGCCTTTTATTTTTTAAAAAAAAAAGCTTACAGATGTTTTACCGCGCGAAACTTGCAACATCACACAGTTCATGAATGAAAGTGGCGCCTTTGTCAATATTGTGCAAGCTTGAACACTATAACTGTTTTATAATTCAACACATTGATAACAAATCACAGTTTCGAGAAAAAAATCATTGAGATATACAACCTATCATTAAGTAAAAAGGCTAACTACAATATTTTACCTCACACCATTTCTTAAACAACAAGCAATGAATGCCGAAACTTTTGCCAAACTAAAATTAATTTAGCGTACACAATCAGTTGACAGTTTCTACGAAGAGCTTTCGTCTACCCAAAGAACGGGACAGAGTAGTGACTACAAAAATTAAAACACAGTAAAATGGCATAGAATGTCTTAGTTACAAGTGTTTCGTATCTTAAAAAGTTCAATTCAGAATCAAAACAAATTGAACAAACACACGGCTACGAACCTAAACATAGCGGCGAAAAGTCGGAAAGAACTGCAGCGTGGACAGTAAGCTTACAAAAATTCACAGCTAAAGGATACAAAAAACGGTTAAAACATCGTACCTGTAGTTGGATTTGGCTTTGGATAAGCACCAAATTTTCAAACATCACAGTACGAGCTGAGTCGATCAATGTTGTTTACAAACTTGGAATGCTCGTTTTTTAGCTCCCACAGTCGTAATGACGAGATCAGAAACTTTTCTGAGGAAACATCAAGTCTATATCATATTCCAGAGGTGATTACCAAAGTAATTTCACGAAAATTGTGCTCCTTCATTCACTTCTTGTCGAGCGGTTAAACTTTGAACCAGTTTTCATTCAGCTACGCCAAGAAACAACACTGCGACCGCGACAACGCGAAAATTTCGCGCCTTTTTGTCCAATCATGTGAACAGTATTTTTCTCTTTTCTTTTCTTTTCTTCTCTTCTCTTTTTTTCTTTCTTTTCCCTTTTTTAACTAATAGTTCACGCACTTTTTCGCCAAAAAAAACACGAAATTGCAGGCAGCAATCATTTTCACTTTCCTTCAAAATGCGAAATTTACCGCCATCGCTGGTTATATGTCATGTAGACATAACGCATATCGATAACTTTTTTACCATATTTGGGCAGTGTATCAATGTGTTGAATTATAATAAAATTTATCACAAAATGTTTCTTACGCATGCGCATGACATACGTTTTTCATAATTTGGTCTTATTGGTGTATAAGTCAATCCTGTATTTCTCCCATCGAGATGAACGTTGCTTTTATTCGAATTTTATTTGTTGCATACAACTTGAGGCCGAATTTGTCGAGATTTTGTAGAAATAAGAGCTATTTTTAATCCGAGCTCTTCCGGGGCGAAAATGCCAATTATCGATCTCTCGCGCTCTAACCATATTGTCAATTTATTCCACATTTTACTGCCATTTTACAATGCCTGTGTCGCAGCAGTCCTCGCTGCCTGTGGTAAGTAATTTCAAGACTTTTTTAAAGAAAGAACAATAGAAACACACGGAAAAACGGCGTCGTTACTACAGCTGGTCGGATTTAAAAAATGCGTGTCATATTAATGTTGATTTTTACTGATTTAATTTCTTTTAAAAGTAGTGTTTTCAAATATAACAGAATTAATTCAAGGTTTGGGAAGTAATATACGAGTGTGTATTTGATCTGGAATCAATAAACTATATATTTAAAGCGAGTACAGAAAAATTGGTATCTTCAATCAACGCGTCTTAACGTTTCATACGCAGGGGTATAGGCTACTTGGAGCCTCTACTTTTAAATCTATTATTAGTTCCGTGTCATAATGTGTGGTTATTTTGTGATTGGTCAGTGTAAGTGACGTATGTAATTAAATATTTGGCGGGCTGGGTTTGTTTATCTTAAAACAAACATGGCGACAAAACAGCGCGAAGTTACATGTTCTTTCACTTGACAAATCCAGTGAATTTTTTTTATGTGGGAAATCCTGAGAAAAATAAACATCGAAGGGGAAAATGGTCGTAGCTCGCAGTAGTCAAACTTAATTGGCATTGGCGATATCCCCTTTCGGCTATTTGCGTGCTTTTGCAAGTGCTTCTCCGTGCCCTTTTCCAAGAGGGGAAATATACATTCACTTTGCTTTCAAGTGACATATTAAAACTTAAAATACGTTGAGTAGTTCTGAAAAAAAAATTGCTAGAGAAGATTCGTGTATGAACACATTTTACAACGGAAAAAGGACTGAGGCAAGACCTCGGTAACCGGGCCAGTACGATAAACCGGGCTTATATACAGAGGTCCTAAGTAGCTGAACAAACCCGAAACAAAACAAAACAAAACGGATGCAAACAGCTTTCGATGTTAATTAAGTGATATTATCAATTAAAATGAGTCAAGTCGTCATAAACTGCGCTAGCTTTGCATATTATTGCAAACAGCTTTAAAGTAGGAGCCGGAAATTTACTTTCGACAACGTAACTGTGAGGATCTACGAGTTCATCTACGATCACTTGTCAAGTTCTTTTTTTCTCAGGTACTCAGTTGCTCTTTTACTTTCTCAAATATGACCTAATGTATTAACTAAAATAGTTACAGTAATTTTAGATTCCCTTATTGAAGTTAAGGTAGTAGCAGCAACTTTAACGTTGAAGTTCCTTTTAGAACCAAACAATTCAAATTTGTGTCAGCTGCTATTCATTTCATTATGTGGAACTTGTATATGAAACCATTTGGCTTCCAAAAACTCTCAGGTACTTATTCCCTCTTCCACTTTCTCAAATATGACCTAATGCATTAACTGAAATAATTACAGTAATTCTAGATTCCACTATTTAAGTCAAACAAAGAAAATAAGTGTCAGCTTCTATGCATTTTCCAAACAAACGTTTCTCATTACGTGCAGCTTGTATATGAAACCATTCGGCTTTTTTAAAACTCATTTTGTCAACTTATTTAGATATAGGTGAACGTGTGTTCGTTTGTCTCGGGATGGAGTCACTCTCAAAGTGACGCCATTGTGTGGCAAACGAACAAGCGTTCACCTATCTTACACGGCTACGGTGAACAACAACCACATTTTTATTAACATTATTTCGCATTAGTATTTCAAACGGAGAAAAAGTGAGCGATCAATCGATCATAAGTCGAGCTGCTTAGAAATTGTCTTTCTGGATTCTTTAGCTGATCTTTTCAACCAAAACAAAAATAGTTTTAGTGCGTCTCTTGTGTTTTCTTTCAGGGAAGCCTAATATCGAGAGATTTCGGAAAAAAAATAAAAATCAGCAGAAACGTGCATAAGTAGAGTTTAGTTAATTTTGACTTCATATTTCGAAAGCTTAAAAAAGGTTAAAAATTCAGTACTAAAACTACAATATCACAGTGAAATTCAGAATCTTAGAGAGCTTTCTATGAAAGGACATATTTGGCCCAGTTAAATTAAAATGGCACGTGAAAATTTGTTCAACTGACTGCAGATCTGATGTGAATCGACGATGACAGCTACATCCAGGCGGTGTTTCAGTTCTAGCTTGCTTATCATATGAAATATTTCTTTTTTTTCCAAGCAAGCATAATAACTTATCTAAAGGACCAGTTAACAGAAAACAAGCATATATTTGAAAAATAATATGGATCTTAGTTAGTGGATCAATAGGCCATTTGCACGATGACGTCATATGACAACAACTACCAGAATCCTTCAGTATTTTGTTTTGAGGTGCAAATTAGGGCTATTGTTATTTAAACCGCACTGGGATTACAAAATTTAAATAAGAAAGGAAAAACGAAATGAATTCTGGTAGTTGTAGGCAAATGACGCCATATTCATGACATTTTGCTACTTTGAAAAAATATTTGGCGCGGAAGCTGATCGCCAGTGATTCGGCGTTGAATTGTAAGGAAATTTCCTCGCTTCGAGATACTGGCACAATATGGCACTTTTTTTGACAATGCACAAATCCACCATATTTAAAACTCGTGTTCTTAAATCGCGAAACCTGAGTTGGGGACCGCCCCGGTTTCAATCGCGTCAGCGAGCACACGGGCGAATTTGACGCCGAATCAAATTAATTTCTTAACTAGTCATTTAAACGCGATCCCGAATGGATATTTGCTTGATAAAATAAAATACGACTATGCGAACTACGAATGCACAAAAACTAGCGATTGATAGTGTGGCTCCCCACACTATGGCTAATGACTGAACGATGTGTTTACTAAATATTTTTGAAGCACTCAAGACCGATACTAGCAACTTAAACTAGAAATCATTTTCTTGCTCTGTTTCTAGTTATGTGACCGATATACTTAATTTCTAAAGAACGTTTCTTGAACGGGTTTTTCGGACTCTTTTCCCTGAACAGCTGCTGGTAATCGAACATTTGCACTTAATCGACCGACCAGCCATACAAGCTTTATTTGATCGATTTTGGAACAAGAAAATGCGAATCAAAAACGCTTATAATTTTCGTTTTATAATAAGTATCATTACCACGGTGTTAAACAATAACTAGATTAAGAAACAATGCGACTGCACGCCGGACGCGAAAAAAACTTACGGTGCCCTGAAACATGTTGTCCAAACCGAGTGCGTGTTAGTCAAATAACTTCCCTGGTCCCGGTTGTCACAGTCAAAAGGTGGATAGCGCAAATCGCTATCCAGTCGATAAACGTGTACAAAACCATTTGCGTTATCCACTGGATAGAGATTCATCTGTTGGATAGCGCTATCCACCTTTTGAACAACCGGGGCCAGGTGGTTAAGGAAACGAATACAAAAACAGAACATGAAACGAATGATCAACAATAATCCGGTCCTATCTCCCGAAATATTTCTGAAGATCGATGAAAAGGTGTTTGAATGTCTTGTCTTTTTATGCAATAATGTTTGTGTAGCAGGATTCTAGTATCAATCACCCCTTTTTAAAATTATACGCAATATTTTGTTCTAACTCATAAACTACAAATGGAAGACATTTTGAATTCTAATTTTTTTTAGCTTGGAATATATTGCAGTGTGAAGTTGATTTCTTTTTCTTTTTAACATTAGACGAAGTAGGCAATTACTCAGGAGAAAATTCAACGATTGATAAGTTCATTATTTTCTTACCTGGGCGCCTGCATAACACATTCTTGTTTTTAACATGACAGGTTCAGGATAATGAAGTTGCCATTTCTGCTACCGTTGTTGCTTATATGCAGCACTGCTCAAAGAGATCCAAGTGAGTATACTTTCTTTCATTTATGTTCAAGTAGAATACTGAATATGCACCAAAGGGATAGTATATTAGAGAATATCTTTAGTCCCCACAACTAGAAATGATAGTTTCGTGATGTATCAGCTTGAAATAATAAGGGCACAGAGCAATATTTTGTTGGTCGATTGATATACTTGTTGCAGGGTATTTCATCATCAACCATTATCGCAGCTTTTTACTGGAATCATTATGTTAAAATAGTAAAAGAAGAACTAGTTTATACGCAGGGTATAGAACCTGAGGCCGGGTGATTACTCCGTACGTATTTGTTTTACTGCACCCTGTTACAGTTTGGAATAGTGTTCTAGATTATACAGAAGACCTACCGTTTCATTCAATTTCCAGAACAAGTTATCAAATTTGAATTGTTTATGACATTGTGAGCATTAAGGCGAGTCACAAGTTTCGCTTCATGGGAATTGTCTACAGCAACAGCCCTCCAAGATATAAATTCAAGCACTTTGCTCTTTCTTATTTATTCCATCCAAAATTTGCTATCGTCTGATAGAGCAAAACGTTTCTCGTTTAAATTTTTCACAACCACTTGTAAAGGGTACTCCAAACCTTCGCGGGTGTCCTTCGGAAAACATTCGTACAAATAAAAAATAAATAATAAATGTATTTTTCGATACAAATATAATTTTAGCCACCAGGGGCCGATAAACTGCCAAACAACTGATGGTTGTTCAATTAAATTTATCGGGTATCGAATGCCGAGGCAAGACCGAAATAGCTGCACAGTGTTTTTCACAACGGAATTGTGTCAGGCTTTTTTGATATTCTGATTGATTAGCGAGATATCTGCGTCTAAAGTTAGAGTAGATTAAGACATGGGAGACGTATTGCGTAAATGGTCGCCACGGGGGAAAATATTTTAAATATCAAAATTTTCTTACACGGTTTTCAATTGTTCGTCATTATCCCAGGAATGTTTTGGCCAAATTATTTCATCTACATACGCTATAAATTGAATTGTACAACCATCGGTCGTTTGGCGGTTTATCGGCTCCTGGCTGTTTCTAAAAAAAAGTCGCTAAAATTATATTTTATCGAAAACTTCACTTATTTAGCTTTCTATTGATATATGGTCATATATAGTTTTTCATATTACTCTTCAGTGAAATTTGCGCGTGTACGAATTTTTTTTCCGAACGACACCCACGTAGGTTGGGAGTACCCTCAGTATTTGAATAGCCACCATTCCTTTGAAACTCGAACAACTGGTAACTTACGGTTGATTTCCAAACTTCTTAGCCAAAAAAGAGCTAACAATGACTTGTCATAATCCAGCAACTTTTGGTGCACGGCTTAGATATATATGCAGACAAACACAAAGCACTGTTACCGAAAAATACACAGTGTGTCGACAATACTCTGCTTAAGGTAATAACCACCAAACTTTGTAACTTTGTTTAAAAAATTATTACTCGTGCGCGAAGCGGCATGAGGTAAGGTTCCAGCTCCGTTTTTCTTGTTTTTATTTTTTGTGTCACGATTTTGCATGCAAATTTATGCACGCATATTTTACATTGTGCACTTCCGGTTCACTTCCTGTTTAGTGACTTCTGGCTAATCTCACTTCAGGTAAAACATTGTAACAAAAATCCCGATCGAAAATGACAATGTGTTACAACAACGTCCAATGCCCAAAGATTTCACCACCCGTGTTGTCTATGCAGCAATTAGAGATCACCAGTTTCAACCTCCCACTGCTGAACAAACATTATTACGTTATGGCTTCTCGAAAGAATGCTTAAAGAGTGTTTATAACCTCCCCTTTGCTACCACGCTCGAAACAAAACTTGAATTTTTTCAATATAAAATTATTCACAATATACTTCCAACTAGATATTCGCTTTTCCGCATGAAGATATGTGACTCTGAAACCTGTCAGCTATGCAAAATGCAACCACAAACGCTGCCTCATCTATTCTACCGTTGTCCTGTTACCACCAAATTTTGGTCCGCGTTTCAAAATTGGTGGCTAGAAAAACAGAAGAAAGCAATAACTCTCACAGAACGAAATATCCTATTTGGTTGGCATGATAACAACACAGAATCAAAAGACATTTTAAACTATGTCACTCTGGTGGCCAAGTATTATATCTTCTGTACTATCCAAGACAGCGATGATGTTCCCTTTGACTGCTTCCCTTCTCTACTTAAAAGTAAACTCGAAATTTTACAACAAATAGCATACAAAAACAAAACCATTGACAATTTTAATAGGAATTGGAAACATTTTATTTAACATTAATTGTCTTTCTCTTTTTTCATATTATAATTTCTGTAATAATCTAGTTCCTAGTTCCTAGTTCCTTTTTTTTTTTTGTTTTTTTTTTTTGTTTTTGTTTTTTTTTTTTGTTTTTGTTTCTGTTTTTACTTAAATTTCAAATACTTAACACCACTTGCACTGTATTTACTCGTTTGAATCGAGATTGTACTTTTAATATTTATCAATATGAATATTGTAAATAAAATAAGTGGTAAACAAAAAAAAAACATTGTAACTGAAGTGTCACGACAGCGTCTCCTACAACCGTTCTTACATAACTAATGTTCACGTTAGGTATATGTAACACTCAGAAGAATCACTGGCTTCATTGTGGAACAGCTTCATTTACAAAACATTCAATAGTAAACAACGTGGTTTGCAGGAACGATGACTGAATGAAGGGAGTAACTCTTCTCCATGTCGAACATCTTCTTATCATGTTTAAAATATATCATAAAACTTTTTTACGCATGCGCATGAGTATAGGCTGCTCGGATCCTCTTGTTATTGTCTTTTTCTTCTTTTACTTATCTTCTTCCTTCTTCTTCTTCGTCTTCTTCTTCTTCACTGTGTTACCGCCTCATAGCATCTTAATCCTTCTTATTTCTAAATTGAACTATTAAAAACCTGCGAGTGCGTAAAAGGATTTATTTGTCATGTAAATAGACAGTACAATTAACAATGCTACTTTATCAATTTTGTCGGCTCGAGGAGGCATAATTTAAACAAAATTTGCTGTCAAGCAATTTTGAGCCACAATTTCACTCGCTGTGACCTTATTACAAGTCGCTTCAAACGAAGATTAGCTTAATTCGTGGCTCATATCTTGATGCTAATTCTTTTATTTTGTCAGCCACATATACTTATAAAACTCCAGGTATCGTCAAAGCTGTTGGAAAATAACACGTCAGGCGATTCTGATGGGCAAGAAGGGAAGACTAGTCACCCCACTTTGAGCCTGTAAGAACGCCATATAAGATTGATGTTTGGAGGAAAAAGATAACTAAAAAAAAGAAGGGAAGACTAGTCACCCCACTTTGAGCCTGTAAGAACGCCATATAAGAGTGATGTTTGGAGGAAAAGGATAACTAAAAAAAAGTATTAAAAAAAACATTTCTTTAATATAATATACATTTGTGCTGTTATTATGGGTAGATTGGTCCAGCGTCTTTACGAATATATAATGAATCAATTGATTTTAGAAGACGTCTTTTTTTAATCGTGGTGTACCTGGAGTTCATTGTGTGTTATTTCATCCTTTTAGGTTCTACTGTACCACCCACCGTTACTACTCCAAAGCCGCCGACGCCAGCACCTAAGAAAACGTTTTACGAAAAAGAGCTTGTACTATTATATGTTTTTGAAAACATTTATAAAAGCAGCTTAAAACTACCTGGTTTATAGCTAAGTGCATTTTTTCTTTTAAA
Organism: Cladopsammia gracilis; assembly: GCA_022457155.1. Lineage (NCBI taxonomy): Eukaryota > Metazoa > Cnidaria > Anthozoa > Scleractinia > Dendrophylliidae > Cladopsammia > Cladopsammia gracilis. The sequence continues at coordinate 1,232,389 of JAJGOT010000074.1, forward strand.
ATAAGACCTTCAGTTTATGAGTGCTCATAATGTCCCTTGAAAGGTGGGAATTTAAATGCAATATCATATGGCATAACATACCTTTTAGACCCGGAGTATCCCCGGTGGCTAACGTTCACTCATATAAACATTAAATCGCGCATTTAGTTTTAATATTAGTATTCTATTTGTTTTGTCAATGAATAGCCAGTTCCTGCAACTTCGACACATCAACGTGCGGCTTTATGCAAAGCAAAAATGACACGTTTGACTGGACTCGAAAGAAGGGACCAACGTCGTCTTCGTCGACTGGTCCCTCTGAGGACGTCTCTGGAAAAGGTAAAATTAACAAATTAAAACTCAACACTCTAAATTAGTTACCACTTGTCAGACCTACCACGCTAATGGAATAATTGATAAAATTGAAAAATTTGAAAAAATGATTAAAGTTTTTCTTAAATGACATCTCTTGAAAACATATCGTTATATTATTATTGGCTTTATCAATCTAAACTTATGAATATTGTTTTCTTTACAATTGTGTCATCAGAACAGGTACTTTCGGTGTCAATAAAAACGTTGTCAGCACAAACATTGAAGCATTCAACAACGTTGCTTAATAGTATTACAACTGTAACAGCGGTGCATTGCATTTTCCTGTTTTTCTCTCCGTTCTGTTCGTTGTGCTGAATTCCTTTCATGAGAATTGCGAAAAACATAAAACGATTAACAGAGCTCTTTCCAAAATTTGCATTGGTGACGCCTGACAAATATTACTTATAATGCATGAATTGTATTTGTTCACCATGATCCCTTTTTGTATAACTGTTAATTGGTCTCTGAAAGGTCATTTTGCACACAGCCTGAAGGTGCTTTTACATGTAACAAATTTACCTACAACACCTGTTCCTGCAACTGTGTTTTAGTTGCACAAAAAGATGAATCTGCAACAAATTTCTTCAAGTTGCACAACAATTAATACATATAACATATGGCTCTTTCGCCTTGTTTCCTACACTCTTTAGTCAACCAATCACAGTCAAGCATTGATATGACGTTTTCATTTTCCAAGTTATGCATTTTTTTTTACACGAAACAAGTTACATGGCAATTGAAAGTGTAACATGTAATGTTTTTTATCCGTATCTTTTGACAGGATATTACATGTACATAGAAACATCCAGTCCTCGAGTGCAAGGTGACAATGCAAAATGGGACAGTCCTCCATTGCAATTCAGCGGAAACATGTGCCTTAAATTCTATTACCATATGTATGGTGCAACCATTGGAACGCTGAATGTGAACATCAACAGTAAAACGGTATTCTCTGCGAGTGGTGATAAAGGCGACAAATGGCTTGACACCCAGTTAATGATATCTTCTCTTTTCGGAATGTATAAGGTAAGAAATGTTTCAGTGCGTTTGGATCGATCTAAGTCTTGTACGTACTGCACAATGATAACACAATAAAAAATAACGAAAAAGTACACAATGCTCTGTAAATAGCATATTGCTCGGCAATTTAGTTAAAAGTAATACTAGGGAAACATTATAATAATTATTAATTTCTAAACTAAAGGCAGTTAAAATGCATGTGAAAGGAAAATAAACATGTATCTTGGTTATGAGATTTCTAGTGTTTTGATTGATTCAACGGAGCCAATTAGTTATCAGATCAGATCCGAGATAGGATAAAAATAAACGTGTTAGCTGAACATTCTCTTACGCAACGATGAAATGACACCACATATCGCTGAATAAACAGACGTTTATTTAAAAAATTTAAAAAACCAAACCCCATTTTTTATTATTTACTTTAATTTGTGAAAACGCTAAAAGTCTAAGTTTATTATAATTGTACTAACTAAACGTTTCTTATCTCTGGAGCGATGTATTTACCATCTCTTAAATAATAGTTTACCACTCCATGCTAAAATTTCACAAATTGGGCTTCATACGGAGAGTTCTCGTCAACCTATGATAAAATAGCGACAGACTACATAAAATGCGACAGTAAAATAGTAAAGAATCATGTCTGTATAGAGTTCAAGTCAGCCTTGAATAAACAAACTGAACAAGCATGCAGCTGAACAGAGCGAAAAGCTCTCTGATTTGAAAAAGAAAATACAATCAAGGAAGTTAGTGTTACACAAATACTGGACACAAATAAATGTTAAAGAAATCGTTACCTGCACTCTATGTGGCTTTTCAGTCCTTTTTTATAGCATCGAGCTTTCTTTAATTTTCAAAAAGCAAGTTTACAAGTTTGAAAGAATTAAATTATTTTTGTTGTTGTTTTTGACATCGACCATTTGCTAAAGAACCCGCATCTTTAGGCCACGCATTTCAAGTCTGAAGTCAATCCGCCAAGCATAAACAGTCCTCTCCTCAATTAACAAAGTTTTTTGAGCTGCACAGATAGTCTCTGTTCCAGTTGATAAATCATTTCTCTACTGAGTTTGACAAAACGTGCACGTAAAAGCCCGCGATGCGAAAAGATGCAAACTTGCTTGTTTTACCTCCTACAGAAGTAATGGCCTTCCATTTTCAAGGAAGCATGAAGCATATACCATTTCAAAGCCAATTATTAGAAGACATTTTCAGAAAATTGTGTTCGTTCGTTTTCTGCAAATCTAGCGGTTTGAACAGACTTACATTCAGCTTCGCCAAGTTGAACTGCCACACGTGGGAACATTTTTGCGCCTTTTTCTCTTTCTTTCTAACTTTTTTTCTTAACATTTCATGGTTTGGTTTTTAATAATGGAATTATTCTACTCAGGTTTGCCGCATACGAAATAAAGATAACCAACTCCACGCTTTGTGCCTCGTTAGCTATTTATCCGACTTTTTATATCCAGCAACCTCGTAGAATAATTGTTAAATGCTATATACAGCAAACTGCAGGATTAAGTTGATGAAAATTCTGTAAATTTGGTTAGTTATATTTTATTTGGTGTACTTGATCTGAATCGCAATTGTCTGTGTAAACATGTGACTTAACTATTTGCTGTATTTGGATTGCTTATAACCTGTTTTATTGATAAATTTGAGTTAAAAATGATGATTGTCATCATTTATTGTTCATGAATTTTGTAATACTGGCTTTTCTTTATGCAAGAGTAGAGTCGACTATTTCATGTTAATATAATATCAACATTAATTAATATTAATAATTGTATTAATATAAATATCTTTAACAGGTAACATTTGAAGGTGTAGCAGGCAGCAGTTTCACAGGTGACATCGCAATTGACAACTTCTCTTTGACATCAGGATCTTGTCCTTCTAGTAAGTACTTTGAACATTTCGTAATAATATAGGCTTTTGTGCTTGAGCTGTGATCCGTCTTAAGTACATTTTAAGGCGCTTTTTAAATGTATATGCAGTAAGCTTGACACACTCCTTTAATGAGGCAATGATATGCGTACAGTGTGGCTGTGACATCTAATAATATAAACAATACAGGATTGTATAAACAACCTTTCTAACAGGTTACTCCTACAACTTACAACCAACTGCTATAACCTTAGGGCTAGAAGGGGCCACACAAAGGCATAGGAGTCTCTAACACTATGCTTCATAAAATGTCTTTTATTCCCAGAACAGTGCCTTTGCTGTGAATATTGTCTAGTGTAATAACCTTAAAGATATTTTTATCCCTTCTCATATAACTGTTTTCTAATTTATATTTAAACAAACTCTGTTATTTTTTGCTAAGTTATATTTTGCAGCTCATATTTTAAATCCCTTGTACTCTTAATCTCAAGATGGAAAATTAACGTTATTATTAATACGAGGAAGAGTCTAGATTCCATAGCTCAGAAGGAGGTCGGACACCTTATTGAGACTTATATAACGGAGTAACTGGTTAGCTTTTAGTTGAGGTTGGGGTTGTATCACCCTGATTTGTAATAAAGAACAGGATTTGTAATTTGAACCGGATTTGTAATAAAAATCAACGTGGTATGTAATAACAACAATACTTGTAATAAAAATCAACCTAATATGTAATAAAATAACTAACCGGATTTGTAATAAACTTTCAACCGGATGTGTAATAACCTATCTACAGGATTTGTAATAACGCTGCGAAAGGTGAGTCACTTATTTTAATACCGTCTTGATGTGCATTTCTTAAAGATACTCTCTATTCTCCCACTTATGGAAGGGTTTGGATATTCCAAAAAGTTAGGGATCGAAAAGGCCAATTTGAGAGGAGTTTAGGGGAGAGGGTGTGGGGTTAATATATTCTACATATCTGCCTACACATATGACCTCTGACATTCAAACCCAAAAAGGAAGGCACTCGCCACATAACGAGGTTTAAACAAAACGAAGTACCACTCTAAAAAGAGAAAGAAATTAAAATTAAAAAAACGAAAAGATTAGAAAAGAAAAAAAAGAAAAAACCGACCCCGACCCCAAAGTAAGGCCTCTCGGTTAAAGTTTTATGCAAAGTTGACTCTGTTAACTAACTAGCAGTGGCTTATGCCCTGTTTTCTTTTGTTCCAGTTCAAGTACCACTTTGGCTATTGTCTAATATACCAGATTTTGCATTTATTTTGTATGATTCGTAATCATGATAACGTGTTATAACTTTAGTAATCTGCCGATTAATGTGTGCCGCGTTTGCACTTCCAATGTTGCGTTATATATCAGAACATATAACTTTTGCTTATATTAAAACAACCTAGAAAACATTTTCGTTATTCTTGTTAGACTTAGGTTAGAAAGTGGGGCAGTCAGAAAATTACCAAGAATTTTATTTCAGCCCCTTGCTCACCTCCCCCCGCTCCCTTTGGAAATTTCCAAAGCCATCCTTGGAGGTAGGTAAGGGTATTCATATTTTATTGAAAGCGCACATCAAAGTATCACTCACCTTTCGCAGCGTTATTACAAATCCTGTTAATAGGTTATTATAAATCCGGTTGGTTATTTTATTACATATTAGGTTGATTTTTATTACAAATCCTGTTGTTACTACATATCACGTTGATTTTTATTACAAATCCGGTTGATATTACAAATCCTGTTCTTTATTACAAATCAGGGTGATACAGGGGTTACCAGTTTATATATACAGTTAAATTTAGGCCTAAACAACCCGAGGAGCTAGGTGATACTGTGGTACGGTAGGCTATGTAAGTCTAAGCCTAGCTGAGGTCACAGGTTCAATCCTAAGTGGGGATTTTAGATTTTCTTTTTTACACTTAAACATTTATTGAAAGTAAATTCTAAGTGTCAACATTACGTTATATAATTCTCAATAAGTGTCCGACCTCCTTCTGAGCTATAGAAGGTAGACTCTATCTTAATACGATCATTGAATACGAACTAATATACTTGTTTTAATAAACGTTTCTTTATTACTCATGCGCGAAACGGCGTTAGTTAAAATTTTTTTAAAAGTTTTTCTTTTTCTTATTACTCATGCGCGAAGCGGCATGAGGTAAGGTTCCAGCTCCGTTTTTCTTGTTTTTATTTTTTGTGTCACGATTTTGCATGCAAAGTTATGCACGCATATTTTACATTGTGCACTTCCGATTCACTTCCTGTTTAGTGACTTTCGGCTACTCTTACTTCCGATAAAAGAGCGTTACTGAAGCGTCACGACAGCATCTCCTACAACCCTACTTAATACTTACATTACTAATGTTCACGTTAGGTATATATAACACTTAGAAGAATCACTGGCTTCATTGTGGTACAGCCTTCATTTACAAAACATTCAATAGTAAATAAGTACACGTGGTTTGCAGGAACGATGACTGAATGAAAGGAGTAACTCTTCTCCATGTCGGACATCTTCTTATCATGTTTAAAATATATCATAAAACTTTGTTACGCATGCGCATGAGTATAGGCTGCTTGGAGCCTCTTGTTTGGAAAACGTTCGTTATTAAAAGCGTTATTTTCATGGCAACCATGTGACGTGACGGTATTATTGACAGCTGGTTTCCTATGAAAATAATATACCTTTGAAATTCATTTACTTTGTACAAGTTTCATTATCACAGCTTGGAGATACAGGAAGCAGACACTTCCCTTCACAAACGAACAGAAACCAACTCCTGGAAATAAGTTTGAATTACGAAATATATAGGATATGGAATTCAGAGAGCACATCTGAAAATGATTATGAAAATGAGAAAAACGCAGGCGGGTAACATGGCTTACTTCTTCTCCATTTAAAAGGCCCTTTGACTGCTTTGCAGTCTACTGAGTATCCGACTGTACGGTGCATTGGTAAAATTGTTAATTTTGGGGGAGGTAACTACAACGCAACGTGTCTTGAAATTATACATTTGTTTTGCAGGATGTGGCTCAGTGGTAAACAACACACTGACAAGTCCCGGGTATCCAAATAATTACCCAAATAATATGCACTGTGTATACAATGTTTCAATTCCACAAGGCAAGGCGCTGGAAATGAAATTTCAAACATTTCGCCTGGAGAGAGGGTAACCTAAATATGATTTTAATTTGAAAATAATTATACCCACTAAGTTGTAAGATCCCTGAGCCACGTCTGTCCGAAGTTTACTTATTTTGATATGTCGTCCCGTCAATTATAGAGGCAATTTTAATGTTTTAAATAACCTTATTCCGTAAGAGGCTGGAGAAGTATGCATGTGTTGCTGTAGGCGTGAACACACCAAGCACTTTCCCGCAGGTAAAATAGTCTTCCACCGCACCCTCCTCCCGTGAAATTTGTCAAGGGCTTTAATTTACCAGCGTAAAGTGGGTTACACATAGCAAGATTCAATTTTCAACAAATTCTTTCTCCCGCGTGTTACCGGCTGAATAACTGCGAAAACAAGCACGACAGAAAGCGTTCTTTGTCATTATTTTCCTTGTCTTGGTACCATTGCGGCGACTATTATCATTCCACATTATTTTAACATATTTTTGGCTGGACGAATAAGAAGACACAAACATTATCCTGGCAATGATGCGCTGCCAAATTATCGCCAAGTTATTTCTCAAACTTAGGGAAGTGGTCATAACAAGTACACTTGATGAGGACCCACCCTGTGTAGGGGTAGGGGGATTACGCAAGATACCACCTATCTGAGTGTAATAGACACAATGTTTTGGCCTAAAAATTGGAGATGAGACTTTAATATTCTGTGTGCATGAAGCTTGCATTGCTAGTAAAATGGCACAGGAAGATTTGAATCTTTCTCTCAGTTTTTACTCCTGATAGAATGTGGGCTATACCAACAACACACCATCTTTTTAGGTGGGGGAGAGGGGGTACATAAGGAGACCACCAGTCATTTTGTAAAATGGTGGGTCCTGTCCGAGTACAATAGTTTTGACCATTTCCCTTAGCAATTCTTGAAGAGAAATAGTAGATATCACCACCGTGAAGGAGGTTTTTTGCATATGAAATAAAATATTTGTCAACATTTTTTTTTGAATTTCTACAAGAATTGTTAATGGTTTAAGAAGCCATTTCATACACCCGAAAGAGAGTTTTCGTCAGGATTACAAACATTTCGAAATCGGTTCCCCTTCCGAATCGATACCCTTAACTTTCAAATTCTTCCACTAAAATTACAGAAATTACAGATTTCTTGTCCAGGAACAACAAGCAGTTCTTTGTTTCATAATGTGCTGAATAACTACGGGCACTCGTTTTCAACTTGCATCGCTCTTGTGGCATTTCGTGCAAGTAAACTCACTGGATAATTACGGGAGGATAGATCAGCGGCATCCCAGGCAAAAGAAAGTTCACAGCCTCCACCGCCCTTATCCTCCCCCCTCCCCTCCCCCCTCCCCTCAACATTTATTTGCGCCCTAAAAATAGCTTGTTCACAAACTATTACCAAGAATACAACTTGAGTTTGTTGAAAGTTATTGTATTTATTATGTGGTTTGTTGCGATCTAACGCGCTTTCAAATTAAATAGAAACTGACTCGTCTATGGTTCTTATTTTAACCGGCAAACCTCCTTTTCATTAATAAAAACATTTGATTAGTTCAGATCTTCCTAAGGATTAAATGGTTCGTAAAAGGTAGAAAAAAACATATTATTTCCCTTGCAGCCTTGACTATTTGATGATTACCGATAATAACAAAAAAATACTTGGTCAATACTGGGGTGATCAACTCGCTGGGAAAGCAATTGTAGTAGCTGGGAATTACGCAGTGATAACATTCCACTCGGACCATAGTATTCAATTGAGAGGGTTTCAAACCTTTTTCACTGCTGTTCAACATCCTCGTAGCGGTAAGTGCTAATAAAAATCCACATTTATTAGCTTTAATGTTTTCCATTTAATGTTTGCTGTTTTTGACGTGTGCTAAGTTGCTCTTTATCATTTATTTTATCTACGACTTGCTATAGAGCAAAACGTTTCTCGTTTTAACCCTCGGACGTACACGCAAACGTATACCCCAACCGTGGTACAAGAGGGTGGAGTGGGTTGTTGCAACCCCGCTTTGGGTTTTTGCGATGTCACGTCTAATAGATAGCCTGTGATGTGCCCTACAAGATAAGGTAAATATTATGGGTTGTGGCGCTTCTGGGGGTCTTTGACGTCATCCAAAATGGCCGCCAAGATGCCCGCCATCATGGATTTTACTAAAAATTGCGGAAATTGCAAATTTTTATTGCTAGAGTTGCAAAATAACATACAATTAAACATTTTGATTTTTTATTCAAAAATTGCTTGACCTCATGCTACTTATGACGTCATATCTCGTTACCATAGCAACCAAGTGTCGCCAAACTTTACCAAAATTTGTCTTAAGGATAAACGAACAGCTCTGAAGACGGCATGTGCTAATCATAAATGGTCTTGAAAAAATCAAAGAAAAACCTTAAGAGGGGTGGCATCCACCCTCCCCACCCCCGCTTGTACGTCCGAGGGTTTTCAAACCATTCGTCAGCGGTTGAATAGCCACCGTTCCTTTGAAACTCGATCCATAAACACCTCAATAGAGACTTTTTACTGTAACTTCCGTTTGATTTTCAAAATTGGGTCGAGCCGACAAGGTGATCTGGGTAACTTGTAGACCATGTCAAGGTTGGTGACACCACAGGCTACCCACCGTTTATGTAAACAGAACAACCCAAAAGACTGCCACAAAACATATCAAAACCATTGATATGCCAAAAATAAATCGAATGGCAGATGGTGGGCGCATTGATAAAGTTGATGATTGTTGGTGATAATATCCACTGATTATTTAGAGAATACTTTCAATACTGGATGTCTTGCCATTTGCTTTGACAGTTCCGTGTGGTTCAGTGGTGAACAATACATTGAAAAGTCCTGGATACCCAGACGATTATCCACTCAATAATCACTGTGTTTACAATATTTCAATTTCACACGGCAAAGCGCTAAAACTCGAGTTTCAAAAATTTGACCTGGAGATTGAAGGAGTGTCTAGATGCAGGTAAGGGAACTGGTGAAAGGTATTTTACATCCTAGGGACCCACCAAAATAGGTCGAGACCACTGTCTCTCCCTATAGCACCCTCCTTTCATCCAGATACCCATGGTAACTTCCACAGCCCCCTCTTCTCACTTAACAGTGGCCCCACTTCCATAATCGGGAGACCCATGGTATCTTCTATGACCCCACCTCCCTTGAAAGGAGACCCATGGTATCTTCAATTACTGTTTTCTCAAAGTAACTTTTTCGCTCACTTTGTTTAGAGAGTTACATTTCAAAGGATTTCCTCAAGTTTCGACAGTAGCTAGGTTAACATATAGCTAACAAAACGTTTCGCCGAAGTTGTTATTTCTGAAAACATTTTTGTTGAGAACCATTTCCGCGCGATCATTCAATTTTTTTCGCTCTATTTCGAAAATGTTCTGTAACTTTTCACTGCAATTGGTGGGATATGGGAAAACGGCGACAATATTTTTAGCGCTTCGAGTCCGGAAACCCGAGAACAAATCATGTTAGCAAAATGTAATAACTGGTTTGAGGTATAGCTTTCAAAAGCTGTTTTGGACGCCCGCATTTAAACGTCGGAAAAAATTCGGCGAATCATTCTATTAGAAAATGACTGGTATATTATAAGCCTTTATTTGGCCATTAAAACCATTTTAAAACGAAATTAAAACCATTTGGCCATTTGTGGCAATTAAACCTGCCATTAATTTCCGTTGTACTAGCCTTGCATTTTAAACGGTTTACCTTAATTTGATATAGGGATTAATGACCCTCGAATGTATACTGTAACCTAAAGAAACCTTATTTTACAAGTCCCGTCGTCTCATCTATGCTGTTAGCCTATGCATCTAGCTGTTAACTGTTAAATAATATTGATACTGTCATCACGTTACTTCAAAAAAGCTCGTAAAAACACTATGCCATATTTCTGAAAAAAGTTAACGTTACTCCTTTCCGACTGGCTTATAGCAAACAAAGCTAATATGTGTAATATAAGTACTTATTAATTTTTTATTTGAACTGTAGCTACAGATTAACGTTACCTTTGCAAAAGCAGTGTCAAAGAGAAGTTGGTGATGTTTGGACATTTAACAATTCACACGGTAGTTCTTCGTCATTTAACAATGCACTCGGTAGTTCTTCGTAGGAACTGAGTATACTCGCGTCATTTAACAATGCACTCGGTAGTTCTTCGTAGAAACTGAGTATACTCGCGTCATATAACAGTGCACTCGGTAGTTCTTCGTAGGAACAGAGTATACTCGCGTCATTTAACAATGCACTCGGTAGTTCTTCGTAGAAACTGAGTATACTCGCGTCATATAACAGTGCACTCGGTAGTTCTTCGTAGGAACAGAGTATACTCGCGTCATTTAACAATGCACTCGGTAGTTCTTCGTAGAAACTGAGTATACTCGCGTCATTTAACAATGCACTCGGTAGTTCTTCGTAGAAACTGAGCATACTCGAGCCATTTAACAATGCACTCGGTAGTTCTTCGTAGAAACTGAGTATACTCGCGTCATTTAACAATGCACTCGGTAGTTCTTCGTAGCAACTGAGTATACTCGCGTCATTTAACAATGCACTCGCTAGTTCTTCGTAGAAACGGAGTATACTCGCGTCATTTAACAATGCACTCGGTAGTTCTTCGTAGAAACTGAGTATAACCGCGTCATTTAACAATGTACTCGGTAGTTCTTCGTAGGAACCGAGTATACTCGCGTCATTTAACAATGCACTCGGTAGTACGTCGAAGGAACTGAGTATACTCGCGTCATGTAACAATGCACTCGGTAGTTCTTCGTAGGAACCGAGTATACTCGCGTCATTTAACAATGCACTCGGTAGTTCATCGTAGCAACTGAGTATACTCGCGTCATTAATTTAACAATGCACTCGGTAGTTCTTCGTAGGAACTGAGTATAGTCGCGTCATTTAACAATGCACTCAGTAATTCTTCGTAGGAACCGAGTATACTCGCGTCATTTAACAATGCACTCAGTAGTTCTTCGTAGGAACTGAGTATACTCGCGTCATTTAACAATACACTCGGTAGTTCTTCGTAGGAACCGAGTATACTCGTGTCATTTTTAAGGTTACAGTGTACCTTCGGGGGTGTCTCCAGCATAACAGCTCTAGCGTCTTAAGATTACACTTAATATACCTAAACCCACATATAAAATTAAAGCTTATAGAGCTGGCTATCTAAATATGGAAACCATTTGCTAATAAAATGAATTGTCTAATTTTTTACGACGTCTAAATTCGAACGTCCGAATCAGCTTTAAAACGCTATAACTCAAAGCGATTATTATATTTTGCTAATTTGATTTGTTCTCGGGTTTTCGTACACGAAGCGCATAAAAAACATGTCGGCGATTTCCCATATTTAATTGCAGTGAAAAGTTACCGAATATTTTCGAAAAGGGGAGAAAAAAAATTGGAATGATCGCACGGAAATGGCATTTGACGAAAAAGTTTTCGGAATTAAGAAATTCGCCGCAACTTTTTTGTTGATTATATGTTAGCCTAGCTTCTGTCCAAATTTAAGGAAAATCGAACAAATTCTCTTTGAGTTGTAGCTCTTTAAAGTCTCCCCAACAAGCAAAAAATTAACTTTGAGAAAACGGCGCTTAAAAAAAACAGATCGCTTAATAAACAAACTCCGCCCACAAAAGTTATACCGTCATTTTTCCGTTAATTTTCACTGTTTTTCGATAATTTTTTTTTTGGATGAATTTTCATTCTGTAAACTTTATTTTAACGCCAAAAAACAAATTTCAATAAATTTTCGATCTGAAGGTACACTGTAACCTTAACTCGTGAATACGCGATGTGTTGAATGACGTGTGGTAAAATTTTCACTCGCTCGATCGGTTTAAACTTTTATTGGTAATTCCGCTGGCCAGTGCATAAGGCTTCGAGCTCTGGAGAACTTCCTTCCTTCCATCGGCTGTTTTCCTTTTCTTGGTAATTCCGCTGACCAGTGCATTAGGCTTCAAGCTCTGGAAAATTAAAACCGATCTGCGGACTTTAAATGTATTTTTCAAGACTTAGGAATACGCTACAGCACGGTAAGTGTTGTTTCTAAAAGTGTGAAGTTTCTTTCGCTGCCATTTGCAAACTGGTTCAAATAAAACAAATTTTGTTTCGAAAACGACAAACTAAAAAACATGTCTTAGTGTGACACAAATATGTATTGTTTGAAATAAGAGAGAGAACTAAATGATGTAATGTTTTTCATAAAAAGCTGTTACTCGTCAATTCTTTGACTTCAAACCCAGTTTGGAAAATTGAAACCCTTCTGCGGACTTCAAATGGATTTTTCAAGTCTGAAGTAAACCCTACAACACGGCAAATGTTGTTTTTAATTTGTCGCCTGCGACCAAGCTCTCGGGGGCTCGGGGGCATAAATCAAATTGTGTTTCTACTGACGATTAAAAATTGAATAACATGTCTTAGCGTGACACAAATACGCATTGAGAATTGGGTGACGTAATGTTTTAAATTTGTTTACTCGTCAGTTATTTAACACCCTGGGTGCCAGAGGCTTTTCTCGCGCTCTCATCTCTCTCATATTACACGTCTCTTATGTCTCTTATATTACCCTGGGTGCCAGAGATTTTTCTCGCGCTCTCATCTCTCATATTACACATCTCTTATGTCTCTTATATTACCCTGGGTGCCAGAGGCTTTTCTCGCGCTCTCATCTCTCATATTACACGCCTCTTATGTCTCTTATATTACCCTGGGTGCCAGAGGCTTTTCTCACGCTCTCATCTCTCTCATATTAAACGCCTCTTATGTCTCTTATATTACCCTGGGTACCAGAGACTTTTCTCGCGCTCTCATCTCTCTCATATTACACACCTCTTATGTCTTTTATATTACCCTGGGTGCCAGAGGCTTTTCTCGCGCTCTCATCTCTCTCATATTACACGCCTCTTATGTCTCTTATATTACCCTGGGTACCAGAGGCTTTTCTCGCGCTCTCATCTCTCTCACATTGCACGCATCTTATGTCTCATATTTCCGCATTATTAGAAACAAGAGGCTACACTGGTAGCCTGTACTCATGCGCTTGCATAAGAAAGTTTTACGGTTTATTTTAAATGGGTCACGCACCCCTTCGCCCTCAACGAATTTTGCGTGACACACTCAAGAACACGTCAAGACCAGTTTTCTGTACTCGCAGTGAATATTTAATTCATTGATTCCTGATCAAATCCACACTCGTCTAATATTTCCCAAACAGCGACTTCTTTCTGTTACATTTGAAAAGACTACTTTTAAAAGCAATGAAATCAGTAAACGACTGGGCTATTTTTCAATTTTAGCACTTCTCAAAAACAGTATTACGCGACCGTCTGTAATTTTAGATTGCACAACTGTACTCGCTTTGAATATTTAATTTATTGATTCCCGATGAAATACACACTCATCTTTTATTTCCCAAACCATGACATCTTTCCGTTGCATTTGAAAAGACTACTTTTAAAAGCAATGAAATCAGTAAACGACCGGGCTATTTTTCAATTTTAGCGAGGCGACGCGTGAAGTTAGAACTATGAATTTAGGTCTTGTTTTGTTTACATTATATGATTATTACGACTGAATTTGAGTACGTTTTATAAACATCACTCCAAAACTAACGAGAACACAAACAAAAAGTCAATCACAAATCGATATCAACATAAATTCCCATCGTAAAATGTAACTTATTTTACGGTAAAGTACCTCGGCTTGACTCGGCTGCTTGATAATTCTTTAAAACTTCGCTTCTTCGAAAGAAACAGCCCCGCATTGAGAAAAGTGTATGAAGTTCCTCGAAGCAAGATTTCGTCGCTTAAGGTGGCTCCATATTGTTCAGCCCTCTCCTCTTTTGCATTCTATTACAGCTAGCCCGATGGTGTGGCTAAAAATATTTTACTTGAAACCAGTAAATCTTTTATCAGTCAACAAAGTGGTATCCAAATGACGTCATCATTCGTTGCCATGGCAACGCGAAAATAGGTCAAAATACGGTATTTTGGACCATTTGAGGCTAATAACTTATAAATTGCACGGTGAAAGTTTTTGTTTTCGATATATTTTTGTTTAATTGGCAAGAGAAACATTTTAACAAATTTTTAAAAAATTCTGTACATAGAGTTCAGAGCTACCTTAAATTTATGTAAAAATGACATTTCTCTGAATCCTATGTACAGATTTTTTTCAAAATTAGCACAGATGTTCATTATGTTTATAAGACGAAAATATATAAAAATCAAAAATTTTCACCGAGCAGTTTTGAAGTTATTGGCCTCAAAAGGTTGAAAATGGGGTCTTTTTGGCCTCTTTTTACGTTGCCATGGTAACAAATTTTGATGTCGTAGCCACCTAAATTTGTTCATTGGTTAAGTGTCTACAAATCTGTACTAAACGTTTTCTCTTAACTTTACTGGTGTAGCTTTGATTGAATATCATAGATGTATCATGATAGGAATGTTTAAAAAACTATTAGGAGCCACCTTAAGCTCTCCTTTTTCTTCACAACAGCGGCTTCTGAGTATTCTTTAAAGCCTTCTCTTTCCATATTTAATATTTTAATGTGTGTTATTACTCCGATAAGACAAAACTATGGTTTTGAAAACCAAGCACATGCCGAGCGCGGCAACCATTTTTGTAGAATTTGTATGTAACCTGACGACCCGGTTAGTAATAATATATGCGTGCATAAATTTGCATGCACAAATGTGACACCAAAAAAAAAGCCGGAACGCTATGCGCATGAGTAATAATGGCCTCCTGTTCCATCTCAATAACTGCAATAATGACATACTGTTCCACCTCTGTGATTTTCTAAAAAATTAAAAAATTAAATAAAAAAAGTTAATTAAAAATTCCATCATCGGTAGTACCCACAGCAACCCTAACACTGTTCCATGTACGTGTCAACAAAGTGAACAACACATACCTCTGGAGTCAGTAGTACCCTGTACTACCTTGGTTAGTTTTAAATAAACCTTTACTAGGCAAAAAATCAACATTGTCCATTACATTGAAATTGGAATGAAAAATTATCGACGGTCAATTTCCTATTTTTATCCAAAGCTCACATCCCCAAATTCCTGATTATTACTGCCAATGACTGTAATGGAACTTTTTATCCTTATCAAAAGTGTACTAAATTTCACTTCGCTTCCTCAAATTTTTCCAAGATTGCATCCTCCTGCTTTCTTTTTGCTATTCTGCGATAACTTGAGAACTTTATCCACTATGATCTTGTTGTAAAAAAATATCTTGCTTGGCCAGTACAGAATATCACAAATGGCACTTACTTCACAGCGCGTCACAGTCCTTCATACTGATTCTCATCATAGCCGTCGGCAAAATTGAAATTTAGTTTGATTTTTCCATTGCAATGATTAAAATGCTTACACAATCCTTACGGGATTTAGACAATCACTATTGTCACTATTGAGCATACTTTCAAAACAACTCGATGGTTTGCTTGTTCTAAAACACTAAAATGGTGCATTAAAACACTCAGATAATACCCTCGCTCCTCGGCCTTCATAAAAATAATGACCTCGCGCTACACGCTCGGTCGCTAATTTTAAGAAGACTTCGAAGCTGAGGCATTATTCCTTACATATAGAGAAACCATACAACCCAAATGGAATTAAAATGGCAAGTTAACATCTATTATTTTCATTTCCATTTGCAGTTCACAAATAAGTGTATTACGATTACAAATATAATAAGCGTGTGGGCTCCCTTTGCCTGAATCATAGGTCACAACAAATTTAACGCATTACGTCATCCAGTTGTCTCATTTTTAAACATTGCATATTTATGTCACGCTAAGATTTTTTCATCGTTTTTAAAACAAGATTTGCTTGCGGTCCGCCATCCACTCCGTATACAAACAGCGTTCCATATTCACGAGTTAGCTTAGGAGCCTTTGATTAGTCCTATAAGCTAAGACTGCTTTACAACAAAACAAAGCGGGCTTGTTCATGTAAATCGCCAAGGGAAAAATGCTTCGTTAGAGGTATAACAAAATGTAAGGGGTTGTTTGCATGATGCCGGTATGACTTTCATAGCGGTACGAGTTCATCCCGGTAGCTGTACCAGATCGAGATTCTCATAGCGGTATGAGAACTTATACTTGTACCATGTAAACACTGGTACCACAACTTGCTTCGGTATAAAATCACTATCTTGGAAGACTGGAATGGGTAACGCATGCGTAATATTACGCATAATATTACGTAAATAGAACTCATATTGCGGAATGTCGATCGGTATGAAGTGTCCTATCACAGTCCTTTCATGTAAACGCGGTATGACGTCATACCGGTACAAAAGTCGTACCGGTATCACGAAACAACTCCTGAGTTTCGTTACAGGTACAACTATTTGAAGATTACAGATGACAACAACGTGCAAGTCGGTCAATACTGTATTGACCTCACTGGAATTGACGTTTTTGTTCCTGGAGACTTCGCAGTGATAACATTCCACTCGGAGTACCGAGTATACAGTGAGAAAAAGAAAGGATTTCAGATACTTTTCAGTGATGTTAACATGCCTGGTAAGTGCAAATTAACAGGCCGTAGAGGGGGAGGGGCAGGGGCAAAGGGGGGAAGGGTCGAGCCCCCCAGAATGTTTGGAAGTTAATATAATTAAGACAGTTAGTTAATATAATTAAAATAAATTGATGTGCAACAATCAGTCTTGAATTCTGATGCTCAAAGTGCCTTTTTCACAGCCTTTAATAGGGGAATATTTTCAGACGTCATTGTTTACATTTTGCTTCATTAGCAAACGAAGGCATCATGCTAAATACGAATTGACTTCAAAAGTTGAAAAAGCTTGTTAAGCATAGTAATCTATGCAATTTTCAGCGTTTTCATGCAATATTTAAGGAAATATCTGCTATCAAAAACTGCAAAATTGTTGGGTGGCAAAAGCGCTAATGAGCCATACATTCTTTGTAAAATTTTGAGTGTTTAATACAGCATTGCATGAAGGGTATCTAGTATATCGGGCTAAAATTTTCAGAGAAAGCTAAATGTGCTATGCCCTTTCAATATGCAGAATGATTTTTTTGTAGGTAGGTTAGAGAACGAGGCGCATATGCTAATGAGGCAAACATGGTAAACAAAGATTCCCCTTTTGTCTGTTTATTACCTGTCAGTTTCCCCCACTAACAGTTGTTTGTTCTTAAGGACCAGTTCCCGGTTTAAAAAGACACGGAAAAATTCGTTGTCGTGTGTTCACGCCCTCCATAAAACGTGAAATTAGGACATTTCACGTTATAGTCGTGCAGAGACGGCAAATAAATGTACCAAAATGCAGAGTTGTTGTTTTGCTTACTAAACATCTTGTTTTTTGGACGTTCTCGTTGCCGTCACCGTCGTCGTTGCTTAAGCTCTCTATTGTCTATTTTTTTTTTTTTTTACGGGAGGTAGCTTTGCCCAGCCCTCCAGTTATTTTAGCCTTGCTGCGGGCTTGAAATAGGAAAGCAGCTCGACATACTACATGATACTAGCCAAAAATATATGAAGTACGTCCCTTACTGAAAGCAGAACAAAGACAGATCATTACCGAAATCTAAGCTATTAAGGTAACGACTCCAAAAAAAAAAGAAACAACAAGTCGGAAATCAATTTAACTTAATTAAAGTTACTTTCAGTTAGTCTTTAAGTTTTAAGGTTTTGTTTCAAAGGGGAGCCGAGCGCGTTTCATTTGTCAAAACTTGTCGGACACAGGGAATTACTTCCTCATTGGTCTAACTCACGGGAAAGCAAAAAGCCGGTCCATGTGATTATTCAAGTGGACTTTGCATGGATGTCGCGCAGATATGCGAAAAGGCTGATGTAAAAAGACCATTGGTTTACGTAGTGTTGCACCTTTGCAATACTACGATAGTTTTCTCGATCTGATTTTAGAGGTTAATAGCAGATGGCCACTTTTAGTGGAGTCAAAGTCGTACTCTGCATACCTGGCGGTACATTTCGTGCGAAGGCAAAGTTTGGTTGTTGCTTTTACTAAAACAACAATGCCAGCAATGTAAGTTACCCTTAACTTTCGTATTTTTCAGCGCCGTGTCCAGAAAACTGGGTACCAAGTTTTTACGGTTCTTGCTACAAATTCTCTAACAACAAACTGGATTGGAACTCAGCAAAATCGGCCTGTGAAGCACTAGGATCAAAGCTTGCAGTGGTGAATTCGGCAGCTGAATCTCAGAAAGTTTTCCAAAATGCAGCAGGCTACACATGGATTGGTTTGTACAGGGATGCCAAAGACAAGTCACGCTGGCTGTGGGTTGATGGGTTACGCCGTACTTTCACTTACTGGAGTATTCAGGAACCAAACAACAGCGGAGATGTCGAGAATTGTGTAGAAATACGGAGCAATGGAAAATGGAATGACTTAAATTGTATTAAATCTCTCCATTACATCTGTGAGACAACAAGTGGTAAGTTATACAATTTTCTAACAAGATTTTTGTGAAGCGCTGTCAAATGTTTATACCCACCGCAGGATTTTGACTGATTTAATATTTTTATCTGTTTTAATCTGCTTTTTTAAGCCACTGATTTATATCCTGTAATAACACACCCGAAATTGTTTTTAGCGGACCCGTAATAAACCGACGCTCGTCGATTCAACCAGGGTATCCGCTGATTGGAGAACAATTATTTCAAGGTTTCATTTGTAAAGAACTCTTCCAGCATATGTGATTTATTAACGGGCAATATTTCAACCTTTTTATACATAATATGTTAATTTCTGAAGAAAGGTCTCTTCCTATGGCATCTTAATTGTTTAGGTGTGTTCCTTTTTATCTCGTTAATGCGCATGCGCATTAAACGAGATTTCGGAGTCAGTCGAAAAAAGGGACAAAAGTTGTTAACAAAATTTTGTGGACTTTTGTCCGGGGGGGGGGTTCTTCTTTCTTCTTTATAGAAGCTATATTAGGGCATTGAGGATATGGTTGGTTAAAGCGGTTAGGATTTCAAGAAGGGCGTCACATACCGTCACTAAAATTTTTGAGGAACACCCCCGGTCCTATTGTTAATTTCCCTAGGGTATTGAAATGTCATGAACTTGTCATGTCTTACGTTACCTCACCACAAAGGTATTACAGTTCTTATTAAGTTTCGATATCCCACGTTAGGTATCAATCTTTCAAATTTGTTTTTAAGTTTATGTGTCCTAGACGCTCTACGCTGTTTGCGTTTTATGCTTTTTGTTCCTGTGTGGATGTGTCGGAGACGTTCTACGCTCTTTGCGTCTTATGCTTTAGAAATTTCTTTGTCCGCTTTTTGAGGTTTATAGCAGAGTTGTTTTTCAACTGTTTTAGAGCTGACCTCATCGCCTGACAGATTGTTTCTTATCTAAACCACAGAAACAAAAATGTTGAGGTGTCATGATTATGCAATAGTATGCAAGAGAGGTGAGATTTTGCCTATTCAGCTAACTAAAAATGTTTCGGTTTGATTACGCAAGTGCTATTTTTGAACAATTAATCATTGCCATTACGGTTTGATTATGCAATAGTACGCAAAAGACTTAATAACTTTGCTGATTTTGTTAACAAAGTTTATCAAGCAAGCATTTTAAGAAGAATTTTTCGCCGTGTCTAAATGCCCGGCAGCCGGGCACGGTCTCAAATAGACTAAATGCCCGGCAGTCAGAAATTGTCACAAAATTTTCACTGAATGGCTCTTTCAAACCTTTTGAGAGTATTTGATGTTCGTTGAGAAATGTCAAGCGATTCCAAAAATTATTTTGCTTTTCCATTTGACGAAATATCCAAGCTTGGGCATACCATAAGATCGCTATGTTCTCGACACTTAGAAAATTTCTGCTGAGACTCGCAGTCAGAAATTTTCACAGAATTTAGACTGAACGTCTCACTCAAACCACAGGCTTCCCAAGCTACATACGTGGTGTATGCGACAGCTTGTGTATACAGAGAAATGTATGGGAAAATCACGGATTCTCTAAAATTGGGTAAATAACTATCTATTTTGAAATAAAGTTTACCTACCTCATATGTGTTGTTTACTTGCGTGTTGTACCGAATTTGAAGCCATTCCGACGCCATTTAGCGAAGTTATTCGAAGTCGTTGTCTCCCCTTCTAAAAAGAAGGAAAGGCAGACCACTGCATCGATCGCTGGCCAGAGGTCACTCCACAAATCGCTCTCTCCTCAAAAGGAAAAGTCCCGAATCGCAGTAAAACCAACAGTTCCATAGAGCCCAATAAATTTCACTCCACATACGTGCGCTTCGGCGGTCGAAAGACTCGTAAAGAACGAGATATTTTGCTTTAAATTCGCCTATTCGGCTTTCCAGATATGCTTGTGACCGACCTGGCGGCAACGGTCGTTGCGCAACGACACGTATCTGGTTTCATCCTCAACTCTGATTGGTCCATTTGAACCAAGTCACGCGCCGACAACACGACCCTCCACCGGAAGGAAAGGTACATTTTGTCACGAATCAAGTGTCACACTAGGACTCCGAATGTTGAACTATTCTTCTGATGGCCGTTGTCGATTCGTACTTAAACTGGTAATGAGAAATCAGCCAAAGCTTCCATTTCGCATAAAGTGCATCATCTTTTTCAGACACAGGCGACCCTCTTTTTCTGTTTACGTTTTTACGTTTAGCGCGTGACTTGGTTCAAATGGACCAATCAGAGTTGAGGATGAAACCAGATACGTGTCGTTGCGCAACGACCGTTGCCGCCAGGTCGGTCACAAGCATATCTGGAAAACCGAATAGGCGAATTTAAAGCAAAATATCTCGTTCTTTACGAGTCTTTCGACCGCCGAAGCATACGTATGTGGAGTGAAATTTATTGGGCTCTATGGAACTGTTGGTTTTATTGCGATTCGGGACTTTTCCTTTTGAGGAGAGAGCGATTTGTGGAGTGACCTCTGGCCAGCGATCGATGCAGTGAGTCTGCCTTTCCTTCTTTTTAGAAGGGGAGACAACGACTTCGAATAACTTCGCTAAATGGCGTCGGAATGGCTTCAAATTCGGTACAACACGCAAGTAAACAACACATTTGAGGTAGGTAAACTTTATTTCAAAATAGATAGTTATTTACCCAATTTTAGAGAATCCGTGATTTTCCCATACATTTCTCTGTATACACAAGCTGTCGCATACACCACGTATGTAGCTTGGGAATTTTAAGGGAAGACAACGACTTCGAATAACTTCGCTAAATGGCGTCGGAATGGCTTCAAATTCGGTACAAGACGCAAGTAAACAACACATTTGAGGTAGGTAAACTTTATTTCAAAATAGATAGTTATTTACCCAATTTTAGAGAATCCGTGATTTTCCCATACATTTCTCTGTATACAGAAGCTGTCGCATACACCACGTATGTAGCTTGGGAAGCCTGTGCTCAAACCTCTTAAGAGTAATCAAAGTTCGTTTAGAAATGACAAGCGATTCCCAAAATTATTTTGATTTTCCTATTGACGAAATATCCAAGCTTCGGCATACTATAAGATCGCTATGCTCACGGGGCGACACATGGAACATCCCTGCAGACTGCCGGGCACGGTCTGAAATAAACTAAATGCCCGGCAGTGAGAAATTTTCATAGAATTTTCACTGAAAGGCTCTTTCAAACCTTTTGAGAGTATCTTTTGAGAGTATTCGATGTTCGTTTAGAAATGTCAAGCGATTCCCTAAATTATTTTGATTATCCAGTTGTCGAAATATCCAAACTTGGGTATACCATAAAAATCGTCTTGTTTACGACACTTAGAAAATTTCTGTTCAGACTGCCGGGCACGGCCTCAAATAGACTAAATACCCGGCAGTTTAAAATGCTGATTTCAGAGAATTTTTAAGGCCGGTTTTCGATTAGCCTGTTCCAGGCGTTCAGATAGTGGGGAAAGCGCGAATAGTTGTGGAAGGCGCGAAGAAAAGCGAGCGAAAAAAGCGGGGTCCCCGTATTTTTTTCACTCGCTTTTCTTCGCACCTTCCCCAACTATTAGCGCTTTTCCCACTATCTGAACGCCTGGGACAGGCTAGTTTTCGATAAAATCAACTCCAATATGAACAGGGTGGATCTATCGTCGTGTTGTAGCCTATTTTCCAGCAGGGTGTTCTAAAGGGCTATGTACGACATGTACACAGGCTGTATAATAGTGTTCGTGACAGTCGTCAGTATGGTGGCGTTACAACTGTAGCCAAGTACTACCGCAGGCCGCTAAACCAGCGTGACGGGACGACACGTGAGGTTAGAAACTGTCTAGAAAGCGACTGGTTAATTACGATGAAGTAGAGAGGATTTTCTAGAGAAGAGGTTTGAGTGAGACATTCAGTCGAAATTCTGTGACAATTTCTGACTGCCGGGCATTTAGTCTATTTGAGGTCGTGCCCGGCAGTCTGCAGAAATTTTTGAAGTGTCATGAACTTAGAGGGGTATAGAATGGTAAATTTGAGACTTTGCGAGACTGCGAGACCCTTGTTTTAAAATTCGAGACCGAGACTTTAGCGTTTCTATCAAATTCGAGCCCGAGACTTTAGATCACTTTACCTCTAAAAAATCCGAGCCCGAGACTCCATTTGCTAGAAAATGTCGGGCCGATAATACTAAAACAGCTTAAAACGTAGCCTGTTCCAGGCGTTCAGATAGTAGGGAAAGCGCGAATAGTTGGGGAAGGCGCGAAGAAAAGCGAGCGAAAAAATTGCGGGGAGGCTGGGGAGAGGAAGCGAAAGAACGCCTGTAAACATTCTTAACAAAAGGTTGTTCCGGTATACCGGGATCCGGTATACCCTCTGATTGGTCAATTATGACACTTTGTCAACACTCGAATGCTGATGAGAAATGTGATATGGCGGAGGAAATACAGCTTTCATCGAGGCATAAACAAAACAGTCGCTAGACTGTGAAACTGCAGTGAGAAGAACCGACTGCACAAATGACAATGGAGAAAACAGATTAGAGCTCCGGAAAAACCGTCAATTCTCAACTACAAAGCGGAGCAGTGACTGAAATGCGCTTGATTTATACTCTCTATGAAACATTGCATAGCTTTATAAAAAAGCTGCAATTATCTCTGAAAATTCGGACCAACATATCACCAGTCCATGAAAAAAACGACCCGAGGCTTGCAATAAAAACACTGCTGGGCCCAACGAAAATAAAACTAATTGCAAGAAACCATTGACGGTCGATAATTTCAAACTAATAGATCCGACTACCTAAGAGATTCAGAGAGAGTGAAAAACCTTACATTGTTGGTTAACTTCTACCAGATAATGGCTACATGAGCACAGCAAGAGGTCAAACAAAACTAAAGAAAGCCGCCGATTGAACAGAGCGACAGAGCTCCAGAACTGAAGAAAGCCGCCGAGTTGAAAAAACCAGAGTTGAAGAAAACCGCCGAGAATACAGCATAATTTCAAAATGACCTCCAAATCGAAGCTTGCTCTATAAAGCCTACATGCAATGTTAAAGGTTTTACTGCAGAGCTATTCTAACAAATGCCACGATGGCATAATAAACAACATCGCTATGAAACAGACGCCCCGACAAAGAGGTCAAAACTGGCAGACAGCTTAAAAAGACAAATGACCTCGAGACTATAGTCTGTATCATTTTGCGAGTTTAGAAGGTTTTTAATTCAGTCACCTCGAATTCTCCATATACCCGCTACAAATACATGAAGCATCATTTTGCGAGCTTAAATATAAAATAGCTAAAACACTCGCGAGGGAGTCGTGTAGGCCTGTCACTCTTTATTACACCAAATCTAATCCCGAAAATCTAATCCTATTTTAATTGACAGATGATTGACAACTGAGTTGGCGGTCTAAAAGTGGGCGGAAGGACATTTTGTTAAGAATGTTTACAGGCGTTCCCTCGCCTCCCCTCCCGCAATTTTTTCGCTCGCTTTTCTTCGCGCCTTCCCCAACTATTCGCGCTTTCCCCACTATCTGAACGCCTGGAACAGGCTAATTTCTGCCGGGCATTTAGTCTATTTAAGACCGTTCCCGGCTGCCGGGTATTTAGACACGGCGCATTTTATAAGCGATTTCAGCGTGTAGATTTTTTTTCAAGAGAGATTTTGTCTATAACACAACAGATCGCCCTTGTTAGTGAACACCATCTTAACTGAACCGCTTCCAAATATCCCTCTAGCAAAGAAAATGCAGACGCGACCAATTCTATAATGACACATTTTACAAACATCTATCAATCATGAGGCACAAACAACGAAACAAACATCTCTTAATTTTCCATCAACCCTACCCGTGTGGCTTTAAAAGCCACTGTTAAACAATTTACAACATCACACAATATTATACAACAAAAGACAAACTGTAACCTCAACAAAATTAGCGATTTTCTAAAACCATACATTTTCTAGTAAACATCAATCTACTGAGATTCCTTAAATTCCTTCGAAACAAAACACTCCCATATTATGAAATGTTTTATCACAATCATTGTCACACAACAACTGATATATATACCTTTAAAATTTTCATAAGAAGAACCTTCCTTCTTTAATTTACGGAATAACTTTGTCACACCGATACCCCTACAACTTTACAAAATAAACACCCCATCAACGTACCGCCTTAGACACAAAATCTGCACATATTAAAAAAAGATGCAATTTCATTCGAAACGTACTCTCCACTCCTAAAACCAAAACATATGAACACTTTTTACAAGAATTAACTTCAAATAGCAATCAAATACAAACCAATTCATTTCTTAAACTTAAAAGGTCCATTTAATCCCTAATAGTTACATGGTAGTTAGCAAACAGATGACACCGGAAATACAAAACTCTCGACTTGAAAATAAAAAACAGACAAATAGTATATATTCGCAAATAGCCCATTCATAACATTACCTTATGCAGCCATTTCTTTTTCAACTCTCCACATACCAAAAATCAATCTCCGCTTAACTTTGCAAAAAATTCCACATCGATCTCGATACAAACACACAACAACGTTAAATCAATCCTTCAACAGCCATTGACAAGTAGCTAATTTATAGTCCATCACAGACATACCGCTAATCGTAAACCGGAAACCGTAGATATTTCGGCCCTCCCACAACTAAACAAGTTTCAACAAAATATTGCACATCACACAACATTTAATAAACCAATCTTAAACAATTTGTCAATGTTGCTAACCCTTACATTTAAAAGCGATTTCCGACAACCCATCTTTAAATCCTAATTCATCTTCATTTTCTTTCAACTTACCAATTAAACGTTATCCTTATAAAAACACAGACCTAGGGATTGTCTTATCAAACATATCAATCAAAATATAAAAGGTATCTCCGCAATGCTGCAATGTTCTTACTTAAAACGATTTACACCTTTTCAGTTCAAAAACAAAAGAGAGTAATCACTAATTTTCCGTCAAGCTGTAAATCTAATTATATGACAAATTCGCCGACAACTGCACGAAAAAGTGCTTTTCAAACACTACGAACAATGTCTGTCTTGAATACCAAAAAATAAAACAATAAAGTAAAACCTAAATCTTTTTACAATATACACATTCTGCAATTTCTTACGACAAAAAATAATGCGAAAACGTTATTATAGTAAGCCCATTGACTAACTATAACATGCCATATGTGCAATCTGAACCTTCATCTTTCACGCAATCAGCACACCCTTTTATCGCGCAAATAGACACATCACTAACCAACACCACAGCTATCCTTAAAATAACAAACAAGTGGCTACAAGTATAAACTCAATGAACCTTTAGCACGCTTCGAAATCTTATCATAACTTAAATGACACGCACTATTTAGAGTTTCTTGATATAGTCCTCCTTATTTTAAAGAACATTGTAATTGAATTTCGATGATAATGCCTCAACTGAAAAAACATTCACTTACAAACACTCATAATAATATCACGTTATTCCGTTCTACATAAAATCTTTGTCCCGTATGTTCTCTTTGAAAAAATTGAATATTCAATTTTACCCCCCCCCCCCCCCCCCACCCCGTCACCCCCCACACTGAAAAAAGACAAGACGACCCAAAATAACATCGAACTGAAACAATTTTTTTCTAAAATCAAACAGGTGCCAGCAAAAAAAAATCACATAAATTGCGCCTTTCGCGCTCCATCATAGTCCGTGATTTAATGTGAACGCCGAGGAGAGAGATAGAGAGAGAGGGGGGGGGGGGATACAATTTAAGATAAGCATGTGTGCCGCCAAGGTTCTCAAGCCCTGACCCTATTAAGAGTAAAAAATCAACGTTTGATACCCTTTTTAACTCCCAATTCAGGCGTACACTACAGTTTTGGAATATCTAAGCATCACAAACCAAAACTACCAAAAAGGATACCCTATTTAAGGACTGAGCACCTAAAAAAACCCACCTTATCGGGCGGCACTTACCTATATAGTGTACATAACGAACTCAAGACCGCAAGGCTGCGGTTACCAAAACTGACGACATTCTGTTCTAAATCACGGCTAAACGATTCTATAAAGATCCAAGTCTTGTGCGATAATCACCACGGACTTAATTCTGCCTTAAATTATGTTGACGTGTTTCTCTGAATTACATTTACCTCCATTGTCACACATGGCGTTATTGCGTCCGGTTTGAAATATTCGAATCTCCACCATCGATGCATCATAGCTGTTTGGTAATTCTTACATATGCAAGTCGTCACTATTGTATACTCTTTAAGCACGACTGAAGACTTTGCAAATCCAACAAAAATCGTCTGCCGATGTTCGAACTACCCATTTCATTCACAGTCGAAGACCATTTTCACAGAATATTCTCTGGCATCATATCGCAGCGCCACGTGCATTTTTAAAACAATGTAAGCTGTCAAATTTTATGGTTAAAACCGCTTTGATGACATATCTGATCCACAACTCAAATGAAAATGACGTTATGTACCCCAGGGAGAATACTCCCATATAAAAATGACGGCTTCTTGTACCTTTTAGTGTCTCTATTGAAATCAAGGCACTCTCGACTGTCGAGTCTTCACAATTAACCAAACTCAACTTCACGAAAACAAACATACATTTATACATGACATGACAACAAATACCTTTCTGAAACCCATAACCAACGAACAATACAAATTATTGACACTCTAACAGAAATATACAAACCAAAACAACTCGTAAAAACGAAACAACTTTTGCCCCTTTCCGTTTGCCCTTTAATATAAATGTATCCTAACCGCAAAACCACAGAACGGAGTCTCTATAAGCCTGAAAGTTCACTACCTCAATGCCACACGTGACTGACAAAGTCGAATGGCGCGCTTGACTAAACGCAACCCAAAATACCGCTCCTCCAAACCACGAACCTATTCTCACACCACTTATAGAATATTTCACATAACTGTTCACATGATTTCTAATATCACTGTAAACTAATATGACTCTAAAGACTTCTTATATCATCACATACCATGAAACTTCACCTTCAAAGCCATCCATTTAATAAAATTTACAAAAACTGTTTATTAAAAGTTTGATAGCAAATCTTAGTACAATATCTATTAACAAATAACAATTCACTTTCAAAAAACACGCTTTTTCCAATTGTACATTACTTTAGCTAATTGCATATTCACTGCCTCTCTAAATTGAAAACTTGCCAATACAAATCGACTGCGAAGCCCACGAGAGGGTGACGAACCTACGAAAAGCGAGCGACGAAATCGCAACAGCCCGAGCGACGAAGTCACGAAACCACTTGTTTCGTCTGCACGAAATCCAATATGGGTGTGACGTAATGGTGCAAATATCGGGCTGCTAAGGGACGGACCATTTAATTTTTGTGGGGGGGGGGGGGGGGGGGTTGGGCAATTTCTTCTGAGCATGAATTTTTTTTCCCGTGCACGATTGTGCACGATTTTTTTCTCTTAAATTTCTTCTGCAGGAATTTTTTTTCGTAATTGCCCACCCCCCCCCCCCCTGCCCCCACAAAAATTAAATGGTCCGTCCCTAAAATAAACAGTTCTCAAATGACTAGATACAGGCCTCTACTCTGAATTCAA
Source organism: Cladopsammia gracilis (assembly GCA_022457155.1). Taxonomy (NCBI): domain Eukaryota; kingdom Metazoa; phylum Cnidaria; class Anthozoa; order Scleractinia; family Dendrophylliidae; genus Cladopsammia; species Cladopsammia gracilis. Next base: position 1,260,846 of record JAJGOT010000074.1, read on the forward strand.
CAAGGCTATGTCTAAAATAAGGAACGGGGAATCGGGGAACGCGGAACGGGGAACGGGAAACCTCTAAAATAGGGAATCTCTAAAATAAGGAATCTCTAAAATGGGGAATCTCTAAAATGGGGAATCTCTAAAATGGGGAATCTCTAAAATAGGGAATCTCTAAAATGGGGAATCTCAAAAGCAGCTGTTACGAGAAATGATATCACAAGAGTTTTGTGAAGGCGGCCGTAAGTAAAGCTGTCCGCTTACGATAAACATTTCGCTCAGAAGACTATGACTGAAATTCAAGATGGCTACAAACCGTGTTTTGTTTGATATTGTGTGACAGATCATGCTGTGACACTTAGTGTCTGGTTCATCATAAGTTTGACAATGTGTAAATATCCGGTCTCGATTGCGAAACCGTCACACAAGTAAAAAAAAACTCCCAAAAAAATCACTCTGCTTTCTGGTAAGTTTGAAAGAAAAATTAAAATTAACAACTTCTCGTTACATTTTTGAACACCCGGAGAGAACAGCTTGATATATCTGCAAGATCGCGTAAGCTCGCGAACGTGACCACTTTGCGTTTTTTCGTGCCGGAGTCATGCCCGCTGTTGGTCCAAAACGAGAAGCACTCATTTATGTCGCGGATCGCGACTGAAAGTCGGGTGATAAGTGTGAGTGCGAGTACTAGGTAAAAGGAAACTAGACCCTATTTTAGAGATTCCCTATTTTAGAGATTCCCTATTTTAGAGATTCCCCGTTCCCCGTTCCCGATTCCCCGTTCCCTATTTTAATATCCAATTCAACAATGAATTCACAGCTTATTTTCTTTCAAAAATATAACACGCCTTTTCTAAATCTTCTCGTTTCTTTCATCTTAAAAAAAAAATCTCTAGCTGTGACTGACAACAAAAAATTACGCTTTCCACAGCCGTTTAGAATCATTAGTTACGCCGTCGACGGATGTTTTGAGAACGTATTGAGCCCGAAATCCTTAATGGTCACCTCCCTTACCCATGGGAGCATGAAAACAAGGAGGGGAGGCTGAGGGATGAAATGCGCGAGGAGAGGAATCGGTATGGTGAAACAGTTGAACAAGAAACTTGCAAGACATCGGAAGGAGTCTCATCTCAGAAACGGAAAAACCACGCTCCCCTCTAAGCCCCCCCCCCCCCCCCCCCCCCAGGACGCAATAAACGATCTGAGTTTCAGTTTTTACAGGGTTGAACTAAACAGTTTGCAGAATTTTGGTAAAGGGTGAAATAGAACTTTGAAGAACTCAAGCTCGAAAGCAATTCATTGGAATTGTCTGCAACTCAGCCTGCTATACAAACGGCATTTCTTTTCAGAGAGAAAAATAACGTCTCGTGATATACGTGAGAGAAGGTGAGGGTAAGAAGACGTATTGAGGAACGTTTGTACTTTTACTTCCTGTACCATTAAAAATCAATTACCAAGTGCATATTATCACAGAATCACTCTCCGTCACTTTACTCTGCACCTTCGGCGTCCGTAATTACAGAGATTAAAACGAGCAATCTTTAAAATGGAAAATAAAACTCAGCTCACTGAAATTCACAAAGCAATGATTATTCGTCCAAATTTTTTCTTATAAAAGATAACAAGCTTAACACAATTCCTGCTCGTCGCTAAAACCATTTTAACCCAGCTTGACGCAATGAAAGCGCAAGCACCTAATATCTTTAACTATCAACATTCTTCTTTTTTTATTAACCTCACGTTCTAACACATTAACGAGATGGCTTTAAGAGCCCTTTGATTTATAGGGAACTCGATAACCAAAATTAAGCATGTGGGTCAGAGAGGGTCATAAAATGCCACGACCTCATACAGCAATTTTTTCTTTTAAGTATAAGTAACCTTCCTTCCTGGTAAGAAAGCCGGTATAAATTTCTATTTCAACAATTATCTTCCAAAAGCGTGCCCCCAAAACTGGATTCATCTGCAAGGTTCTTGCTACTGGTTCTCGTCCAATACCTTGGATTGGAGAGCAGCAAAATTCGCTTGTGAAGCGCTGGGATCTAACCTGATAGTGGTGAACGCACAAGCGGAACAACAAGAACTTGGTCCAAATGTAGGAACGAACACATGGATAGGCTTACACAGGGATCCCAAGGAAAACACAAGCTGGCTTTGGATTGATGGTTCGCAAGCTATTTTCACTGACTGGTCACAAAATCAACCTGACAATTGGAAAGGCATTGAAGATTGCGTGGAAATGATAACGGAAGGAAAATGGAACGACAGAAAATGTAGCAATTATTTTCATTACGGTTGCGAAATCTTTGTGGGTAAGTCAGGTGACATCATATTTTAATAAGATAAGCGTTTCCTTCAGTAACATCTGAAATTGGAAATGTACTAAAGCAAGAAGAACAAGAAGAAAGCTTTCCAAGGAATAAAAGGGAAAAAAATACAAAAGGAGGGAACAAAACGTTCGCAACCCCAGCAGGATTTGGTCACCGTTATTTAGCTCTTTTTCTCTATTTCAAACTTCTTGACATTTCTTTTTATTGATTAACTACTTGTCATTTTTTTTTTAACTAATTAACTACTTTCTTTTTTATTAATTGGCTACAAGGATCTACGTGCCAAAAGATTTCTCCGGGGAGTGATGTACGTGTCTCTCCTTCCAATTGTCTCTCGTCCAATCAAGATTACGGATCAACTTGTTTCTTTTCCTGTGCTCTCGGTTACCAACTCAACGGTCCTTCATCTACTCGCTGCGGAATTGGGGGGATCTGGAGCGAGGATGTTAACACAGTCAACTGTTATGGTTTGTATTTCATTTTTACTCATAATAAGTGGGCCGTTGCCATATATGGCAAGTGCCTGTTACGACTGGGTTCCCGGCTGTTTTGCGATTCCCGCCGTTTTAGTGACGTGACCTTTGTTTGAACCTACTTTCTGGTTCGCAGTTATTTGGCGATTTGTTTGGCGATGGCGTCCGGAAAATTCGCTCGAAGTAACGACTAAAAGAGACCTAAATTGACTAAAATAGATCGAAATTGGCCGAGATCTGTATTGTTGCAACTAGGCGGATCGACATTGTTGAAACCTGGAGGAATAAAGTCTGTTAACAAGTGAATTTGTGCTTAAAGTGCCCAGTTTTCCTGGGTTACTTGTCCGAGACCTCCGCTTTTCGCGCGGCCAGCTTAACATAACGGATATCCGATTTTTGTACAGCCAGCGACCATAGGAAAATTACGTTATGGATTCGAACTAAATAAAAAAAATCGACTTTGTTTAACGAGGGTAACACTTAACAGTCTCTCGAGAGACTGACAAACCTGTGGCCCTCGAAATCCGCATCGAATTGGAATTTGGAAATGTTGGTTTTTGAGGAGGGAGGAAAAGCGGAGTACCCGGAGGAAAACCCTCGGAGCAAGGATGAGAACCAACAACAAACTCAACCCACATATGACGTCCGAGTCGGGGATCGAATCCGGGCCACATTGGTGGGAGGCGACTGCTCTCACCACTACACCACCCCTGCTCCCATCACATCACCCGATCACGTACCATCGTCATGTGCGGTTGTTTTGACGTCTTGGATAAGGAATTGGTTAGGTGCAGGTAGTTAGTTCTTCCCATTGATTGAATGAAGTTGCTTTAATTTAGTAAACAGGTTTAAAATTAGTGGTTTGAACATGATAAAAACTTACCAATCAGTTGTCATAGTCTCCTTGGCCAAAATTGATAACGATAGACCAATGCGGTTATAAACCAGAGACGCGAGGCCATTATTTGACGATATACTACTTACTTGACTCTAAAGAACTGACTTTTGTAGGTTCTCAAAGTGAAACCGTCACAGTCAAAGTAACTAACAGCTTTCAAATAATAACCGAATTTCTGCACCATTCCAACGCCCACAGGCCCGCTCAACCATTGTAGAGAATTTAGCTGACCTCGCCTGTATGAATTTGCAAACAGTGAGTGTTATGAGGTTGCAGTGCTGTGCCACGGAAAGAAACCTGCAGATTCTCTTAAAAACTGCATTAACTTGTATTTGTGTCATTATGTATAGAATGTCAAGGAGCTCTTGGTATGGAAGACGGTACGATCTTAAACGGACAAATTAGTGCCTCTTCACAGTTGGATGCCAACCATGCGGCCATACAGGGCAGACTAAACTCCCAAGCAACTTCAAGCAAAGCAGGATCATGGTCCGCTTTCACTAGTAACGTTGATCAATGGCTCCAGGTTGATCTGGGTAATCTACACAGCACTGTGACACGTATAGCAACACAGGGGGGAAATACTCACAGCCAGTGGGTCACCAATTACACACTGCGATACAGTGACGATGGTGTTAACTTCCAATTTTACAAAGAACAAGGACAAAATGAAATCAAGGTATGGTACGCTTCTTCAACGGAAAGTGACAAACTGATAAACTTAATTTCATCCTAAAAAGTAATCAAGTTGTTAACGTAACTTTAATGTTCGCTCATTTTAAAAGCTGTTATGACAGACAGTGTGATATAGTCCACGCCTGAGAATAGTAATATATTCACACTGGGAGCCCTCACTCCCAAACGCCCCAGGCAAGGATAAGATATGGGAAGAAGCGAGCCCGGAGGCGTAAAGGAGCGGGAGCTAGCTAGGATGGGAACAATGGTCATCGCTGCGGGGAGGAGGGAGGGACGCCAAGCTAACGACTGGCGAACGTTTAACGAAAGGGGAAATAAACAGGCCAAAACAGGCCTATTTATACAAAACCTGTGTGAAACAGAACACCCGGGGGACTACGAGCGCGCGGGAATTTTTATCCTTGAATTCCGAAGAGATTTGGGGCGTTTGTACGAGATGGCCCCAGTGAGAATAGTAATATATTCACACTGGGAGCCCTCACTCCCAAACGCCCCAGGCAAGGATAAGATATGGGAAGAAGCGAGCCCTACGGCTGCTACTCCCGAAAGCTAGGCAGGGTGGTAAGGTCCCAACAAAATACACAGATGACCGTAACTCTCCCCATAACTCAAAAAGCTCTATTGCAAACTTTACGACCTTAAAGATAAGAAGCCACAAAACAGTGAAAGGCAAAACTAATACAAACTATGGAAAACCGGAATGAAATGTCGACCCCCCGGACGATGTAGGATAAAATCTCATATTTCTTTGGGTGTCCTGACAGAATGAACTTCCAGTAAGACTGGTGCCGATCGAGTCAGTTTCCCAGCCACAAAACTACTGGGATCTCGGAAAATAACACCTTGAGGAGTGGCATGAACGATTCCCTTGGAAACCATATAGAGCGAGGGGTTAGGGCCTGCAACGCGAGGCTCTTCCCCTTTTAAATTGCACCACTGAACAAAATTTGACGGGACTTCGTCCGGGCGAAAATCATAACGAGGTTTTGCACGGGGGCGCCTAAAACAAAAGGACAACGAAAAAAGGCGCCAATGAAACATGATATAGAAAAGGGGAAAAGCCAACCGCGAAGCAGCCCCGAAATACCCCGTCCAGGGACAGAGCAATTAAGGGTATAAGAAGACCCCATCGAAGGCATACCAGCGGTTAGCTTAAGGCAAGCGAAACAAACACAAAATAATAGACGAAGCAAACTTAAATGAGGCGTGGACTTCATACAGAAGAACACAGAAATATCTAACAAGGCAAACGATAAAGGGCACTGAAACTCCAATATATGGCAAAGAAACGTAACTTTTAAACAGCCTTGGAGACTAATGGGCAATCCCTAGGAAAATGACCAACTCTTCTACAATTAAAACAGCGTCGGGGAAAGGTTCCCGGCCGGTAGTGCTGTGGCCTGAAACGTCCATCGCGACCAGATGGACCTCCAGGATAGGGGCCTGGACGCGGGACGACGGTATTGTCGACCCCCGTAAAAACTAACGGGGAGGCCCAAAAACTGTCACACAAACAGGAACGGGAAGACTAAAACACAGACGCGATAACTAAAGCTTGTCACACTGACGGGAAAACTAAACTTGTCACACAGACTTGTCACACGAACGGGGAGCCAAAGTTGACAAGCAGACGCGGAAACTAAATTTGTCACACAGACTCAAAAACTAAACTTGTCACACAGACGGAGAACTAAAGTTGTCACACAGACGCGAAAACCAAGCTGACACACAGACGGGAAACCCAAACTTGTGATACAGACGGAAGGCTAAATCTGTCACACTGACGCGAAAACTAAATTTGTCACACAGACTCGCCACACAGACGGAAAACTAAAGTTGTCACACAGACACGAAAGCTATATTTGTCACACAGACTCGCCACACAGACGGAAAACTAAAGTTGTCACACAGACGCGAAAGCTAAATTTGTCACACAGACTTGTCACACAGACGAAGAACTAAATTTGTCACACAGACGCAAAACTAAAATATGTCACACAGACTTGTCACACAGACGGAGAACTTAAGTTGTCACACAGACGCGAAAGCTAAATTTGTCACACAGACGCAAAACTAAAATATGTCACACAGACTTGTCACACAGACGGAAAACTAAAGTTGTCACACAGACGCGAAAGCTAAATTTGTCACACAGACGCGAAAACTAAATTGGTCACACAGACTTGTCACACAGACGAAGAACTAAATTTGTCACACAGACGCGAAAATAAAATACGTCACACAGACTTGTCACACAGACGGAGAGCTTAAGT